>JADLZL010001687.1:0-166221 GCA_015844335.1 Chrysopogon serrulatus | reverse complement strand
CCTCTTTGGTAACTAGAAATCCAGTTGTTGTCCCGATGATACGCCAAATACACATTTGTTGGGGTTGAGTTTCCACTTCCATCTTTTGAGATTGTTGAAAGTTTGTTGTAGATCTTCAATCGTAGAATCTGGGTTCTTTGTTTTGACGACTACGTCATCCACATATGCTTCCGCGTTCTTTCCAATTTGATCTCCCAAACAAATCTAGATTGCTCTTTGGTATGTTGCTCCCCGCATTTTTGAGTCCAAAAGATATTGTTTTGTAACAATAAGCGCCTAAAGGTGTAATGAAAAGAAGTCTTGCTTTCGTCTTCTTCTTTTAGTGCAATCTGGTGATATCCCGAGTAGCAATCTAGAAAGGATAATAGAGCTGATCCTGCTGTTGAATCCACTATCTGATCAATTCTTGGTAATCCGAAAGGGTCCTTTGGACAATGTTTGTTGAGGTCCGTGTAGTCGACACACATACGCCATTCATCTGTGTTCTTTTTTGTGTACGAACGATTTGCCAACCAGTGCGGGTGTAAGATTTCTTTAATGAACCCTACTGCTAGTAGTCGGGTTATTTCTTTTTTTATTGCTTCCTTCTTGTCTGGTGAAAAACATCGTAGTCTTTGTTTGATCGGTCTTGCTCCTTTGTTGACTTTAATTTTGTGCTCAGCCAACTCCCTTGGGACTCCGGGCATATCTACTGGTTTCCAGGCAAATATATCCTTGTTGTCCCGTAAGAAGTTGGTAAGCGAGTTCCTATTTGATAGGCGGGTGTGCGCTGATTGTGGCGATCTTTGATGGATCACCCGTCCCTAGATCAATCTTTTGGTGCCCTCTCCCTCAGCTGTGGTGAGTGTACTTTATTTTTAGCTGGTATCTCTAGTTCTTACTGTTCTTATTTACGCTCTTTGCCGAGTTGATTTCACCTTGTACTTTTGAGGATATTTGTATTGCTTGTACATCGCATTCGTAGGCTCTTTTTTAGGTCTCCTCGAGAGAGAGTACTCCGTGTGGTCCCGGCATCTTGAGTAGTAGATATGAATAGTGTGGTATAGCCAAGAATTTTGCTAGTGCTGGTCTTCCTAATATCGCATGATATGATGATTCAAAATCTGCAACTTCAAATTTGATGAGCTCTGTCACGTAATTTGTGGGAGTTCCAAATGTTCTTTGGAAGTGTAATCTGTCCGAGAGGCATAGCTGGTCTCCCGGGTACTATCCCATAGAAAGGTATGCTTGTAGGTGTGATCATTTTTTGAGAATTCTGGTCCCATCTTCTTCAGGGTGTCTGCAAATATGATGTTGAGTCCTGCCCCCCATCGATGAGTACTTTGGTTACTGTTATGGCGGCAATTGTTGGTTCGAGTACTAATAGATATAGCCCTGCGTTCCCAACACTTGTCCATTGGTCTTCTCGTGAGAACTGAATTGGATATTATGACCAATTTAAATATCTCGGGTGTTCTTTGGCTCTGCTTGCCATGATTGTTCGCCAAGCAAGCTTGTCTTCTTGTTTGCTCCTAGAACCGGGTACTCCCGAGAATATTACCGATATCTTTGTTGCTTTTGGATTTTGAAAACCGTTATCGGTGTGTTGTCTTCTTCTTTCTTTTCCCTGTTTTCTTCTTTCTCTTGTTTGTCTTTCTTCATGTATCTTTCTTGAAAGATGCGACACTCTCCCATTGGGTGGATTCCTGTTGGATGATAGATGCATTTCATGTTTTCGAGGTCTTCAAATCTTCTTGCCGGGTAGAATTTCTTTCTTTCGGTGGATGCCACCATGTTGTCAGAATATCTCTTTTTGTTGTGGAATTCTTGTCTGTTGTCTTGAATGTTCCATCTTCTTGAGTTGTCTTGATACCTTGAGTTGTCTTGGTATCTCGAGTTGTCTTGATATCCTGAGTTGTTTTGGTTGTTCCATCTTGTGTTGTTTTGATCGTTCGAGTTGTTTCTTACGTCCGTGTTGTTTCTCCTTTCTCGAGTTGTTTTACATTTGTCCGGAAACCTTTCTCTTGTCTTCTCTTCTGCTGTAATCATCTTTTCAACTGTTCTTTTGAACTCCTCGTTTGTCCGAGGGTTTTCCTTGCAGAAGTCGTGAAACATCCATCTTACTTTTAAGCCGTATGAAAATGCTTCTATTACTTCTCTCTCAGTGATGTCGTGTACTTGTGCTCTGAGTTCTCTAAATCTTCTATAGAAGTCTCTGAGGCTTTCTCTTGGATTTTGCTTTAAACCTTTCAACTCGGCTTGCGTTATTGGGTGGATCAGTATCCCTGCAAAATTCTCACAAAAGGCTTTTTGGAGGTCGCCCCATGTTTTGATAGATCCGGGTCGTAACTTGTCGAACCACTGGAGTGGTAATGTTTCCAGGGCCATTGGGAAAAATAATGTTTTTATGTCGTCATCGCCTCCGGCTAGTTCTATAGATTGAGAATAAATCCTAAGCCATTGCATTGGCTCAGTCTTGCCATCATATTTTGAATGATTGGATGATTTGAATTTGTGAGGTAGTTTGACTATGAGTAGTCTTCCTGCGAAGCAAGGAAATCTATCGGGTACTTTTTCTGGTCTATAGTCGGAATCTGCCTGGCTGTCGTATCTCGAAATAATCCTCGGTGGGACTTAAGGGTGGTGTTGGAGATCTTCCCCCCTGTTTTTCCCCTTTTTTTCTGTCCAATCGTGATGAGGTTGAGCTCTTCTCCCATAATTTGGAGTTGATAATCTTTCGAAAGCGGAAATCCTCTGAGTTCTTTGACTTGTCTGTTTAGATGGTATGTGTCGGGGAGGTACTCGGTCGTCTTGTATCCTTTGCGCGGTATCTCGAGTAGACTTCTAAGCCTGGCTTGTTCTTCACTTGGTCGTTGTATGGCGTCAATTTCATTAATTAACTCTTGTATCTTGTTGATAGGATCAAGTCCGGTCCTTCTTTGCAGATTCGTCTTTCCTCGGCTTCTTTTTTCAGCTCTTTTTTGATTGTACTCGGCTAGCTCTTCTTCATATTTGCGACATGCTTCTCTACGTTCATGAACTCGGTTCCTTCTTCCTCCTCTTTTCTTGTTTCTTCTTTCTCTTGCTTTGCTTTAAGGCATCGGTCTCCCCCTCTCTTGTGACGGAATTTGCGGGATATCGGCCTCGATTCTTCCGATGAATTATAGTTGGGTTGACTGGCGGTACCGGAGGTTGCCTCATCATGAACACTTCTTCGTGTGTATTGGGTGGATGGTTGAGTTCTTCTCCTTCTAGAGGTTTACCGTATTGAAAAGGAAGGAAGGTGGAGTACTTATCTTGCTTGAAGATGTTCCATTGGTCGAGGTCGTAAGATTCCATTGCCTTCTGAGTGATATCCTGATATATCCGTGCCGAGTTGTAAAAAACGTAGTGAAAAGAACTCGGCTTGTCTTGTATATTTGGGTTTTCAGCTTCCTCTGTGAGCTTGAGTCTTGAAAAAATTTTCTGTATCTTCGGCTCGGGTTCTTGAAGTGGTCGACTATGGAGAGTTCCTTGTTCGTTCGCCCCGCGGACCCGAAAAAAAAACGAAGGTTGATCCCGTTGGAAAAATCATCATGTGTAGGTCCGTCGAGCCTTTGACGTTGATTTCACCGAAAGCCCCTACCTGGCGCGCCAGCTGTCGGTGTTTGACCACCGATAGCCTACCACGGGGTTCCCGTAGCAGTTGATTCGGATCTTGGCGAACGACTAGAACTCGGCGGTTTCACGCAAGAGACACACGGTTTATCCTGGTTCGAGCCCTCGTCGTCGAGTAAAAGCCCTACTCCAGTCGGCCTTGGCCTTTTGCGTTGGATTGATGTCTGATCGTGTATTGTTCGTCTGTTTTCTCCGTTACAAAAGAGGGTGCTCTGGCTCCTTTTTATAAGAGGAAAAGAGCCAGAACTATGGTTTCTAATCCTAGTCGGACTCGTAGGAAGTGTTCTGTTCTTATTACAGAGGTTACTTTATATCCGCCTAACTAGGTTGATCCGTAATCTACTCGGATCCGATCTTCTTGCTCTTGTCCTGACGGGAGCTATGCTGGTGAGTAGCCGTCTACGTCCTGTATCGACAAATAACCCATATAGAATCATAGCCTCTGGCTGTTCTAGGCAAACCAACAATAAAGTCCATACTGATATCTTCCCACTTCCATGATGAAATTGGTAAAGGCTGCAACATTCCGCCAGTCTTCAGATGCATAGCTTTGACTTTTTGACAGGTATCACATCTTGCAACATATCGAGCTATCTCGATTTTCATTTTGGTCCACCAGAATCTCTGCCTCAAGTCTTGATACATCTTATTACTACCCGAATGAATCGAGAATCTGGTTAGGTGAGCTTCATCAAGAATCAACTGTCGGAGCTCAGGAACTTTCGAACAACTAGACGATTCTTGAACCATAAGACATTATTATCATCAAGATGGAAACAAGGTGCTTGCCCTGATCGGACTTTCTCTCTAATATGCCTGAGACCTTTGCTTTCTCACTGAGCTACAATAATCTGCTCTTGAATAGAAGAGTGTACTGTGATATCATTTAGACTACCCTGAGGAATCATGTCAATATTTAATCTTTCTAATTCCTGACACAGACTAAGATTAACAAGTGTAACAGTAAGCTTCCGACTAAGAGCGTCAGCAACTACATTAGCTTTGTCAGGATGATAGTGCACTTTAAGATCATAGTCTTTGATTAATTCAAGCCATCTTCTCTGCCTCATATTCAGCTCAGACTGTGTAAAGATATACTTCAAACTTTTGTGATCACTATAGATATGACATGTATTGCCCAACAGATAGTGCCTCCATATTTTCAGAGCATGCACAGCTGCGGCTAACTCAAGATCATGGGTTGGGTAATGCTCTTCATGTCGCTTCAACTGCCTTGAAGCATAACCAATAACCCTGCCTTCTTACATCAACACACATCCGATGCCAATGCCAGATGCATCACAATACACATCAAACGGCTTTTCAATATCCGGCTGAGCTAAGACTGGGGCAGTAGTCAAAAGATCTTTCAACTTGTGGAATGCTTGCTTACAGTCAGATGACCATTTGAATTTGGTTTGGTTCTTTAGAAGTTCTGTGATTGGCTTGGCTATTTTGGAGAAGTTTGGAATGAAACGACGGTAATATCCCGCCATTCCAAGGAAACTACGAACTTGTTGGACACTGGTGGGTGGCTTCCAGTTAAGAAAATCTTGGACTTTACCAGGGTCAACTGCAACACCCTCGGCAGACAGAACATGACCAAGAAATTTGACTTCAATAAGCCAAAACTCACACTTGCTAAATTTGGCATAAAACTGGTGTTCTAGGAGACGAGTCAAAACAATACGGAGGTGTTCCGCATGTTCTTCTTTGGTTTTGGAGTATATAAGAATGTCGTCTATGAAAACCACGACAAAGCGATCGAGCTCGGGCATAAACACCGAGTTCATCAGGTACATGAAATGGGCTGGAGCATTAGTAAGCCTAAATGACATAACAAAATATTCATATAGGCCATATCTGGTTGTGAAGGCGGTTTTAGGAATATCTTCAAGCCTGATTCAGATTTGATGATAACCGGATCTAAGATCAATCTTGGAGAACACTTTATCTCCCGCAAGTTGGTCAAAGAGAAGATCTATGCGAGGAAGAGGATACTTATTCTTAATGGTCACCTCATTTAGTGGACGGTAGTCCACACACATTCTCAGAGTCTGGTCTTTCTTTTTCACAAAGATAGCAGGACAACCCCACGGTGATGAACTAGGTCGGATAAAACCTTTGTCCAACAATTCTTTCAACTGAGTTTTTAATTCTGCTAACTCTTTTGGTGGCATCCGATAAGCTCTTCGGGATACTGGTGCAGTACCCGGTTTTAACTCAATCACAAACTCAACATCTCGCTCTGGTGGTAACCTAGGCAAATCCTTAGGGAATACATCTGGAAACTCATAGACCACAGGTATATCTTTGATTTCTTGTACTGAGGTTGCATTAACTGTCTCAACTGCTCTCTTGGGAGTCAGGAATTGGATAAGAAGCTGAGACTGGTCATCAGGTAGAGCTAGTTTAATGGTTCTATTCAGCGCGTCTATCATAGCGCCATGTTGATGTAACCAATTCATTCCAAGGATCACATCTATGTTCTGATCCTTCAGTACTATCAGATTCATGGGATAGAGATACCCACCAAGAGATATAGAAACTTGATATACCATTTCCCGTGTGCGTATACGCCCTCTCGGTGATTGCACCAAAAACTCATCTTTAATTTCTTTTATGGGGATTTCATACTTTGCAACGAAAGTACGGTTGATAAATGTATGCGATGCACCAGAATCAAATAATGTAAGTGCAGGGTGACTGGCAACAGGAAACATACCCATTAGGACAGGTTCTCCTTCAAGAACATCCCCAGTTTGGACATGATACATACGCCCGATTTTTTTTCGGCATTCCCTTTTCGGGACATGCTTGTGGATTACCCCCTTGACCTTGACCTTGATGTTGCGACTACGGATCCTTGTTGAAAATGGGAAGTATTTCTTTTGGGATAGGGGTAGGATCGGGCAAGGTGTCCGGGCCTTTCACAATTGAAACACGGACCCATGAGGAGGATTATATGGAGCTGATGGGTTGGAAGTTTGAATACCACGAGTATCGCGGCCGCTTTGGATAGGTTATGGCGGCAGGACGAGTGTACACCTCTTGCCTTTGGGCTTGCTGCTGCTGTGGTGGGTAGTAATATGATTGATGGCTTTGCTGGTGCTGCGGATAGCGGAATGGCTGGTGGTTATGCTGAGTAGGGTGGAATATAACCTTCCGACGTTTCTAGATTCCGCCAGATGGTTTAGAAAAAGCATGCCTCTCCTCATTCTTTTGTTTTAACAAAGACCTCTCATAGGATATTGCAATATCCACTGCCTCATAGAATGTGGCATTTGGATTGGCAGTAAGATGAATTGCAATGTCACCCCTCAAACCTCTAACAAAGCATTTCTTCTTTTTACTGTCAGTATCCACATGCTCGGGTGCATACTGCGACAGATGACTGAACATGTTGACATATTGCACCACGGGCGGCCACTTTGCTTTAGTGCCATAAACTCTTCAAGCTTGGCTTGTATCACCCCGTCAGGAATGAAATACTGACGGAATGCATCTTGGAACATGGGCCAAGTGATTTGCGGACCCGCTAGCTGACGCGCAAGAAAGTTTGCCCACCATGCAGATGCAGAACCCCTCAACTGTTGTGTGGCAAACCTGGGTTTTAAAAGGTCTGGACAACCCACTAACAAATCAAACTTCTGATCTATGACATGGAGTCAATCATTAGCCTCTAAAGGATCCTCAGCTTTGGTAAAGACTGGCGGGCGGGTCTCTGTGAAATCCGCATACGTGATCTCGTCGTGATTACGATGGCTATGATTCTCATATGGTGCATTGTGATTGTGCTGACCCATTTCCCGCAACAGATGGGAATTCTTAGTGGTGGCATTTACTAAAGCTGCCACTGCTTCAGCCAAGGACTGTGGTGCTTGTGGCGCCTGCGGGACCTCACCTCCCTCGTGTGAAGAACCAGCGCGAGTATTGGTAGACATCTGTTATAGACAAGATCATATTTATTCACAAGCAGATTTATTGAACTTAAAGTATTAACACAAACTGGCCACACACCATTCTGTAGAAAGAAGGGGTAGAACCTATAAGATTGAGATCCATAGGGCTAGCAAGAATAGGATTTGATTTTACTTAGCCCAGCCACTTTTTAACGGGGATATGATTTTAAACAGGTTAATTAAGCATGATGCACGATCGAACCTATGGATCAAGCAAAAGAATTTTCAAACTAACATAAGCATACTTTTAGTAATATAGGGCAAAAAGAAAATAACATGATACTCCGCTTAAGACTCTTTTAAAAAGCACCTAGAAAGGCTACTAGAAGAATTAAGATGGAGCAGAAGCAATTTGGACCAAACACATTTAACTTTTGGATCCAAAACATTTTGAAGGTTTTGCAAAGTAATACTGTAAGTGTCTTTGTAAGCACCGCTCTGATACCCTTCTGTGGCTGAACCTTCTAAATTATATGGCCCACGAGCACCTGACATTGTCTCTAAGACCTCTGTCAGCTATGCTTATACACCACATAACCTAGAATGTTCCATCGGGTGAACCCCCGATAAACCATAATTCCTCCAGGATCGATACTTACAGAGACATCACAGTATTACAATAGTTTTTATACAAAAATACCAGAGTAGCGGAAGACTTACAATAACTTAATTTACAAACCATTTGATAAACTTATACAAACCAGTGTATTCTTATTACAAAACAGCGGAAGTATCATTACTTAACTTTATTACAATCCACACAACGGAAGTGCCCTGCCCACGGGCCACACAACCTAATCCCCATCCGATCCTTCCTCAATAACCATCATGCAACAAGGGCCGTAGCACACTTGTTCACACGGTTCACCTGCAACGGGGATTTAACAAACCCTGAGTACCAAAAGTACTCCGCAAGACTTACCCGACTAAAAATTGGGGAGAAGACTCAGGAATGCTGGCTAAAGGGAATCAAGGTGAGGTTTTAGCAAGATTAAAGGACACCTTTTGCGAAGAGACTAAGCCAGTCCTTACTATATCAATCACTTGTCAACCATGTAAGGATTCAAAACTTTCCATCAGCTTCCATCATTACTACGATGCTGGTGCAAGGATCAAGTCTCCCATATTATGGAGCAACAACGATTCGAACCGCTTATATACCCAGCTGGGGCTTCCTAGCCACACGATGTATGCAGGACTAAACATCCTACATACATCAACTCAACGCTTGGATTTCTCTATACCAGACCGAGTCCTATGGCACCCGAGAGTACAGTACTCCACCTCCCTACGCCGTCTGTCCTTCAACGGTGCGCTCGTAGGATGGGTACACGCTACTCCCGCCATATCTCCACTCCCAGTCCACGGTTGTCCGCTCTGGTCATAGATAGTCCAAGTGGAGCTTACCGCCATTAGCATTCGACTAGTACTATCCAATAACCTCATGATCCAAGGGCCAAGACAACGAACGGTGCTTAAACGACACAAGTGGACGACACCACACCAGGGCACTAGCCCATCCTGGTGCAAGTCAATCCACCGGCGTCTCGATTTACTCATCATGTTCTTGTTGCATAACCTTGACCCGATCAAAGTGAAGGGTACCAACAAGAAACATCAGGTTTTATCACTTTCTAAAAAGGATGTTGTTATCAACTTTTAAAAACATTTTATAAGGCCTATACTATTAGCAGGGCTAAGCATATACTAAGAATTTTCAAAATCAAAACAGGTATCCAGGGTAATATATCAAGGTACGGTAAATGCATCAAAATAGGATATCACACAACTCCTAACATATAATGCATCACATCATAAACATACAATGTAAAAGCTTTTCGAAATACAAGGAGGTGGTTAAATGCATCCGGGGCTTGCCTTGGGGTTCGACGAAGTGAGGCTCCACTACCCAATCACCGAGATTGGATCCAACCTCTTCACACTGAACACCTTCTTCAGAAGTAGGAGTTGGATCAACTCCTTCCTCAGACGGCACAACTACACGATTGAGATGCATGATTACAATGCAGTAATAAAAGGAGCATGCGATAATGATGCAACGATTGTTAATCTATCTTGAGTACAACTTCCCTTCACGGTATAGTTGCACTAAGGAAGCATAGTTAGCGTCGACGACGACGGACTAACGGTACGCAATCAACATAAAATGCCGAAGGTCATTAGGGTTAATGACCTAGGGTCATCACTCAATTCCAAAATCAAGCAACTCTAATAGTGATTAAGGTTAATTACTAATTTGTTAACTATTTTTTATAGTTGTTGAAAGCCACTAATTAACTTGCTAACTAGAGATTAATTAAACCCTAATTAATCAAGGGATTAATTAATTAAACATTAAATAATTAAGGTATTAATTAAGCATAAAACAAAAATTAGTCAGAACATGATCAAACTTTATAATTAAGATTATTATCATCTAATTAGCATACGAAATAAATTTCATGATTTTTGGACTTATATTTTAATTACTAAAAATCATGGAATTGGCATTTATTAATTAAAAGAGCAATTTATAGCACAAATAAACTTTATTGGAAAAACAAAGTTAGTATTTTTTTTGTTGTAGAGCATGGCACAGGGGATCACACACATATTTTTTTCACAATTTTATCTGCCCAAAGTATTTAGTTATGAAATTATGAAAAATCAGGAAATAAAATTTATTTTAGAAAAGGAAAAATATTTCTCCTCTCCCCACAGGCCACTGTGCGGCCCAACTCGGCCCAGTTCGGGCACGCGCGTGGCCTGTGCGGGTGCGCTGCCTCTCCCTCTCGCTCTTACGCTGACAGGTGGGGCCGGGATGTCAGTCCCATCATCTTCCTCCTCTCTCGGCCGAACAGGGACGGTGGCGCAGTTTCCGGCCGTTCTCGCCGACGGTGAAACTAGAGACGACATGAACTCCACCACACCCTTCCTCACACTCCGGCGAACCCATCCATGGGTTTGATTGGACAAAATTGTGCCTAAAAGAGGCCTGCCCGCAGCCATGGTGGCTCGCGCACACACGGCGGCGACGGCGTGACAGCAGTGAGCCGTTGTTGGCTCAAATCGATCGAGACAAGGATTTGGGATGCAAGAAGATGCTCACCAAGACTTGATATATGAACAAGGAGGACCGGAGATGAATCGAAGTAGCGAGAACGACGGTGACCGGGGTGACGGCGGCGTGAACCGGTGGTCTTAGCGGCGTTCCGGCGCGTTGGGGACTCCTCTGCGCAAACGGACAAGCCGACTGCGATTAGCAACCAACTATGAAATTGAAACAAGTCAGAGACTGGATTGATAAGCACGGGGTTGCCCTGACCAGGAGACGATGGCTTACGGCGGCGATCCGACCGGAGACAAAGAAGATCACCATGTTCAGGCGATTCGGTGGATGTCAAGGGCTGTGACTTGGTTCTCTGTAGTCACAGCAAGGTTGCAGAATTGCTTGCTAAAGCAATTGGACAGAGGAGGTGGGATGACCGTGAATTTTGCGGGTGATGGGGATGATTGCCGGCGGTGAGCAGAAGGAGAAGAAAGAAGAACGACGACGTCGGCCGGGGGTTTATAAAGGGCAAGGGGCGGTCGACGAGTCGCCAGCACCTTCGCAACGGCAATGAGCTGGTTGGCGATGCGTGAAACCGGGGAAGGGGCGCGAACGGCCACGGCGACGGCGGGTGACCGGCCGGCATGGGTGGTCGGGCAAGGTGGCACCCCCCCTGTTCATCTAATGTAGTAGGGGATATTTTCTTTCTCCTTTTTCAAATTACTCCCAAAAATTGAACTGCACTCAAAATTTTCTAAAAATACAGATTGTTCAAAATTTTATGCTCTACAACTTTCATTAAGTAAGTTTTGCCAAATTCCAAATATTTTTGAAATTGCATTTCAAATTTGAAAAAGAGTTTAAATTCTAACTTTTGGGATTTCAAAATTACTTTCAAATTTTGAATAAAAGATGAAAATCTCCAAAAATAAAAGTTGTTCCATTTCTCAATATATACAACTTTTATTAAGAGAGTTTCTCATGAAACTAAATATATTTTGAATTGGAGTTTAAAAATGCAAAAGGGGACATTTTCCAATTTACTAAACTTTTGAAATTAGTTCAAATTTTATTCAAAAACTTGAAAAACTTTATATACCAAACTTGTAGAGCTCAAAGAGATGTACAATCTGTATTTTTGAAGTTTTCCTAAATTTTGAATATTTTGAGATGAAATTGAGAAGGGGCAAATTCACTTTGAATTTCAAGCTTTTGAAAAGGATTTTCAAATTGAATCTTTGGGCAATTCATTAATGGTGTTGTGGTACTTTTCAAACCCAACCAATGGCATACTTTCAAAGTACAAAGTTCATACTTTGAAATGGTGCCAAAATTTGGCAACTTTTATTAACAAAATTAATTATGGTTAGCTCTTCAAAAGTGAACTTGAAATTCAAACCCAACACTTAACCAACTAGGGTTAGGGTTTGGGATTCGAATTCCAAATTCAATTTTGATTCTTGCTTTCATATCATTGACCTGTAAAACATGTTTGATGTGTAAGTCAGGGTTAGTCAAACACTTGCAAACATCAAGGTTGATTTTAATTGGTTGCTTTTATAAACAACAGTATAATTGTAAGTGAAGTTTAATGACATACACATACACATACGATATAAAAGAGCGCAAACAACCCTAGAAATGAATAAACTCATGTTAGTTATACTTATTAGGGTTCTCTAATGATGAATGCTCATGCAATGATGATGATGACATGACATGTTTAGGTTAACGTAACACCAGAGGTGTTACAACAATGAATGCAGGGAGTACATGTTAGACGCAATTGTGTGGTATACATACAATGGCTATCTTTGCCAGACCAGGACCTTTTACATATTCTGATGCTAGTTGCTAGCCGGTCGTCCAACCTTAGATTCACACTTATTCCTAGTTCCATTATTGTCATTTTATTCCTAGATCCTGTCGTTTGTCTAGTACAGTATATATGTGCCCAGCCCAATTGCCGGCGGCGCAATTATATATGTAATTTCTGTTTCTAGCTCTTGCTAGTGGCTTATTGATCATGCTTACGTCAACAGGCAAGGTAGGCCCGGCATTTCGTATTTCATGCCCCCGGCCCATCACAGAAAGAAGAGAGAGATGGAAAAAGAAAGCAAAAAAGGATGGAAAAGAGAGGATGACGAATGGAGGCGTGTGATAGCGTGACGGCGATGGTGGTGTGGTGGACTGGTGGTGGTGCTGCATGGTGCTTCCTGACCCAACCCATCGAGAAAACTAAGTCGCAAGATAACATGGCTCTTTGGAATATGACGACATATATGCATGATTGATGGATAGATAGAGAGATAATACATGGATCATGGTGGCTACCATGAGTTTGCTGGTGACAAGCACTAAGAGACAGAAATACGTACGCTTAGCTAAGCTGGTAAATGGTCACGGTGGTGCAACAGTTACGTGTGTAACAGTAGTACTTAATTCGTTCTCAATTACGAAACGTTTTGGTATCTATAGATATATAAATTTTACTATTTATCTAAACATAACGTATATCTAAATATATAGTAAAAGCTATAAACATATAAAAATCAAAACATAACTTATAATTTAGAATGATGGAGTATATTTTTATTGGTTACCCCCACTTAATAAGCTGTTTGTTGCTTTTATTTAAACAAATGGTTCCATCGTCTTGATTAGTTCGTGTAAACTAGGTTATTTCCTGTACTTTTTTATGATCATCGCAAGTTGCAGATCTAGAGAGAGAAAGTACAACTAGTAGTTTATTCTGAAATAAGATTGGGTTAACTAGAGAGAGATATCGTGCTAACCAATAACACTCGATTACCGACCGGCCGTGATGTGCTTTTGACATGTGTGGATCAAAGAGTTGGAGATGACAACTATGCATGCATCCACACATCATCACACAAAAGACCATTTATCACTTAGAGGAGCACGCGCCATCCTTCGAGGGCAAGGTTCGAATATGCTCAAATAATAGTATTCGTCACGGCAGGTCAAGGTATTCCATTCAACTCATAAAGAACAAACATTGATGTATTCATGCAGAATTGAGCTTTCTCACCAAAGTAACGGTGAGGAAGAATTATGTTCTGCTGCAAGCTAAGCGTGGTTTATTATTTTTTTTCTAAGAAAGATCTCCAAAGAGCTCACCAATGATCTATCCTAAGAGCATCATGAGTGTGGTGAGGTCCTAGCCCCAGCCCCACCTCCGGATCAGTAGCGGACCCAGCGTTAGATGGTAGCCCGGGCAAATCAACACTGCTCATAAGAACACGTATTTTTTTTTTTAGGTTACAGTAAAGCACGATCGACATTTTCTTCAGCTTATGCCGGAGCGGGAGCCTGGGCAGGTGCCCAAGGTCGCCGGACCCTGGGTCCGCCCGGTGCTCCAGATCCTTGCCATGACGTGGCCCACATGAAGTGCTCTCTGGTCGTGCCACCCCATCTCTCCTCCATCATCGCCTCCCTTCATTGAGCGGCCTAGAGCTCAGATCGAAGATGGACATGGCCCCCTAGCATGGGCGGTAGCAAGCTCCGGCATGGGCAGTGTCCTAGTGCGCAAATCAATAGTGACCATGGACCTCCACCGTGGGTAGTATCCTGAGCTCGGCGTGGGCGGTGGCAAGCTTCGTCTGTCTCCTCCCACGAGAATTGTCGGCGCTATGGAGCCCAATGGGTAGCTTGTCATGGACTAGCTATCGTCAATGATGCCATGGCTAGCCTAGTGCGCCAAGGAGAAGACAGCGCGGGCAGCACATCGTGGCCATGGAGGCAGACCCGAGGCGATGTGGAAGAATAATAGTGACGATTGGGTGGGTCCTAGCTTATTGGAGGAGATGCAGCTAACTCTTTATTTGAGGGGAGATGTGAAACATATTGGTGACCAGAAAAAAAAGGGAGCGCTATTGGAGAGCTGCTGGAGCTATAAAACTGATCTATCTCCCCTATTATGACATGTTTATGGGGGGATGTTAAGGGGGGCTACTAGAGTTGAAGGCTGATTTTTGGACTACTGCTGCTATCATGCTTCCCGGCTCCTTTGAAGGGGTCCTATCAAATATTTGTGTAAAAGGAACCATTTTATAATAAAAAAACAGAGAAATCGAAGCCGTTTTGAAAGAACTATAAATTGTGGCTCCTTGGAAATGGTATGGCTCCTCTGAAGGAGCCTTGCCAAATACCTCATGTACCGAGAAAAAACTATATAAATATTCATTATATGTATATGTATTTCCTAATTTATTTTTAGTACTGCGTCAGTATTCTTAACCTCCTAGTTCCTAGGATATATAGCTTTGAGATGTGTATTATGTGCGTGTTAATGTTTAGGATTTGCAGGATATATTGAGAAATTATTAGATCAGACTAACCCTCAGTCGAATGCATCGCAGCATGGGCATCAACATATGTCGAGGCACCATAAAATTTCTCATATGTTTTTGAAGACACGGCCTATATTAGGATCTTTTCATTTGGACTGAATTAATTCGAATGTACTTCTTGAACTAATCGTAAGTATATATAGGCCAATATCAAATTCAGAGAGTATGGTTCATCACTGCCCCACGGCCTGATCTCCTTCACTCGTCTCTCGCATGTCTGGACAAAGAAACTTCTTGTGCTTCACTGCTGCCATATTAAGCTCTCACTAATGGCACCAGTTCAATTAAAATCTGAAATGAAATGCGATTCTTGATTCTTAAAATAAGATTCAATTCTACTCATAAACAAACAGGCCATGAAGAATCCACACCCCATTAGCCTCTGGCCTAAACAGCGCCACAATTATTAGATGAGAACCCTGTCATAGAGAGCATGTCTTGAGGATGTTATGTACTATGATTTCACAGTATATATTATGCGTTAACACTATATGCACAAATAAAAGAAACAAGGAGAATGAACTCTCTGTGCATATGCATGTCACACATCTTGTCATCAACGACAGCAACAAAAAAAAAAGCACCAGATGGGGTGAAGGTGATTAAACAACACGATACGTATATGCGGAACAAAGCTTGGCACCATGGAGGCAACTAAGTGCACAAGTCGCTCCTTTCCACCAGACGTCGCCCCCAGGATAAGAAAACTACGGCCATTAGTTTTGAAGGCCAACCAAGCCATCCACTGGATGTCACAAAAGGTTTCAACCAGTTTTGGTCCCTCTCCCTCCCACTATGGTTGGAGGTAGCCACACTCACTCAAAGCTTTCCTTTGCAATTTCTCGAAAAGACATCCTAACTTTGGTAACTACCTTATGCCATCAAAGGAAAGGAAACCTGCTCATTACTACCATAATACTTAAATAAATTTAAAGCCATTAAAGATTCTGGACGAACAAGAGCTTGATCAAATTATGCTACCAGCAACCGAAAGCATAAAGGAAGATCCTGAGAGTGTTGAGGTAGAAGACTAGGATAGTGTCTCAATTTGTCTACAAATAATACTTTTATTTTAGAAAGGAAAAACAAACCTGTACTAAATTCATCGTACCAAATTGTGTTGCGCCAATATTCATGATTTTCATAAAGACGAAATGGAATCTATATATGCTTGAATATGTTGCTAATGTTCACCAAAGAAACAAACATGCATAATCCTCCCTCGTGAGGCTCACCAAATGATCTTTTGCTAACTGCATCATGCACTAAACACTAGTTAGCCTGTGATTTGGTGGTGATTAAACTAATTAAGAGAGGTAGTCTATGTTTAGTGTAAAGGTATAAGATCGTGAGGGGATAAAAAGAAAGTTAGACTAATGCAGACCGTAAACTGTGCCACTTTGACGTCAAATCATGCTTAACAGACTAATCAAAACGTGGCAAGTTGCTGTGCTTCCGATTGGCAGGCTCGATTGTTAGGGTTTTCTAATATGGAGAGAGGAGTATGGAGAGTAGTGGACACTTGCGTCATCTCCAACGTCCCAAAGCGTATTGCTTTCGATCGCCTGATCTTTTCTGCCTTTTTATGCACCTTGGTTGCGTTGTTAAGGTAAGTAACATGGGCTACGTCTCAGTTGAATGAGCTGTGTAGTACTATTGCTGAGGTGTCACGCCATGTCAAATGCCTTTTCCTGATGGAATAAAGCGATCGCCCACGTCGTGTAGGCCATATATACCGGTGGACGTGGCGACGACAAGGACCGGCATCTGCATCCAAAGAATATTTAGCTAGGCTCACACACCCTGTATATTAAAAAGAACCCCATTAGGGTGACATTTGGAATTGTTTCAAGTCAACCATTTCAAGATTAGACTACAAAATAATTTTACATGTGTAAGTTAGAATGCTTTGGAAGCAATAATGGAGTAGATTTATCTTGGAAGGCTATATTTATTTATTTATAGATATATTAAGCGGTAATCAAAGTTTATAATGGGTGACTTCGTATATCCTCAAAACATAAGGCAACCACAATAAATATATTTGGAGTCGGCCAAAATTATTTCCTGAGGTGGCCACCCTGCTGCCTCCTTGTAATCATCAATGTCGATTGTGAACAGTAGAGGCGGTGCAAATGTCCCCCTCCGGACATCAAATAAAAAACAAAAATGCCTAGTAGGGAGGTCCGTGGCCGGCCTTTATTTATAGACGGGCCTCTTAAGAAAACTGTCCCTTTTAGTAGATTTTAGGAGGCGGTATAGTTTGCTACAGCCTATCTAAATGAACTATCCACCTATAAAAATAGTGTATTTTTTAGAGACACGTTCAATTTACAACCACCTCCATTAATAAATTTGGGTTTCTCTTAAAATCTTGTTTATATATTAGTGTAACTTATTTTTTAGGGCCAAAGGAAGTATGTAGTAGTTTATTCCGAATGAAATAAATTCAATACCTAGCTATTTTTTTATAAAAGTTTATGAGAGTTTATCAATACCAACAACAATAATTTGGAGCATATAGAAAATTTTGGTTATTAGTTACATGTGAACTGTTACTAATTTGGAACCGATAAATGACATGAAGCATACTAATAACATACTTTGGAAGTAAGGGCACAACACCACAATTTTTTAAAGAACGACTGACTTCAATTTACTGAAAGTGGTGTACAATCAGTTGCTAAAGGTTATAGTGACAGACCCCGGTAGAGCAAAACCTATGGATAGAAAACCTTCTACTAAGAACTGATTACACCTAAAATGATATCACTATAGATTACTCACACGAAACCTGGAGAAATTGGAGTTTCCAAATTAGGTCTTTCTTTAAATTAGTTTCAATGTGTGTCCTCTTTTTAAACCAGATGAATCTCAAGTTAAACTTAACTGAAGGGGCTGTTATATTTAGCGTGTATCTTTCTTGACAAAAAAGGGTGTGGGCGGCGCTCATGTATGTGTACTTCCTTTGTTCCGGAATAATTGTACTTCTCTTTTCTCATGAAGTCAAACTTTCATACTCCCTCCGTCCCATAAATAAACGCTCTTATTTGACTTCTACAATTTCGGTTTGACCATTCGCCTTATTTTAAAAAAATTAATAAATATTATTTGTTTTGTTATAACTTATTTTATCATTAGAGATATTTTCATAATAATTTATTTATTTTGTTATTTGTATAAAAATTTGAAGTAAGACGAATGGTCAAACCGAAATCGTGGAAGTCAAATAAGAGCGTTTATTTGTGGGACAGAGGGAGTAAATTTAATTAAAAACATAGAAAATAGTATCAATATTTATATCTCAAATAGGTTTATTATATGAAAGTATATATCATGCGTAATCTGACTATACTTATTGTATATCACAAATATTATTATACTTTTATAAAAGTTTAGTTAAAATTTTAAAAAATTGATTCCTTCGAAAACAAGACGTCCATTCATTTAGGAAGGGATACTATGGCAGTTGACTGGGGAACACGACAAGGCAAAGCCTCTGTGACGCATAGAAGATCCGGGCCACTGGCTCCGCAACGGGGCGCATCCACGCCGTAGGGGGCTCCCCGGTCATGGGCCGTGACGTGCACGCCCCAATAGCGACGTCAACGGACGCCCCGCGCGCCACGTGGCCCACACCGTGCTAGCCGGGCGGGGCCCGCCCACGAGCGGCCGCGCATGGTGAGCGGGGCACTCGCCACGTTGTGGAGGGCCCATCGAGCAGCGAGCGAGGCAGCAGTGACGTCGCCCGCCTCTCCGTCCCACCGCCCACCGGCTACCGCTGCCGCTGGCCTGTTGCCCACTGGAACGGGCGGGCGGGGGCGTCCGTATGGTAGTGGGCCGGCTGGCAGCGCCGCTCTCCTCGTGACATCATCCTTTCTTTCCGTCGCCAAATCGTCGGGATTGCTTGGGCACTGGATGACTGGAACGGTCTTGATGGCCCTGGCCCACATGCTGACTACTGAGAATGATACCAGATGCATAAATAAACAAAACATTTGATGTATCTGTGGTTATATATGAACGTAAATAGCTCTTTAATTTGTTTTCTTATTGGCAGCCTAGGGAAGATCCAGCCCAGCTCGATGCAGGTGACCATAATCAGAATTTACTCAACTTGAGAAAAGTAGGTATCGTACCATTTGCAGGTCATATATATTGATACGAAGATGAAGACAAGATCTTTGATATTTCATTAACTTGGAAGACAACCTTAGAGGTTACAGATAAGGACAAAAGTGCACGAGTGTGTGTACAAACGAAGTACTCCCTCCGTCCCATAGAGTATGTCGTCCGGGAAGCGTGTTTGTGAGGGGGACACGGTTTTCTAACGACAAAGTCCATGGGACAGAGGGAGTATATATGCAAGACAGGCAGGCACCCCAATTCCCTAAATGTAATTTGTGCACACCTTTTAGACCCTTTTTATTTAGAGGAATTGAAATCTACTTAATAAAGTAGGCTATATATTTAGCTTAGAATTGACATTCCACCATATTCTAAAGCTCACGTATAAGTCTACCTCAGATTCATAAGGCGCAAGATGGAAATTGATTCTATATATCACCATACTATATTTCTACTTTGCAACTATTATAACACGCTTTAACTCGCTCTCATACAGTAACAATACAACATATAGGTATCTCTCTCAGTAAAGCCAACAATAATATAGAAATATAATATATATATATATATATATATATAAACTATATTAGCTTAATTAATATGTATCTAATTCAATTGCAAGGATACAAACGGGCCGAGTATTTATTTTCATGCCTCAAGTTATGTATCTCAATGCCTAATTCCATTTCAAATATATATTCATGTACCTAGGACTATACAACAATGTTACTAAGAGTTAAATACATTGATAAACCTTAATTTTGTTATTTAAGTTCATGAACTCTTAAAATTACATTTCTAAGACCCCTATGCTGATTTTTGGTTCACTATAGATCCACAATACTTCGTTAGCGCTACCATACCTTGCATATTTGGCATGCTAGCGTGTTAAGTATTATTGCCCTGAAATATAGGAGTAGGAGATGTGTTCAAGAACTAGTGTGTGGAATCCAACTCGTTTAAGAAAAAAAATATGTATATAAAGTCTGACGATATAGACACATCTTAGTGCACATAAAGATAGCCCTATCTTCACAAGATAGGAATTGCCTAAACAAAAGTGATTTTAGTGTGTGTGGAATGATGAAGGTTGTGTGGCCAATATTATGACATTATCTAGACTATCCAAAAGGCATTTAGATTTTGGACCCAAAATGAACTTTCAAGTTTAAATGATGTTAACAAAATCAGGTTCTATTCAGAGGGGCCACTGACTTTTGTTTTGAACCCAACTATAACTATGTGAGGATCAACAAGCGATCATATAATGGGAGTTTGTTGAACTTTAGAAACCGCTGCAATGTGACTCTTTATGTCTTATATGGATGGCCTTCCGGTTTAGAGTTATTTTTGTCATAAAAAATTTATTTACCAAGAGATCTTGAGTTGTAATAAGTTGATAGTTGTAATAAGTTGATATGATATACACCTCTTCATGGGGATTTGGGGATATAATCGAATACTTCTTTCCATTATTTATAAAAGGTTTTTAAACCAAAATGTTAACCACACCTTTTTTCTCTATGGACACACTTTCGTACTAGAAACTTGTTACAATATATCCTTAGGGCATGTACAGTCTGATAAGCATCTAAGAAACTCTCTTATTATTTATAGAAACACCTCAATATAGAGCCGTTACAAATTATTTTTGTAGTAGTGCCACCACATCTACATATTGGATCTTAGCGCACAAACTAATGCAATGATTTAGCTCCTCCCTAGCAAATTATTATACCTTTGCTGCACAGCACAACCATTTTTTCTCTCTCTCTTGCCGTAGCTCAACATCTATTGGGGAGATTATTGTCTTTTTATTTTTTTTCTATTAGTTCCTTCTCTGTTCGAGTCCTGTACTTACTCCTGTTTTAACTTTTTTTTAGGCATGCTTTGTTAATTTTGGCCCTTGTTTAGATTGTAACTTTTTTAATTTAAAAGTACTGTAGCATTTTCGTTTTATTTGATAATTATTATCCAATTATGAATTAACTAGATTTAAAAGATTCATCTCGTGATTTATAACCAAACTGTGTAATTAGTTGTTTTTATTTACATTTAATGTTTTATATATGTGGCTAAAAATTGATGTGATGGAGAGATTTAAAAAATCTAAAATTTAGGGACAATCTAAACAAGAGCTTGGTCTAGATAATTCAATGCCTTCGTTCAACTATTTTTGGGAATTGTGATTTGTCCCTCGAAGATTGCTCAGCTCGCCTCCACCTCCACTTTGCTTCTTCGAGACAGCCAAGCAAGCTACCCCCTCCCTGCACCAAGTCCCTGTTCGTTCATCCACCACGTGACGCCATCTGGGCCCCACCGTTGCCCGTCACCTTCCGCCTGACGTCACTCCCCATGTGCGCCCGTCCTATAAATACGGTCCCTCCCCACGTCCTCCCTCCGGCCCGGATCTTGACGGCGACCACCCCTATACCAGCCACTCAAGAGTTCACGCCGTGAACTCCTCGTCGTCGTGACCGCACCGCAGCGCGCTCACCACACGCACACGCACACGCCCGGCCCCTGCAACTGCAAGCAAAGCAATCCCCAAGTCCCAGCAACCGTCCATCCATCGTCTCCGCGCACGCACATGCAGGGAGGCGGCGGCGTGAGCTGCGCGGTGGCCGGCGAGGCGGCGCCGCCGCACCACCGCGTGGGGATGGGCGGGCTGCTTGGCCTGACCATCGACCCGGCGGGCGACGGCGAGGCCCCGCGGAGCGCATCGGGCGGCTGGTCCGCGAGAGCCCCGTGGTGATCTTCGCCCGGCGCGGCTGCTGCATGTGCCACGTGATGCGGCAGCTGCTGGCGGCCGTGGGCGCGCACGCCACCGTGATCGAGCTGGAGGAGGCCGCCGAGGAGGCCGCGGCCTCGGCCGCCGCCGCCGCCGCCGTGCCGGCGCTGTTCGTCGGCGGCGCGCCCGTGGGGGGGCTCGACGGCCTCATGGGCCTCCACCTCAGCGGCCTCCTCGTCCCGCGGCTCCGGGAGGTCGGCGCGCTCTACGGCTAGGCGTCCGCGTCGGCGTCGCCGGAGCGCGCGTGATGCGTCCGTCGTCGTCACTTGCTGGTGGTGGTCTCTGTAGATACACGGGTACGTTACGTTACGTAATTTAGCGGAAGTCGAGGGGGCTTGGAGCGAAATGGCCGTGTGACGGTGCTATGACGTCGTTGCTGCTAGCTGTACTGGAGTGGAATGTAGTTTCTGTGCTTTGCTGTGGGGTACTGGGGCGAGAGGGTTGGCTAAAGTTGAGGACTTATGTGAGAAATGTCTGGGTCTAAATGTAATTAATACGTTTTTCTTGCACAAGCTTTGTTAATTGCGTCTCAGCTGGTTTTCTCCTCTGCTCGTTTGGCTAGTTGGCTGTGTGGCCATATATATATATATATATGATTGTTGTATTATTATTTTCATTTCATGTATACATGCGACTGCAATCGAAAGGGTGGAAAAAAGGGAAGGGAATTCAAAATGGAAAAGCGTACTTGTAGTTGGAGTGACCATCGACTATAGAGTAGTAGTAGGAATTGGAGACTGCGAGAGCGAGATAAGGTATTAAACGAGGAGGGTGGGTTGTCGTAGACGTCACCCGATCGAATGAATGAAGACGACTCAGCATAGTATGCACGTATGTACTCTCTCTCTCTCTCTCTCTCTCTCTCTCTTTTTTTGTTTTTCTAGAAGATGAGCACATGAAGGTACGGTCTCTGTGCAAATTGAACTTGCCCATCTTTTCCGGCCAGGCAGGCATGCCGGCACACTGGCTAACTATGCCCTTGTTTTAGATTGCTTTAAAGTTCTAGATTTTTTTACTCTTTCTTCATCACATCGATTTTTTATCGCATATATAGAACATTAAATATAAATAAAAAAACCAATTGTACAGTTTAATTATAAAACACGAGACGAATCTTTTAAGCCTAGTTAGTCCATGATTGGACAATAATTGTCATATAAAACGAAAGTGCTACAGTACTTTAAATTCAAAAAATTTGGAATCTAAACAAGGGTTAAGTTAAAAGGCTCTATCTCTTGACTGCTGCCACACATTATAACTTTAGCAATCTGAACAAGTAGACTAATCAACCACAAAAACTACTACAATTCATCCTATAATATAGTGCATAAAAATATTTAAAAGTTGTACCAAACATGCATGTGGATGCATGGATGGCGTCATTACATATAATGTAGTGAACACAATGCAATTCGATAGCTAGGTACTGTATTGCTAGTCAATTTATCAAAATGATCTCCCTTTACTATGAATGGCATCGTCGTCTATACTGTACTTGCAGTCAAGGTGAAATCGTTAGGGCACATGCATCATCATTCGTATATCTCTTTTGTTTGTCTTAGAATGTCTACTAGGTCTTTTAGGACGAATCCCATAATAATTAGGTGATTGAAACTCGAAAAAAGATTAAATTTTTAAATGAGCTAATAAAAATTAAAAGACCGCGTATATATAATGCCCAATCCACATGACTACCCCCTTCCACGTCTCTCTCGTGCATGCGCATAAATAAAGGGTACTAAAAGAGATTTTACCATGCATGAATCATCATGTACCATCTATTAGCCCGTATTTCAAAACAAATTTAGCAAACTAGTAACAATTAGCTCTAACCATTGACCACCTAATGATTATTATTAGTCGTTGGAGCCCGATATAATATATACTTACAGTGTGTTTTTTGTGGAGTCAAACCATGCTTCATTAGGTGATGCATCACGAGTTCATCTCATGAATTTTGGTGGAATCAACTTATTCTCCATACATATACTAATTATTAGCTTATGAGGTATAAGGTGATGGTGGATGAACTCATTAAATTCTACAAACCAAATAAAAAAAATAAAGAGTAAGAAGATGATGGAGCACCCCATTCCTCAAACCAAACACTCTATTAAGCTCCAACATTGAACTTGTAATTCAATATATATATGCCGACTACTGATCCATCCATCGATCCCTACGGCCGCCACATCGATCCCGGTCCCCGATCCCGTGACCGTGACGCGCGCGTGGCTATTGCTGCGGCTACCCAACCCAGCTGCGTCCAAGTTATGAGCACGCAAGCCGACGACGTACGGCCAACGCCCCAGAAGCAGAGGCAGAAGCAGAAGCAGAAGCAGAAGCAGGTAGCCGCATCTGTTTGTACGCATCCCGCCGGGCCGGATTCCTCGGTCAGGAGGAGGAGGAGCTGGCGGCTAGCGCAGCAGACTCTTCAGCTTTGCATCGTCTTGGCTCACTCCCTGCACCGTACCGTACCGACCAGTACGTACGTATACTCCTCCTCCATCGTTAAGTCAGCGTCGCTGTGCGTGTACGGAGTTGTAGCTTGCAGCTGCTCGGACTGAGACTGAGGCTGACATATGGCCGCGCGTACTGTACCTGAACGTGGGTGCACTTCAGATAGTATACTGATCGATGGCGTGCCCGCTGTAGTGAGTACCAATAACTGTATGTTGTGTTTAAAGTGATCGTCTGATCGAGAATGCAGGGAGCGAGCGAGGTTTCGTCGTCTCTGCTCTCCACCGGGGTCAGTCTTCCAGTTCGCGCTCCCTTTCTCTCCAGTGGTGTTTTTTTTTCTTTTTTTTTTTTTGAACTTTTCTCTCCAGTGGTGCTCAGTTGCCCTGCACGCTGCAGCGTGCTCTGCCTGCTAGCCGGAACTCGCGATGCAGGGGACGACGAGCATGCCGTCCGCTCACCGGGCCCAAATTAAAGACACTGCTGGGCCAGGGCCCGATTAGTGGTAGCCCAACTAGTATGACTCTGCTAATTAAGGCCTGGGTCATGACATGACTCATGAGTGAGCTGTTAGCATATTCGCTTTTTTGGTGAATTCCATATTTTGCTTGCGGCTGTTAGCATTTTACTCACGGACAAATAGCATACATAGATTAGCTCCTATGGGCTTTAATTAATGGTCTACTCTCTCTCTCTCTCACACACACACACACACACATAGCATAAATTAGCTCCTATGGAGTACTGAATTGAAGTGGAAATCATGTGATGTTGCTCATGCCATTTGTTTTTTTCTAAAAAAACGTCCGGTAGGCAGTCTCCATGACATGCTGCTTGTAAAACTTTTTAGGGTATTTCAAGAATGTGCAGGCTGCTAAATTTCTAGTCAAAGTAAGGTGTACGTCAACTTTATTGTAAGCGATAATTATTGCATACTTTGGTGGACATAAACTTTGTCTAACCGGTAGACATAATGAGCTGATTATTTCTCTACGGATGCCATTACCTCCATGGTTAGGTCCTCTTTGGAATAAATGAAATTTTACTGTTTCATGTGTTTTTCTGTGAAAATAAACTGATTTCTATAAAAATCCTGTACAAATCCTGTGTTTGCTACAATATGGCCATTGATAGAGTAGGCTAGGAGATCATTAGTTTAGTTGCACCATTAATTCATTATGCATAATGTGTAAAATGTTTTGTCTTTGTTTTTTTTTTTTTTGTAAATCTGCATCTAAACTACTGTATAATTTTTTCAATGGGGTGATTTCTTTTTTTGCTAAACCTACTATAATTTAGATCTTGCCTTGCTGTCCTCAAGATAGCTTTGTTACATGTTTTTCTCATCTATCTCCTTGCTTTAATATCAATCTCAAGAATATGAACCATTTAAACTTTTTCTAACTTCAATATCAATCTCAAGAATATGAACCATTTGAACTTTTTCTAAGGAAATGAACCGTTATTATGCTTCCAGCCTTCCACTACTGATACATGAATTAATTCTTTGCTGAACCTTCTCTATGTTGCACATGCTGCGAGAGAGACTGCAGCTCATACTCCCTTCGTCCTTTGTTAACTGTTGCTCTCATTTTCCGAGAAGTCAAATATACTTAACTTTAACCAATTATATAAAAAATATTGATATTTATATGATACATAATTAGTATCGTTAGATGCATCATTCGATCTAGTTTTATAATAAATTATTTAGAGATATAAATGTTGTTAATATTTTCTACAAATCTAGAGAAATTTAAGAAAATTTGACTAGAAGGCAATTCATAGCAATAAAATAGATGAGGACACAAGAAGTAGTTAGTTATCTCTGCCCACGGCGGCACACCAGGGGTCATGAAGATGAAAGTCTCTCTGTTAGACAGGAGGATGAAGGTCTATGTGGCGTTAGTCATCAACCGAGTTGTGGCCACAATGCAATTTTTTCTTCTGTTACACAAACAACATCATACATGGGCAAACAATTTTACTAATGCTCATTTTTATCCCTAAATAAATTAATTTTTAGAGTTGTCTTAAGTCAATTTTTTTAATGTTCATCAAAATTTATTTTAAAAACAACAAATATATCGCTCCAAACTAATACAATTAAATATGATAAATAAATACATTTTCATAATATGGTCATTCGTTGTTATAAAAATCTATCTCTTCTTTATAAATTGGATTGAACATAAAAAATAAGTTAAACAACTCTATGAATTGATCTATTCAGAGACTGAGGTAGTATTTTTAGGTAGTGTTTTGTTGGAGGGACTAGGTGGGATGAGATCATGTCGACGAAATATCGGCGGCAGTCTACCACGGGTATACCGACGGTAGTGATTTATGGTGGAGGCATGCTATTAGACTACAAGCGAGATGGAACAGGGAAGAACAAGACACACGGTTTACCCAGGTTTCGGCCGCCTGATGCGTAATACCCTATGTCCTGCTCTTACATTATTGATGAAAAGGGTTGAGAGAGATATATGCCCGGATCCCGATAATCCGAAACGTGTCTAGATGAGTTGTCCTCTAGGGGACCCCTGCCCCCTCCTTATATACTCCGAAGGGACAGGTTTACAAGTAAAATAACCTATTTAGTACTATTACAATGTTTGTGTGGTGCATGTCGTGGTGTGCCGCACGTCTTTATCTTGTGGGCGGGGCCATCTCGATGGTGCGGCCCATGTATAGTCAGCGAGGATATATGGGGTCATATCCCCACAGATCAGATGGACCCAATTCTAATGGTGTTTGATTCAGAGCCAAGTTGGAATCATGGACATCCATTAGAACTTTTTTCTGAATGCGAGATGACTTTGCTCAAAAAAATTTAGGGACAAGGCCATTCAGTTGTGATTAAAATGTGAGCTTTCCCATCCACAATTGGGCCCAGTATTGTCATTCTCTTATCCCAATTTTGGGATCCCTACGCTAAACAAAAAATAGATCGATCCGGTTACTCGTCAACCAAACATAAAATAGGTTCATCCTATCCCAGCATTTCGAGGCAAGATCATGTCACTCCACCTTTTCTCATAACCGAACATGAAGTCGCTAGGCAGGGACTTATAAGTCGGGCCGATAAACCAAAATACTATTGAAAACAGTTGATTTTCTATGAGAATAAAATATTGTTGGTGATAAGCCGAAACGACTTTTTAGCTCTACTCTTTCTATCCCTAAAAAAAGAAGTTTAGTTTTGGAGGAGTCAAATAATCACATGTTTGACCAAATATCTAGAAAAACTCATACTTGCGATTCATAATAAGTACAATAATAGAAACATAATTATGAAATTTATTTTTATAATAAATATATTTAAAGATGTAAGAATAGATATTATTTTCTTATTAAGCTAGCTAAATTTATCATTATTTAAATTTTTGGAATGGGAGAATCATATTTTTTTCTAGGGAACGAGTAAGTTCAGCCAAAACCGACCACCTAGACCGAGAGAAGGTCTAATCCATGTTATAAAATGTTTTAACTTTTTAAAATTTATAATTTTATCTATAAACTTAGATATATTTTAGATATATACTAAAAATAATATATCTATCTTACAATTTAAATTAGATGGAATAATAGTTTTTTTAGCAACAGATGGAATAATAGTTAACTGGCTAATAATAATAACTCCTATATTTAGGCGACCCACCTAGGGGACCTCATGTCGCCTCCACATGGGCCCGGCGACACTTTGTCACTATGTCGACATCGTTTGGCCACACCCGCACGACTCAATCCACGCCTCCACCACGTGACCTCCACGGCTGATCCTTACCTGCCACCTCAGTCCCTACCCACCGGGACCCACTTACGCCGGTCCCATGGACCAGTCATACATACCCGAGACGAGCGCGTGTAACACTCACGCTCCACCGTACGCGGGGCCCAGTTAGTTATGCGCATACGGGCACGACGTCCCGCATCTAAATGCCAGCGACAGGAACACAACATCTGCGCCGTCCGTAGAACAGATCGACGGCTGCCCTGCCTCTCGGCCCACGGACCCGGCACGGCCATGGCCGTCCCAAGCCCCATCGGGCCCACACGTCAGTGACGCCAGGCGTAGACCACCTGGGCGCCGCTGTGGGGGAGTCGGTGCCGTGGACTCGCACCACCATGACGACATCCGCTCTCTTCTCCACTCTCCCTACGACTTGAACTTCCTCTCGCAATCTCCTCTCCCTGTCCACTCGCCGTGCCGTGCGGTGCCTTTGCGTGCGACGGGAGCTAGGAATCCACGGCATCGGAAAAGTGGCCGCCGGCTGGAGAACCGATCTCCCCAAGAATTCTGTCCCTCCTCCGGAGTATCCGTCTCGCAGGGTTGGATTCTCCGTCCGTCTCGCCATGGCTCTTACCGGCCTCCGCCGGCACGTCGGCCAGTTCTTGACCCGCAGCAATGGTGCGTAATTCGGTTGTCTTTCGAGTTTTTTCTTTGCTTCTTGCGCCGTCTAGCGTTGAGACTGACTGACGGCCGGCCTGATGTGGTGCGTGCCTGCGCGCGCGCGCAGAGCTTATGGCGGCGTCGCTCTCGGCCGTGAGCTGCGCGGCCGAGGCGCAGGAGGCGGAGGGCGCGGGGTGCCGCGACGACGCGGCGGCGCTGCGGCTCAAGCAGGTGGCCATGGCGGCGATCCTTGTGGCCGGGGTGCTCGGGGTCGGCCTGCCGCTCGCCGGCCGGAAGCGCCGCGCGCTGCGCACGGACAGCGCCGCGTTCCTGGCGGCCAAGGCGTTCGCCGCCGGGGTCATCCTGGCCACGGGGTTCGTCCACATGCTGCACGACGCCGAGCACGCGCTGTCCAGCCCCTGCCTCCCCGCCGCGCCGTGGAGAAGGTTCCCGGTCCCCGGGTTCGTCGCCATGGCCGCCGCGCTCGCCACGCTCGTGCTCGACTTCCTGGCCACCAGGTTCTACGAGGCCAAGCATCGCGACGAGGCCGCGCGCGTCAAGGCAGCCGCCGCCGCCGCGCTCGTTGCCACTTCCTCAGCCAGCGACGAGGACATCACCGTGGTCACGGTCGACGCGGAGGACGAGCGCAAGGCACCGCTGTTGCAAACGCACTGCCATGGACAGTCGCATGGACATGGACACAGCCACAGCCATGGCCGTGAGCTAGTGCAGGTAGAGGGCAGCGAGGGGGAGGTGTCGGCACATGTCCGCTCCGTTGTCGTGTCACAGGTGCGTGTTTGATCAGTTCATTTGGGATGCTTTGGTGTTTCATCGTGTACTGTGATAACCATTGCCTTGGGTTGCAGATACTGGAGATGGGGATAGTGTCACACTCTGTGATCATCGGATTGTCACTGGGAGTGTCCAGGAGCCCATGCACGATCAGGCCACTCGTCGCAGCGCTTGCATTCCACCAGTTCTTCGAGGGTTTTGCACTAGGAGGGTGCATTGCTCAGGTGACAATTTCAGTAAACCGTGGTTCAGAGTTGAGTCATTCTCATTACTTCATAAACAATTGTTTTGGCATGTTCTGATGGCACCATGATGCATGATTTTGCACATAGTAGTGTTGGAAATGGAAGTGAAATTATTTATTTCTGACAGTTTATCTGTTTTGTACTCTACACACTGTCAAGTACATTACTTTCATGTGAGTGTTGCTCCTTTGTCAATTTGATGGTTGGGCAGTCGGCCTTTAAGAACATGGACCCGCCCTTGAAACTTTAGAAAACCATTTCTGGCTTGTCAGAGCTTGTTGAAATTATCCTTCTAGATAAATCAAACTGTAGATTTCTGTTTATAGAAGAATTTATCCTGTTGTTCCAGTGATCTCCTCATGAAAGACACTTGTCTAAAGTAACTGTTTCTCATCCTTAGGTGGAGTGTCATTAGTTCTTTTTGGTGCCGGTGTGTTTCTCAATCTCTAGGTCCCCACTACTTTGTGTAGGGGGGAGGGGGGCATCACTCACCTAAAGCAAATGTCTGAATGATGCTGAAATCCTTTAATTCGCCCAATGCTACATGATCTTGTATTGGTGGAAAAATCCTGCTGATACTCAAGCACAACCTGATATTGGGTGAATGTAACTTCTTGTTTCTTTGGTCACATTCTTCCTTGCATTGAGTTTTCATGTTGCTTGTTTCTACCTTCCACACTGCTATTTGTGAAGTTACTCAGGAATTCAGACCTCCTATAAACTGTTTCTATCTTCCAATTATTATTTGATGTTTCTAACACTAATATTTGGCACTACTTGTACTGCTTTTCTTATACTTGACTTGGTAGGTTGCAAAAGCAGTATTGGCATGTCAGAATTCAAACATTTGACTCCAATAATATAACTGAGCATTGTACATTGTTGGAATATATTTTTCTCTTCTTTCAATTTATGTCCATTTATCCTGTAAATGGTCACCTTTGACTTAACTTCTAAAATCTAAACTATGGTTGTCTAGTACTTTGTGAATAGCGATCAGCCAAAATTTTTAGTACTTCGTGAATAGTATTACAGAGTCATTACAATTTGGTTGCATGTGCATTTACTGATTGGGTTGCTTTAGCGCTGAATGGAAAAAAAGTGGACATGTTCATGCATTACTACTTATTTACCTTGTCTTCCCCTTTTTTTCCTTAAATTCTTTTTTTTTTCACTTCTTTGACTGTGCCGCCTCCTTTTCTCACTTTAATTATTAATCGAGGCACTACTGCATTTCTCCCAACAGGCACAATTCAAGAACCTTTCGGCAGTTCTAATGGCATCTTTCTTTGCCGTCACAACACCGGCTGGAATAGCTGCTGGGGCAGGCTTGACCACATTCTACAATCCCAATAGCCCAAGGGCCCTTGTGATTGAGGGCATTCTTGACTCGGTGTCGGCTGGCATCCTCATATACATGTCACTAGTGGATCTCATCGCTGCAGATTTCTTGGGTGGAAAGATGACAGGGTCTCTGCGACAGCAAGTGATGGCATACATCGCATTGTTCCTCGGTGCGCTCTCCATGTCATCACTTGCAATATGGGCTTGAGACCTGCCCTTGATTATCTATATATCAGATAAAAGATGAAGTAGTGTCCATATATAATTTCTGTGGTATGTGTACAGTTTTAATGTGTATGTAGTTTTCTGTTGTGTCTCATACATAGTAGTATGGTAGCTTCCTAGCTTGGGGATCATCATAGGATAACATGCCTTGTTTTTTGAGGGCATGAAAGAAACACCCCTGATGTAAAAGGGGCATTTTGTGCCTTTACTGTTTCCACATTGGTGGTTGCACTGATGAGATGGTAACTATTTCGATTGGGTTTTATGTGTACTCGAGGGTGAACTATGTGGTTTCTTTAAGCGAGGAGCAAACAATGTTACCTTTGACTGCCGCTGAATGACTGCATGTGATGCTGGTTTTATGTCAAGTGTGGGTGTGGCTGGTCCTTAGTAACCTGGGAACGGGAACATGACCCATGTTCCCAATTCCAGGAACGTCTGCGTTTTCCCAATTCTGGGGACGTCTGCGTTCTGAAATCCCACGTGTAAAATAACATTTCAAGTTCTTGTTCCCGTTTACGGAAACGTGAACATGGATGCTAAGGGCTGGTCTTAGCATTTCAATTTTGTCGGACTAATAGGATCGCTAGTCTTCTGTTAAATATGAAATATTAATAATGTTGACAGATAACCTTCACTTGATCTTCAGCAAATGGTTTGGACTCGTTTAGCGCAGTTAGCGGTTAGAATTGGCTGGGTGAGGATCCAAACTGACCTGTTAATTATTAGCAAGTGTATGTGCTAACAATTAGCTCATTAGTTGGTGAAGGGGTGTATATACACCTCCAATCAACTATACACTGTTAAACTGTAAACTCGTACACCATTCTTTTCTGAGTGCAGCATGCTCCAGCTGAAAGTGCTGAAGAACCTTCTAGTTCAGACGGCAAAGAGAATGGCAACCACAGGTGGTGGCGTGGCACTGGCACTGCTTCAAGTAGTTGCAAAAGCAGTGTATTGTAACTTGTAAGCCTGTCTGCCCTTCTTTCCCTTTTTGCTTTAGAGTTTTGACTCTCTACGCGCCATTCTTTGGAGTTCAAGATTTTGTTTTCCGTCCAAGTATTCTGCTGTTTCTGAAAAGCCGCAACAAAGACCGATGCTGCGAGTCATTGGCGCGATATAACCAAACCACAATCTGTTTGCACAAATTGCTGAAGAACGATGAAAAAGGTATTAGATTGTGTGGAGTATATGTAAAATTTTTGTTACGTTGGACTTGTATTAGAGGCGTGAGACGACTTAGCTGCTAGGTTGGGCGGTGAGACTGGTGTAGGGAGGAGCGCTTGTAGGCAAGGTACATGCACATCAAGTGATAAAATTGCCTATATATTAAAAATGTTAAGGCCAAAATTCAGCTGTGCTTGTGTATTGCCTCGCATGTTTTGCTATAAAATGAATAGACAATCTCAATTATGATAGAAATAAAAAAATGCACAGGCCAGCAATATGATATCTAGTTTCGCATCTTGGTTCATACAAAATGGAGACGGGTTGGCATGATGAAGTTTTCCAGTCAAGTGCCATCAGTTGTGTCTTAGAAATTGAGAACCTGCATAAGAGCAAACTCTGGAGAGAGTTGCTTGATTTTAAATACCAAACTAGGAAACCAAATATCTTTCAGGCCAATACTATTGGTAGTTCTAGCTTTTTAAAAGGTTTCATGTGGGCCGCCCAAGCAGCCAAGATGGGTTTTAAAGTGGAAGATTGGAAATGGCAAAAGTATTAAACTGTGGGAGGATAATTGGTTAGGATCCTCTAGTCTAGCCATCCAATTTTGGCCAATATATAGGATAGTCAATGAGCAAGACAAAACTCTAGCTGATCTTTGGGATGGGGTCAATTTGAAGTGTACCTTTCGTAGAACCATGACTGAAGAGATGCATCAGGCATGGCTTGATATTGTTGAACTAGTTTCTTTGGTCCAGTTCTCTCAAGAGGAGGATGAAATGGTTTGGCATTTTAATTCTTCTGGCATCTATTCCTCTCAATCTCTCTATAGAATTATTAACTTTAGAGGTGTTAAACCTGTACATGTTTCAGCTGTATGGCATTTAAAAGTCCCCCCCAGAGTTCACTTTTTTCTTTGGCTGGTCATCCATAATAGAGCTCTGACCAGAGATAACTTGGCTAAGCGCCAAAAGGTAGAAGATGAAAACTGTGTTTTCTGTCTTGAAAAAGAGTCTATCCACCACCTCTTTTTTGAATGTGCAGTGGCTAAACGGTGTTGGAATGTTATGTCAGATATTCTGGGTTTTAGCATTGGTGAAAATGTCTTAAACATTGGACAATATTGGCTTAGTAATAAATCTCATTGTGTCACTAATATGATTACTTCTGCTGTTATTTGGTCTATCTGGAAACTTAGAAATGATATTTGTTTTCAGCACACTGGGTGGAAGAGCATGGATATGCTTCTCTACAAAGTAGTGGGACTGTTACAGAATTGGACAGTTCTGTGTCCTCCCAAGTATCTGCAACTTCTGAAGGAATGCGTAACAAAAATCAAGGTGGCTGCTGGTCGAACTCTCTGGTTACCAGCTCCCCCATGATGCAGCACCTAAAGTACCACAAGACTGAAGATGAAGCCTTCTGGAAGTGCAAGAAACTGATGACCATGGAGCCGAGGAGCTCAGCATCTTGGTGGGAGGAACTCAACATGGCCCTGGAGTTGGAGTAGTTGGTGATAGTGGTTGCTGTTAGTGTGCGTCTCTCTTATAACGTTTTTTGTTGAAGTATCCTGGTCCAGATGGACACCATTTTGGCTTCTTTTCATATATGCTGTAACTGATATATTCTGGTCTTTTAAGTAATTGAAAGGCCGGGGCGAGTGCCCTTGAACCCTAAAAAAAAAAAAAAAAAAAAAAAAAAGAACCTGCATCACTTCCAATGAGATAAAGGGCCCGTTCGGCTGGTATAAAAGCCGCTGGAACTGGCTGTTAGTACAGTTTTTTTAAGAGCAAGAAACAGCAGGAACCAGTGGAACACAGCCAAACTAATGGACTCGTTTAGGTATGCGTTCATCTGATAAAAAGTAGTAGTGAGGACCCACCCAATGCATTTTTTCCGTTATGCTGATTTGGTTGCTGTTAATATTCTAAGTAGAATATTACAGTAGACTACTGTGTGGAGTAAATTATGTGATAAAGGGCTTATTAATAAATTTAAGACAAAATTCAACATTCTTTGTAGCCATCATAGAGACATTGGCAAATATTTTCAACATTTTACTTCTCTTTTGTAGAATAGTGAAATAAAAATTGCGTTGGCTAGCAAGTTGATAGTCCAGTTTTTCATGTCGGTTCATCAGCTGTAGCCGGAGATAGCTGCTACGAGAGGACACCGCTAGGAGATTTCACTTTTAGCGCTAAGTATTAGTGGCTGGCTGCTACGTTTAGCCGGGTATAGCCGCTAAATGGACCTTCATTTAGCTGCAGGCCTGTAGCTATCGGATGGGCCCAAATCAAAAGGCTCAGGGGCTAAGCCCAAATAAGCTCCTCCCTCCCAACCGTATCCACCAAAGTCGACGCTCCTTTCTTTCTCCTCTTCTCTGCAAAAGAAGAGCAGTCGGCGACGGCTGCGCTAAGCCCCGTACGGCCGGCCGGAATCCGAAGGCCGCGGCATACCGGAGACGGAGGTGGTTGGCGGCTGCAAGATGGACGAGAGTTGCGAGGTAGTTGCTGCGGTAGTGGCTATGAGGAGGAGGGGGCTGTGACATCTGCACCCTGGTTCTCTTCTTCCCCAAGCGGCGGCACTACCAACTTCAAGTGGCTGACACCATGGCATAGGAATCTGGCAAGTTCTTCTCCGCTGATCTGCTCAAATTATAATCTCGCGTCTTGCGGGTTCATGCAAACTAGAGGCTGGTTGGCATTTTGAGGCTTCCTTATCAAGCTACCTAAAAGTTCTGCTGCAGGTGCATTTTCATAATTTGATGTTTTGAACAATAGGGTTTTCAATGCACAGTGTTGAACTTTAGGAAAATTAAGTTCAACAGAAACATAGGCAATTTTGAAGCAACGGAGATTGCAGCCCCTGCCATTCTCCAAATACCAGTCACAGAAAACCTGGCAATCATGTTTTTTTCCATGTTACTGTACATGGGTGTGATTAATTATTTGAATTTATTGATTGTCTCAGATACTCGTTGAACATATGGGACACCGGAGGAAAGACAATCAGGTCTTACTGGAGAAATTACTTTGAGCAGACTGATGGATTAGATTGGGTTGTTGATAGTTCAGGCATGAGGAGGCTTGATGATTGCCGTGCTGAACTCCACAATCTCCTGAAAGAAGAGGTATGCTATTACCAGAGCTCTAAGAGACATTGATGAACTGGATATTTCATTGTACTACTTCTATAAAATTGTTGTATTAAGAACATTTTGGTCCTTCAATGCCATGGGAAGACAACTGATATTTACTGTTTGGTATATTTGGTTCGAAATGATAGAGGTCCTATAATTGAATAATGCTACTGGATTAATAACCTATTTAATTACAATAGAGGTCTCTTGGTTAATGAACTGGAAATTGGATATTTTTCTCTTGATGGTATCAAACTATATGCCTTTGTTCGTAGAAATTGTACTGAAATATTATTTTCAAACATTGAGGGTCAAACCAGTAAGAAAGTACTATGCCATGGGTTTGACAGTAAAGAATACTGTCTCTTTGCTACCTTAGGCTAAAATTTTGCCTATTCAGAAAGTTTACCAATTGGTAATCCTTACGATATTGACTTAACAGAGACTAGCTAGACCTTCGTTGTTGGTTTTTGCAAGCAAGACATACAGGGAGCAGTAAAACCAGCTGAAACTGTGAAGGTAAGCAAACTTCAGCCATACATATGTATTAGAAACTTGTGTTTATCATAGTCATTTACTGTCCGTACTCTGTAGTATCACTGTTAACTTGTATTGTGCTATTCCGGTCCTCATGTTTGACAATATTTTGCTTACTACGATGTAGGAGCAAAAGGGTATGCCAAATTGAATGTAGTTTCATCAGTTATGCTCTCGATTATGGATGTTCTTAAGCATCCAAATCCAGTGTGTATGGCAATAGCTGCATCCACTTATTTATACTTTGCAAATATTCTGCATTTTGTTCTCTCATAAATTAGATTTGGTTTCTATTCTGGAACGGAGTGACCCCATTCTTTGGAATTCAATCAATCAATTACGAAACAAGAGAGCTCTTTTATTTTAACAGAAAGAAATACAAAAATTATTATAAAGTGAAATGATTCAATCTAGGAGTATTTTGTATTTTAATATTTTTTTAAATAATAACTAGATAGAAAAATTCTTTAATTCACCTTTTGAATTTAAGCAACTAAACCCATTCTTAGTTTTGGAATATTTTAATGAGAGAAATGTGAAAAAAAATCCAGAATTCCTTTTTTTTTCTTTTTCTTATTTCCTTTCCATTTATTAGATAGATTTGCCATGTGTCCTGAGACAGAATAGAAACACTCATATGAAAAGTAAACTTTGTGTGTAAATTGGTGTGAAAAGAAGTAGCTGTAGTGTTACAAAAATTAGGATTTCTATCATTGGGCCAAGTATCAACAATCCATATAGCGTAATAGGATGAATACACCTTTGCTCTAAGCTTGTGCCCTATGGCATTTTTTTCATCAATAGGAAGTAGGTAAGGTTAGTTTTTACTTGTAAGTTGTAACAATTGATCACAAAACCTCAAGTGCCATGGTGATGGCTCTCCATGCACAATAGTAGAGCATTATTTTATTTTTGCAGCTTCCTTCTTCTGTATGTGGTTGGATTCAGCAAGATTAGTCACCTCTCACGTTGTTGTTTATAGTGATGGGGTTCGGTGTGGCGTGCAGCTGCATTATGTAATCAGGCATTACATTCTTCTTGACAACAGTTTCTGTAAAACAACTTGCTCGTGCATAGCCAAAGAGTAACAAGACCTGAAATTTTTAGCATAGTTGATTGCATTTGGTTTCCATATTCTCTTATATGCTTGTGCCTCAAATTCAGAAAGTGCAGTTCCCCATCTGAATTTGTTTATGGCCCGTTTGGATTCTTTATTTTTTGAAGGAATTGGAATCTACTTTATGGAGTAGGCTATTTGATTTGGAATTTGATATTCCATAACTTTTCAAACTTTAGATATAAATATGTATTAAATTCATGGGTGAGAGATAGAAATTTATTTCATAGACCTCACATTTTTATTTCTGTTCTGCAACTTATAACACTCTGTTTGGCTTGTTCCTCAACAGCAAAAGTGCAACAAATAAGTATCTTCCCCATGTGACCAACAGTACTACAGAAGAATATTGCTCATGTCGCCATATTAACTTAATTGATTTGTGGCTAAATTTTGGTTACTAGAATGGATTTTAATTCTAATGATCCAAACAGAGACCTCATAGGTTTTTCCACAACAGATTGACTCGCCTTCCTTTCAGGTTCTGAATCCGGAGAAGGACAGAAGCAGGCACTCAAAGATTGTGGGCTCTAGCAATACACTGGAGAGGGTTTTCTCGAGGGCTTCGACTGGCTGGTCCAGGACATCGCTTCTCAGATCTGCACCCTAGACTGATATATTTGGAGCATCGATGCTAGTTTTGTCATGTCTTTAAGGACTTGTTTGGATCAAGCAGAGCTAGTTACTAGTTGAGATTAAAAATTAGTCTAACTTAGCTAGAGGCTCAGATCTCTGGTGTGATTAGATCTTAGAAAGCTCCTTTCAAGAGGTTTATTCCTATGTCAAAAACAGAAACATCTCCCTGAAGCAAGCTTGTCAGGCCCCTAGTCACTTCAGGATCTCTTCCATTTGCCTTTGTCAGTCGAGGCTTATCAACAATTTTAGTCTCTGGAAATGCACTTACTTTCCCTGCAACTAGTTGATGATCCAAGCACTTGGGTTTATATCTGGAATTCAAATGTATTTTCTTCACAGAAGGCCTATCTATGCTCATTTGATGGGAAGGCAGCAGGTTCATAGAGCTTACACTTAGCTTTGGAAAACATGCAGTCAGAATAAGAGGAAAGTTTTCTTTGTGGCTCCTTCTCAAATACCGGGATTACAAGGAACTTATTGAGACGCAAAACAATGTTCTTCGACGACTATAACTGTGTCCTTTGCACCAACTCAGCTAAAGAGACCATGTGGCACACACTAGGTTTAAGCATACGTTGGACCGCTGATCATTTCAAAGTGTCATTCAAGAATCAGCTCAATGTTCCTATTTTATGGAAGTTATTATTTCAGTGTGCTGGGCTATTTGGTCAGGTTGCAATAATGCAACTTTCAGATATTTTGCTCCCTCTCTGCAATCCGGGAAGAGACTTTTCAGATCAGATTCGCCCAAGTTATTCTTTGGGCAAATGGAGCTTATAAACCCCAAATTAAACAATGGCTAGAAGCTTATGTATGGTTGTCTTAATTTTCTTTATTTCGTTCTTAGTCTCCTAGAAGGAGTTGTATGAACCTTTGCTATTTTTCAATAAAAGCTCATTGTATTTGTTGTGGAAGACAAATTTTGTTTCCGATCAAATTTTACATAGTTCTTTGATCCTTTACACCAAGGACCCTACTTTATTTCGAGTGAAGTTGTTCAATCCCTCTACATGGCCTTGGCCATAGGGAACGTATCTAGTGCAAATCAACTTCCCATAAAAATCCATGCAAACCACAGCAAAAAAATCATCTAAATTCACCAAAAAATTACACATGTAGATGATATGGTGATATACAATTTTGTAAAATATCTTATCTAACTTGACTTCGTTTGTGAGATATAAAAATAACAAATTTCTAACAAATCATCTGGACAGCTTTTTGGCTTAAAATTTCTAACAAATTTGTTTCTCTGACCGTCACAATATCGACCAACCATGATGCCTGCATAATGATTTAAGCCTATTTTATGCCTCACACCATTCGATGCACACAACTTAGTGATGATTTCATTGCGTTTGGTTATGTTTCTTCTTTTGATCTTCGTACACTTGTTTTCCTAGATCTTCAGAACCTAGTAAAGCTTATATCTAAAATGTTTTTACTTATGGGTGTCCAGGCCAAAAACACGGTTCTAACAAGGTCACTACTAGAGCCCCCAGTTTGGATGGGCACCCAAATCATATCCACGAACCTGATTCCTGGGGCTAAGTGCCAACCCCCAAAAGGCCATTGTGGCCATTTCTTCCCCTGCTCGCATGCATGACACCCACAACTACTGACACATCGGTGCTTCCCCTTGCTATGGTGGCCCCTTCTCTCCCTCCGATGGCCATTCCCTTTCCTCAGGCTGCATGGTGTGAGCTAGGGCTGGCGGAGCTCCTTTCAAGTAGCTAGTTGTCACAATTGTGGCCTGACCTTCTTCCCCATGGCCAATCTCTGGTGGATCTCCTTACTGACCGCATGGGGTGGGCTCAGGCCAATGGATCTCCTTGATGGGTGCATGGGGCAAGCTTGAGCTGGTGAAGCTTCTCCTTTCAATAGTCCGTGAAGCTCCTTTTTCCCCGCATCGTCGCGGGTATAGTTTCTCCACTGTTGTTCCCTACCCTCCCTATGACCATCACCCTTCTTCCCCACATCATTGCAGGCCAACTTCTCCACTATCGTTCCCTCCCCTCTCCTCCCTGCGACCGTGCCCCGCTCTTCCCGTCAGCAATGGCTGCTACACGCTCTTCTTCCCCATGACTAGATAGCTCAATTGTTATAGCATGACAAGTAGGCACCGATTATCAATGCGTATGAAAAGGATTTGAGGCTTCGATTTGGGACATTTATTGTAGCATATGCAAAATAGAGGGCGGACAAAAATAGTTCTGATTTGAGTTGCCCTTGTTGGAGTTGCTCTAGCCTTGAGTTTTCAACATAATCACCAAAACTCCAAAATAACATGGTCAGTATCGCACGGACAAAAACTCCTACAACTCAAACTTATCTTTTTCGTTGAAACATAACAAACCATGACAACAAACACTACATTTATACATAGGAAGTGCTGACCATATTTTTACGAGCACACGGACCATGAGTGGTACTGCACACAGCATGGCCCACCAGTCAGTGCTACACAAAGCACACGTAGCATCGCTCGAGGCCGAGGGCCCCGCGCTACTGCAAGAACTAAGGTCCTGTTCGCTTGTCTTATCAGCCGGACTTATCAGCCATTCAAACAGTATTTTTCTCTCACACAAAACTAGTCAGCAACAGTATTTTTCTCTCACACAAAACTAGTCAGCTTATCTTATCAACCGGCTTCATCATCAGTCAACAGTCATCACAAACACCAGTCCTACACACACAAGCGCGCCAAAAGCATTGTCTCTACATTCCTACGGAGTACGAGTACTGTAGAATCCTAAGTGCAGTAGTAGGCGCACTGCTACTGGTCACCGTCCGGCCCATCCGTCAGGAGCTGCAAAACCCACTCATCATCCACATCCTCCTCCTCCTCCTCCTGCTCTCCCGCCGCGGGCTCGGGAACTGGCCACCTCCAAGGCCACGGCTCCGCGAGCGCCAGGGGTGGCGGCGCACCCGCACGCCCGTCCACGGACGCAATCACCGTGGCCGACGGCCTCGACAGCGATGGGCAGCAGCTCTCCTTCCTCGCGCCCACTGTCGTCGTCGTCGGCGGCGGCGGTGGCAGAGCGTTGGCCCCCGCGGCGAGCTTGATCTCGAGCTCAAACCAGCGCATGAGCTCGGCGACGGACTCCTCCGTGATGCCCTCGTGGTCGTCGTAGTCCTCCGCGTCCAGGCGCGCCGCCACCATCCCGACCACCGCCGCCACCTCCGGCACCTCCATCCCTCCGGCCTCCATCCCTCCAGGCTCCAGCTCCAGCTCTACGCTACGCTGCTGCTGGCTGCTGCTGAAAGTGCTGATCAAGTCGAGTGGGGCAGAGAGGCAGTGGCGATGGCCGTGCCCCGTGGGGCTCGCCATTTATACTGCGACGCGGCCGAGCGACATGGATCGGAGAGACCGTCAGATCACGAACGGACGGCTGGGCGGCCACTCGGCAGCCGCTCGATCTCGCCATGGGAGAGCGACAAGGAGACCAAGTGACGGTTCTGCCCCTGTAGTAGACTGTGCACTGTGGATGCCTACTCCAGCTGGCAGCAGGCTAGGACCTTTTCTTGTGGATCGACGCACCGCTTCGGGAAACTGCGATCTTTTCGGGGAGGCTTGTGATACGACTGCAGGGGCCTGCATGCAGACTGCAGTGGGGCGCAGCATTGACGACCTGACCACTGGCGCTGATCCTGCTCTGTCCACTGGCTCACGATGCATGTCCTCTGATGCACACACTGCTCAAGCCAATACGCCATGATGTTAGCTCTACCTCTTCGTCCTTTTGCTGCCAGCACAGCGTGTATCAGTATCAACGTGCCACTCTTACACTTTCGCGGACAATGAAAATGTGTAACTCAGCGCATATGAAGCAATGGTTAATGTTTTGAGTATCATCTGTAATACCACAAAATAATAACAATGCTCTAGAGTAAATTGCTTCTAGTTAAACATGTGTTTAATTAGATGTGAGTATGTGACTATGGAGTGTGGTATACTCTATAGTGTTGTTGTCTCGAGTAGAAAATATAACATTAACACTTTAGCGATATATCTTGTTTACATTCCATCTCTCTGTGGAGGGTGTGACTTCTTCCATACCACTACATCAACTATTTGTTGAAGTAAAGACTGATCCCACACCCCATCAAGGGCTATATTGCCCGATCAATAACAAATCCAAGAGTGCAATGGATAAACTACCGACACGCATTCCTGGTGAAAAACAGCAAGGTTTATAAGCAAACCAGCAAAGGGTAGCTATCGTGCTTGCATGATGACAGATGGCTCATTTTCGATCAAACTAGCAAATGAGCCATCGAATCTCTCGTCCATGTTTGGATGGGCTTTGCCTGTCCCTATCGAATCTTTAGGCATAAGCATGGAATATTAAATATATATTAAAAAATAAATAAATATATAGGTTGCAACTATTTAACGAGATGACTTTTTAAGTCTAATTAGTCCATGATTTGAAAATGTGGTGCCACAAGAAATATGTGCTAATGATAGATTAACTAGTATCAAAAAACTGTCTCGTGGTTTTCGACAAGTTCTATAATTTATTTTTTTATTAGTGTCCAAAAATTCTTTTTGACATCCTACGTAATATCCGTTGTGGCACAAGCAACTTTTACCACTGCATCCCAATGTGGCCTCGGTCCCATCTAGGCAAGGATGTTGGTCGGTGGTCCTAGGTCAGGCAACAAGCCTAGGGCGTCATCCTTGATCTCGAGATCATACTATTAACACAATATGTAGGGTGGAAGAGCTAAAGTTGGATCAGATTTGAATTGGACTCATACTAGGAAAATCGGCTTAGTCTGTTTTAGAAACTGACTTAGCCTGTTTCAAAGAACTGGCTTGGCCTGTTTTTCTCGAGGAAGACCAACTAGCCTGTTCAGTATTTTCATCTTAAATTTTTTTGTCCATAGATGAATTCTTCATTCAGACTCCAAATTTGTGTTTTTTGTTTGTGTGAGGAACATAATAGTGAAGTCCATTCTTTAATTTGGATAAGTCACAAAATTGATTTAGTTTGTTTCTACCATAATTCTCGTAAAGTTCATTCATTTAGACTCTAAATAAGACGATTTATATACTTTTATGGTCTCGATGAGATAGACACAATGATAGAGCCCATTTTGTATGTGTTGACATAGTGTGCAAATCGGTTTAAAAACAGGCTGCTGGAAATTCTGGTCCTAGCCTCCTTTGACAGTTTTAGCTGTCAGCACTATTGCTTGTTGAATTAAAACAAATCCAATGTTAGTGGTGCATTCATGAGACAACCATAAATATTATAAATTGAATCTGTATATGCTACTCGCTCCCACAAAAAGTTGCTACAGACTTGTGCTGGTCAAACTTTTTAAGTTGAACTATATTTATAAAAAATATTTGCAGCATTTATGTGTCTAAATAATTTATTTAAAAATATATTCAACCATCTATCTGATGATATATAAGCCGGCTAATAAGACAAGTCAACGAAAATACTGTTCGAACAGCTGATAAGTCTGGCTAATAAAATAAACGAATAGGGCTTTTTAATATATATGGTTAAAGTTGACTTGTCATAAAATGAGAATGATACATCCTCCGTTTAAGACTATAATTTATTTGATTTTTTTGACCTTAAGTTTAACCTCAAGTACACTCTCTATCTTAAATTAGAAGTCATTCTCACTTCCAAGAAGCCGATATTTCTTTTTTTAACCTTGACTAGTTATATATAAATATATCGTTGAATATACTTTTATAATATATTTATTTAAAAATATATTTATTGTACATATTGTTTATAAATTTAACCAAAGTTAAAAAATTGATTTGCACGTATCTTATATATTTTTTTTTCATAATAATATCACTGATTCTTCTTTCTAGGAAAGAAGAGAGTAATGGAGTAGTCCTACCTTTCGTGGCACAGACAATAGGGAAGGCCGCCTCTCACGGTCACAGTCATGGCCGCCTGCCGCCTGCCGGTGCATTTATAGGCGGCTCAGGATTTGCATCCGGCGCATACCAAGCGATCACAGTCACAGTCAGACTGGAGCCGTGTCGTCGTGGGCAGTGCGACGTTTACTCCTGTAAAAACATCATTACATGCACCTGACACACGCCACCGGGCCGCCGGGGCAAGCGAGGCCAGCCGGCATGCGTCTCGTAGGAGTATCTCTCGCCTCGCGCACCAAATGCTCTACAGTAGTACGTACCCTAGTGCAATCTCGTCGTCTGACACGATAGCACTAGGATAGGCTGCATTTGTGGAGACGCGAAAGGCTTTCTTTCAGGGCTTGGCAGAATCGCACAGGCCTTCAGGCTATGATGGGCCTGCTACGCCAGACAGATACAGGCCCACATTGGGCTGGGTCGTCAGCGTCGGGTCTTGTCCCTGTGCACAGCGCGCCACGGCGCCACGCGCCCACACACACAACAGGCGTGCTCGTGTCTATCCGCTGGGCACAGCCGTGAACTCGCATCAGTGAGATCCTGCCGCCGCGTATCTTGAGATTGAAGGCTGTGTCAGCCATGGCCATCAACCATGGAAGATCTCACCCGGTACGCTACTCCATGGAAGATCCTCGGCGCAGAGGCCAGAGCGAGCTTGCAACTTCCGACACCTGTGCTGCAAAGGAGCTTGCTGCCTAGGCTCCAGTGCGTGTACTTCCACCCGTAATAAAGTGCACTTCTAGTACAGTACATTATAGCTTTAACAGGTTGTTTTAGCTTTTTCTATTTTCAAGATGTAACTACTATTTGTTGACATAACTTTAATAGAGGTAATAAAGTGTACTCCTACTTCTAGTACATTATAGCTTTAACAGGCTCTATTCGTTTGGATGATTTCGGATAGTTTTGTGAAACAGAATAAGCTAAAATAAACCAAAACAAGTCGAAACAAGCTAAATGAACAGCCAACTTCTCTAAAATTTGTTACTCCCTCGTCCTAAAAAGAATGCCATTATCGCTTGCCAAAAAATAATTGCCAGTAATTTTAATAAATAATGAGTATCATTATTTAGTATTATAATTAATATCAAATACATTATATAAAACAACTGTTGAATCAAGAACCTTATACTAGAGGGTCGTTTTCATTCCTCTGGCTCCGGCTAGCGTTACGGTCGGTTGATTGCTCGCGGAAACCATGGCCCACTACGAAAGGGCCGAAGTTGTTTTAGCTGCAATTTTCTTAGAGAAACGAAATTGGATCATTACTAGATAATATTAAACTATCATTAGTATGCACCACCGATGTTTGTTTTCGAAACTGCCATCAATGTTTTACCGATACAATAAAAAATTTAGACAATTTGATTTTAAAACACCTGGAATGGAATTGTTCTTAACCAAAACACCAACCAAAGCCATAGCATATAAACGGTTAAAGCAATCAATATTTCACAACTCACGTGGTTGATTCTCCCATCAATCGGACAAAAGCTTCCTTTGGAACGAGGACCTCTTTGAAGATTATTTATGATATTGTCAATGGCTGGAAAATCAACATCATTTCAACAGCCCGTGAGTCCCATTAATTGTTGGTAAATAATTATGAGGATGATTTTTTAAACAGAGTTACTGGCGCTCGAACGTCAGATAGATAGAATTTTATCGGACGGTAAAAAAAATTGGGTCCATTAAAAAAGACCACACGACGGTATTTCAGCCGCTAGCCACCCGTCCACGTCTGCTATTGCACACGTACGTTGGTTTCCATCCACCTCGTCTCACCCTATACACGTAAACTGCCCCCATTCACCTTGCTCTTGCGGATAGGGACCAAGGACTCGAGATGAGGACAAAGATAATCACACCCAATCCGTAGGACCCTAGGTGTGCCCGCGTCCCCATCCGCCGGCCCCTGGCTCGTCGTTCCCCTTCTCCCGGCGACTCTACGAACATATCTCTCAGACACATAAAGACAACGTACGTCTAAAGCAAAATAGAACATACACTCACAATATGTCTTTCAAACATACGCCAACATTCAGATAAAATACGTATAACTTACAACATGAAAACACGTATTGTAACACAAGACTAAAATAGATGAACCATTTCAAACATACTCTTGTAATATTTGTGTAAAACATATGCAACATCCAAAATAAAAAACGCTTTCAACATACGTCTGAAACAGATGAGACATTTTGGAAAAACATTTGAAACATGCCTATGAAACACCTATACTATGCCTCTGAAAATATCTTGATCTACTTTTGCAATATCTATATAAAACCATTGCAACATACCTATTAAACATTTGAAACACTTAAAACTATGTCTGCAACATGTGATGCCCCCTCATCTTCCACTCATATCCGCGACGACGTCTTCACGACGTGGAACGGAGGCAGCAGTTGCACGACGCGGCAACAGCTGCAAGACTGCAAGTGGGCAGCCGTGTGCTGCGCCTGGCAGGACTAGTAGTCAAGAATCATGAATTGGAGGCAGCCACACGCTGCAGTTGGCTAGGCAGGGGTGCCACGCCACTCAGGTGTCGGCGAGAGGGGCACCGCGCCTGAGAGGCAGCCACACGCCGGTAGGGTATCGCAGCTCGGAGGCAGCCGCCCGCCGCGCTTTGGTAGTGCCAAAGGCTGGTACTGCGCATTGGAGGTGGCCGCGCGCCGCGCTAGGCCAGCGACCGAGGCAGTAGCCAGCAGTCCGGCAATGGCGTATTGGAGGTGGCCGCGCGCAGCGCTAGGCCAGCGGCCGAGCGGCGGAGGTAGCAGCCAGTAGGCGAGTGGATATGACCAAGGATGTGCGGCTGAGTGCTGGACGGAGTGACGGACGAACGGATAAGAACAATCGCGTGGACAAGCGAATTAGAAGAATACAGAGGAGGGGGTGGTCTTGGGCCTGGCGTCGCGGCCCACGAACAGGGGCGTTCGGGCGTTCGAACGGCTGGTTAAGAGCATTACCGTTTTTCAAATAAAATACACGCATTGATAGGCGGAGAAAACGCAGCAAGAGTTTTCAGGGAACAAAAAGACGGTATCGACTACGAAAAGGATTGGAAACGATTGGACAATACGTAGAGCCCAACAGGCTGACACTGCTTTTGTACCAATGCCAAAAACCTCAGCATATGAGCCTCTACTAAGTGATTTTTTTTCACTTTCATCCTAGGTTTGACTTCTTCAAGTGTATTCCGCTTAACTTTGTATTAATGCTAAATCGATCATACATTAGCAAGTGCACGGTTGCATTGGCCACTTACGCCCGAGATATGCAATACAGCAAGATCTAAAACAGTGAGGCTAGCTAAAGGGTCTCCGAGACCAATTTGAGACTCATTCTTTGCCTGAACAGCTCCCAAACTGATCAATCCTGATCGGCAAGACCATATAGAACATCAACAAATCTAGCCGAGAGTACTGGAGAGTAAGAGGGTGAAATGAAGAGCATGAGACAGAAGATAAAAAAAGTAAGGTTGAATGGTTTTCGAATAATTCGATACATAGATTTCTGAATTGATCGTGATCAACAAATCTAGCCGAGAGTACTGGAGAGTACGAAATGAAGAGCATGAGACAGAAGATAAAAAAAAAGTAAGGTTGAATGGTTTTCGAATATTTCGATACATAGATTTCTGAATTGATCGTGATCTTCTCATATAAATAGATGGTTTGTCTTATAATAATAACAAACCTACTCTACATGCAATCCATAAAATTTCCACAAGATCTGAAGAGTTTTCAACAAGAAAATCTTGAAAAGGACTCGGACGACCAAAACTAGAGGGTGGCCTGGACCAAAATTTCTTAGTTTTACCAATTTGGCCATTTTTTGGCATTTCTAAATGCATTTATTTTTTTCAGTCCATCTTCGATTCTCCCCCATCATATTTTTCCTATGAACACCCTAGTTCTAAACAAACAGACTTACGAACACTTTGGGTTCTTAGCATGTCAATGTTGGGACCCCTTCAGCGATAGGTATGCTATGCACTTGTTTGTTCACGTTTTGCTCTCCTTTGTTAGTTTTGCGCGATACAACATTTTTCTAGGTTTTTATTGTAGTAGTATAGTTACACCAGCAATGCCGGTTAATATAAGTCCATTGTTCTAATAAGTGTTTGTACGAGCACTTGTTGATTTTCTATGACCACGTTATCTGACCTGTTACAGGTAGCTGTAGCCTAATTTGTTACTTCTTCCATAATTTTTTTTTGAGGGGAGCCATCTCACACACTTTATTTAATCTTCAATTAAAATTACATCGTTCACTAGAGGTTCTAACACAAAACTAGGGATCCAAATACAATTTAATTTTGACTCCATCGCCACCTAGCTATCTCATGGGCTATCTTGTTTGTCTCTCTGTTACAATGTTCAATAGAAATACTAACAAAATCTTACCAAAGTTAGATACATTCTTGAAAAATCGGAGCGCTTGCTGTAGCCGTCAATCCCCCCTTGCTGCATCGTCTCAACTACTGCATCCAACCTTCTGGGCCAGTACCATTCCCTCCCTGAGCGCCATTGCCACGGGCGTTGGTGTGTCAAGCAAGTGTTCAAAAAAATTTGCCACTGCAGCAACAAAGGAGCCACTCGAGTCCCTGAGCACTGCCCCTGTACTCCCTGTACTTCTGAACTGGGTAAAGCTTACATCGACATTGAGCAATATGGATGAAAACGGATCGGATACGGACGGATATCACTCATATCATATTTGTTTTCATATTTTTGTCCGGATTCGGATTCGAATACGGATAGTATCAATCATGCCGGATAGGATACGATTAGATATCGACATCATAAATATGCGATTTGAGTATTCGGATACGAATACGATACCGGATGTTAAATGTCCGGACTCGGATACGGACAAATAAAAACCCCTCTAAACGAATTCGGTCTCGAATACGATCGGAAAATATCCGTACCGTTTTCATCCCTGTTGAGCAACAAGAACTCCTCCGGTGGCCTCTTCCAACCCATCCTCAATTTGGATTTTCCATAACTTAATAACATCATGCTGGTTACGTCCGTCCGTTGTTCAAAAACAAGAACAATTAGAGCTTTTGAGTTTTGATGACCCCCCCGGCTAGACCCAAGATAGAAGGAGGCCTAACTCGACGGCCCACGGCCCGCGCGGTCGCTCCGATTGCCGCCTCGCCGTCCAGCTCCAGTCCATCCCATACGCAGGCAGGACTGCAGGAGGAGGCAGCTGCAGCCCTTGGCCGCCGACACGCGTGGTACCGAGCGGGACCCAGACAGAGAGCGACGACACCACAAGTCGCCTCCCGTCCCGTGCTGCCGCCGTGTGTGCCTACCGCCTGCCTGCCTACCTGCCTGCCACGACTCCGCCGTGTGTGCTGGCAAACTGCTGTGCGTGCCTTGGCCCGGGCCCACACCTCCCTCCCGGCTCCCTCGCCTCTCTTTAATCATTGTATGTTGACCTTTAATGACACCTTAGCTGTGCTAATTGATTAGCCCCCGAGGTGCTTTGATTAGCACTTGTGTAATTAAGGCAGGTGAGACGCAAAGCCTGCCCGCAGTAGAGTAGGAGTACTTGTAAAAACAAACAAATCACTAGTACTACTTCCGGCCGCGCTGTCTTCACATGGGCATTGCCCCGACCTGTGCCCCCAATTTCGTCGCCAGCGCAGGTCGCATCGCGTCTCACAGCTTGGAGTTGGACTGTCTGACCAAAACCATGCATGCGCTGCTGCCTCATCATTCCGAGTTCTCACGCCTTTCTTTACCGACACTTTGAGCGCCCGTGGTGAGTTAACAATTGCCGCCATTCAACTAATGTGTCACTTTCACCACCAGCTGTACTCTACTTGAGCCGGGACGTGTCAATGCTTTGCTGCCTCTACTTATTACTACGGCCACTAAAAGCCCATCAAGTACCGCCACCTTTTTTTGCAAGCTCAAATGGACGAAATTACTAGTAGGAGTACATTGTACAAGTACACGTATCAGATCACCAATACAGTAACCAATCAATCATCAATCACAGGAAAAAAAAATGTTTCAAGGTAAAGAAAAGAAAACGCTGGGGAGAATTTACACCGACGCGATCGACGCACGCATGGACCGATTGTTCTTGTTTGTTCCTACAGTACAATCAATACATCCTCCTGCTCGCTCCAATATAATCATAAAATGAATTTATCACCGTATATATTACATATATTATATAAATAATATAAAGAACGGTAAATAAACGAAAGCGAAAACCTTTTTTTACTGAAAATCTTTTTGCGCTGCAGCAGCCCCTACGATGAACAAGCTGTCCGTCCGTCCTAGAAAGTCCACTTCCAGATCTTGACGCGGACTCTGACCTTGCACGAGTGCGCCGCCGTGCTCACCGTCGCCGTCGTCGTGGTCGCCGCATCGGCGGCGGGCGCCGGCGCGAGCGCGACAGTGCTGTTCTTCCCCTTGACCTTCTTGGGGGCGGGCGGCGGCGGGGTCACCTTGATGCCCTCGCAGTGCACCTGGATGCCGATCTTCTTGGTCTTGAGCCCGCCGACCTTCACGCCGGCGCTGGTGTCCGCGTCCACCACCACGGCGAACGCGCCGGACCTCTTGACGTCCGACCCGGCGGCGCTGGGGTCCACCGTCACCCCGCTGGACGACACGGCCGCGGTCACCACGGTGGTGTTGCCCGCGGCGTGCGCGAACCCGGGCACGGTGGCGGTACCGAGCGGCACGGCGTTGGCGGCGGTGGCCACGGACACGGCCAGGTCGTCGTAGAGGTACACCAGCTTCTTGTTCGGGTTCCGCGCCGTCAGCGTCAGCGTGACGGCGTCGGTGAGCACGGGCGCCGTCGGCGACGACGTCAGGTTCAGCGCCGTCAGGCGCACGGAGGAGACGGTGAAGGTGGGCCGCTGCGGGCGGTACAGCAGGTAGAAGGCGCCGCCGGCGACGGCCGCCACGAACGCCAGCAGGATGACGACCAGCAGCGCCCAGCAGAAGCAGCAGCAGAGGCTGCACCGGCAGGACCGCCCGCGCCGGCGCTTCGCGGCGGCCTGCGGGCGGTAGATGGGCCGCTGGTACATCTGCGACTTGGGCGCCGGGAACGACGCCGGCGGCGCGCCGGAGCCGGTGCCGGCGCCGTTCGCCGCCGCGCCTGGTGGCGGGTTCGGCTTCGCGGCCGGGTACACGCGGTCCGCCATTGCCAGCACACGGTGGGCGGACTTGGGCGGCTGGTGGTGGTGGTGGTGCTGCGGTGGTGGCTCTGGTGGTGGTGGTGGTCCTGTGGATAGATGGAGAGCTCTCGAATGGACGCGGAGAGATCTAATAAGGCAGGCAGAGGCAGCTCGAGCTGTGACTGCGAGGAGAGAAGGAGAGCGACGCGTCACCCACCTTATGACTACGCGGGCGCGACCTCACCAACAAATGATTTGCTGCGACACTTTGCTAATTGGCCCATTGGCAATTGTCCCCGTTCCTTGAATTAAATAGTTAATTAACTTAATTAATGACAAAAGCGAAAATGAAGGCTTTTCTGTATTCGTGTCTGGCTGCTGTTACTACATTGCATGGGTGCTGCATTTTGTCATTCTTGGTATCGTAGTAAAGCATTTTTTTTTTACTGCAACCAGCTAAACACACCTTAAGAGTCCTTGGTAGGGAAGGACCTTTACTGTGTGGTAGCGGACGTGCAGGATTCTTCACCATGTGGTGTGTGAACTCTGAACCATTGCAATAATCTGCAGGCATCTGAAAACACGGGGGGTGCAACCGCAACTTGATGTGCATCCCATGAGTTCCTCGTTTGCAACTTACTAATCGCCAGACCATCAGAGTTAAAATACTCCATGGCCATTGGCATCCATCTTGACTTTGATGGCCCGGGTCCGCCGCTTTCAGGCGCGTTAATTTGGAGTAGGCGCTGTCGTTATGCTCAAGGTTTCGTATCTCAGCGAGGCCTGGCTGGCGCTGCCTGCTACACACATCTAATCTAATCTAATCTAACAGCAACCGGCTAAACCGTGCAATTCACGCAAACTTTACTACTGCTACTGCTGCGGTGTCACTCGTGTCAGCCTCGGCCAGCTCTGTTGGCGTTGTGTCTTTCGAAATTACTGTAGTACGGAACAGCTGGTTTAGTGGGGCTGGAGACCTGCGATTTCCAACCTGTACTACTACGTGATTGTGATTAGCATTTAGGAGGAGTATTAGCAGCACGCGCGGCGGGAGGAGCGAGCAAATAATTGGCACGCACGACGGCGTCCCGCTGGCAGCGCGGTGTCGCGTCGTCGTGCGGCGCCCATCGCCGGCAGTCGCCTCCACCGGCACCGGCACCGCATGGGAACAGCCCGGCCGAATCCAACCAACCTCGCCGGGGCCCCGCCACCGGCCACCGCAACAGCTAGCTGGAGTATGTCCACTCCGCATGCAGTGGGCGCTCTCACCCTGGCCACCATCGTCGTGTCTGCCGTGCCGATACGGCAGCAGGACAGCAGGGGATGCCATGGAACATCACATGATCAAGTTTCTTCGATCCTCTTGTGGCACCCAAAATGTTTGGATTCTCAAACACTGCAAGCAAGAGGCACATTAAAAACTACTCACTTCATTTCAAATTATAAATCGTTTTAATTTTTTTTTAGTTCATCAATGTTACTATATATCTAGACATATTATTATATATCTCGGTATATAGTAAAATAGATGTATCCAAAATAAATTAAAGCAACTTATAATTTGAAACTGAACAGTACTATTTTTTTTCGATTCCTAAGCAAAACTTTTGGCGCAAGTTTGTACTGTTGGAATATCGATGAATTACATCACTGCATGACTGACCACGCTCATTTAGGGCCACGTCACGTTGACTCTCCTCTATTTTCCCCCCCTCTTTATTCAAGGGTAATAAACGAGCTGGGACATGTCTTAAGGTTCTGTTTGGCCGTTTGGACCAACTATAAGAACTGGCTTTGCTTTTTCAACAGTTTATTACGAGCCGCCTTGATCCATACGCATTGTTGTGATAGGATCAAGACATGATCAGTACATGGTTCAATCTTCATGCCATGGAATGGAACACACACATCCTCTCTGGTTCAATCTTCATGCCATGGAGTACTTCTGGTTGATAAAAAGGCCGTGGATTGTAACAAAAGATAGAGGCGACACAATCCCATAAAAACTAAAGAGATGTACTTAGCTTAATTGGAATTAAAAGCTAAAGCAAAAGCAGCTAATCCGTTGGAATTAGCTAGAGCTTCTACGTACACTTTATTATTATTATTTTTTTGTTTGTTTTCCGATTTGTAGGGCCCTGCACTTTCCCACCAAAAATTGGAAATCGAACCAAACAAGCCAAACCAATTCAATGTCGGTTTCTGATTCTTCTATGAACTTCATTTTCAGCTTCAGTGTGTCAGTTTTACCTTCTATTACCAAAAAGAAAAAAATAATATAACAACTGTTTTGCGTTCACCGGTTCCAAACTGAGCGACGGGCGGGGAGACTGAAACTGAAGAACAGAGGGACTTTGACCACGCATGCACCGTGAGGAACAGGTAGATGAATTTCGCATGTGCGGCGCATGTGTGAGATAAGACTAAGCGGCCGGTTCACTGATGACTGGTTTTGCGAGGACACATGCATATGCACCCTCGGCCCGGTGTGCTCAGTTTCACGTATATTAACTAGTGACCGAAAGAATCAGAAAGGGTTGCCAAGTGGCCAACCAGCCATAGTTAGCTACAACGTCACCTATGCTTGTGTATTACACTTGTACCAGTAGTGAGGTTAGTATATTCTATACTATATGGTCTGTAGATTACATATAAATCCATATGAGAAGTTGGGTTCTGACTATAAAGTTTTTTTTTTTTCACGTACTTACTTAATAGAACTTGGAATGTGGGAGACAAGACAGGGTTTGGAATTTGGAGCGCGCGAGGCCAATGTATGTATATATTTCCATTTTCAAGGAAAATGAGAACTCTGTAAATTACTCTTCTACACGAGAACTCTGTAAATTACTCGTCTACATGAGCTGGAGTTTTGCACAGCATATTTAGAGGCTATTTGGCACAAGAGCTAATTGCTAGCTAGCTAAAAATTAACTAAAATTAACTCTAGTGCATCCAAATGACATAGTTAATATATGGCTAATTTTTTAGACAAATATTTAACTAGTAATTGGCCAACCGTAACTAGTTTAATTTTTAGCTCAAAATCTAGTAACTAGCTCTATATATATCAAACAAACCCTTAGCATGTTATTCGTGAGTCGTGACAGAAGCACATGCACTAGTTACCTAAAATAAAAAAAATGGTTTCTCTAATCTAATGCCGGAATGCTGACAAGTTGATGGCTGATCAGGTGGCAGTTATTTTTTTGACTGATAAAGAAGCGCACATCCACACTGCAGGAAACATCAATTATTCGCTGAAGAGAAAAGAACACCGAATGTGCATACATGTGCCAGCATCAGCCTAGCTAGTTCTAGTAGTCAGTATACTGTATATGCATATGCATGTATGCACATTACTGGCTTCGCTCCAATTCTCCGTCCTTGCCCTTCCTACCTGGAACGGGACTGAACAACGAAACGGAATTTGTTGCTTTGTGATGCATTGCACATGTGGCGTTCAGGACGCATATGATCAAATCATCCCAACGCCACGGCCGGCTGGTCCACCTGGAATCCTGGATTGGTGGCATATATACACCTGGACTTTGTAATGATTTCAGATAAAAGCTTATTATGTACACATTTTGAATAGAAATCTATTGATGTAAGTTTCATGTCCTAAACCTTTATATAGTTTCAATAGTTATTGATCAAAGTTAAGTATTGACTATCTCTGGTTAAATATCTGCCAGACATTTTTCTTGGGCAACATGATGTGTTATTTTTTAATACTTCTACAAACGTATGTTTTTACCGTTGCTCAGGAAATGAATTACATGCTTTGTTGTAACGTGAAGACGAGAGTTTTGGCACCGTCGGTACAAGGCAACACAACACAACAAATAGAGTATATTCGTAGCAAGTACTGTACAGATTAGCGCATCAAAATAATTAAAAAGCTCCGATTCCCGGGCCGTTAGTTGCAGTCATGCATAGGAATACCGCGTATAATTAATATCACAAGTACTGCTACTATCCCCACACATCTCCACACATTTGTATATGCGTGCACAATATAATTAAATTTGGGCCTCCAACAAACACCTGTTTGCACCGACACACATATGAGCTGATGACGCGCGCAAATGATGAATCGATGAAGCACCCATGTTTATATATTTGCTTATAATTGATACGAAGACAGTAGGAAAAAAAGGGCAACTAGTGTTGAGCACATCAAACAAACACATGGTTATCTATAACTCTTATAATCCTAACTCCTACTAGCCTATTTCTCTGCCCTATGATTGGTCGAATCAACAGGGATGATGTCATCGTAGCTGCGTTTAGCATTGATTACATCTGCTGATTAGTTATTGTTAGCAACCCTCTTCCAGCGGTAACTGAAGATGAAGGAGAAGCGGACGGCGATCAAGACGCCGTCACGAGAAGCGGCAACGAGCATGGGCCGCGAAGGGGAACTCGCGAGCGCAGGCCCAATACCAACATTCGAGGCCCAGAATGGGCGTGAGCTGCCCGGCGGCTGAGAGCCGTGCTGGAGTATAAGTTTAGGAAGAGAGATGAGAGAAGTAATTTTGAACAAATGAATTGTAATCAACCTTAACTTTCTCGTTCTAAGATTCGTCCTACCTCTTCCTTGCTTCTTCCCTGTATTCCTCTGCTACCGCTCACATCTGGTATCAGAGATCTATTGATCCTCTTCCGCACCCTCTCTGATCTTCCTCGATCTGTTGATCGACTGCACCAGCCCAGGGTTGTGGATTCGGATCGATTTCGTCGATCTTTGAATCCTGTAATTCCCAGCGCGCAGTTGCTCCAATCGAGTTCGCGTACTGGAGCGCATACCACCGCCGCCACCACCACCGCCACCACCGCCAAGTTTCTACCATGCTGGAACAAGGACTGATCCAACCCAGTAAATCACCCTTTTCCTCCCCAGTATTGCTCGTACGGAAGAAAGACGGGTCATGGCGTTTTTGTGTAGATTACCGCTATCTCAATGCAATTACTGTCAAGTCTAGCTACCCAATTCCAGTCTTTGACCAGCTTGTGGATGAGTTGGGCAACGCTTCATGGTTTTCTATTCTGGATTTACACTCAGGTTACCATCAAATTCGGTTGCAGCCCGGAGAAGAGTACAAAACTGCCTTCTCGACTCATGCAGGCCATTTTGAATTTCGGGTAGTTCCATTTGGCATTACTAGTGCACCTGCAACTTTCCAAGGGGCCATGAATTCCACCCTCGCACCTCTCCTACGTCGCTGTGTGGTGGTGTTCTTCGACGATATCCTGGTGTACAGTCCTTCTTATGAGGAACATATTCAGCACTTACATCAAGTCTTATCTCTATTAGCCGCTGATCAGTGGATAGTCAAGCTGAAGAAATGCCAGTTTGCCCAACGCCAGATCAATTACTTGGGTCATATTCTGAGTGCTCAAGGTGTCCATACTGATCCAGACAAAGTTGCTGCTGTTCTCCAGTGGCCTACACCTGCTAATGTGCGTGAAGTTCGTGGATTTCTGGGCTTAGCCGGATTCTATCGGAAATTCGTTCGTCATTTCTCTGTCATAGCCTGTCCTCTAACGAATCTCCTCAAGAAAAACACACTGTTTGTCTGGACACAGGACCATCAACAGGCTTTCGACGCACTCAAACATGCTCTGTGCACAGCCCCTGTCTTGGGTATCCCGGACTTCACTAAAACCTTTGCCATCGAGACCGATGCATGTCAATCTGGGGTCGGTGCTGTCTTAATGCAGAATGGACACCCTCTCGCCTACCAGTAAACCACTGGGTATCAAGACACAAGGGCTGTCCACTTATGAAAAAGAATACCTTGCTATATTGGTGGCAATTGAGAAATGGCGCTCCTATCTTCAACTCAATGAGTTCGTTATCTACACTGATCAGAAATCATTGATCCACTTGAATGATCAACGGCTAAACACAGTATTGCAGCAGAAAGTATTCACCAAGCTCCTCGGTCTTCGGTACCGTATAGTGTACAAGAAAGGAACTGATAATAGTGCTGCTGACTCGTTATCTCGTCGCTCACACACGACACAAGTCTGCTGTGCAATTTCTATAAGCATTCCGTAGTGGTGCTCTGAAATCACCCAAGGTTATCAGTCTGACCCACATGCTCAGCAACTCTTGGCAAAGTTGGCCACTAATTCTAATGCTGCTGCCCCATTTACATTGGTCGATGGCCTGATTCGTTACAAGCACCGCATTTGGGTGGGTAACAATGAACCATTACAACAGCAAATACTCAAGGCCTTTCACAGTTCTCCGCTGGGCAGTCACTCAGGTATTTCAGCAACTGTGCAGCGCATTCGTGGGTTGTTTGCGTGGCCTGGCTTGAAGAAACATGTGGATCAATTCGTGTGGAGTTGCCCAACCTGTCAACAGGCGAAACCTGAACGTGTCAAGTATCCAGGACTGCTACAGCCTCTGGCTACTCCGGCCACAGCCTGGCAGGTCATTTCTTTGGACTTTGTGGAAGGTTTGCCGTCATCTCATGGATACACCTGCATTTTGGTGGTAGTTGATCTCTTTTCCAAATTCGCACATTTTATTGCCCTCAAGCATCCTTTTACAGCCTAGTCAGTCGCCAAACAGTTCATGATTCACATTTATCGTCTCCATGGCCTCCCAGCAGCAATGGTTTCAGATCGAGACAAGATTTTCACAAGTCACTTATGGCGTGAGCTGTTTCGCCTATCCGGAGTGGATCTTCGCATGAGCTCCGCATACCATCCGCAGTCGGATGGACAAACAGAGCGGGTAAACCAGTGTATGGAGACCTTTCTTCGCTGCTTTGCCAACGCAATTCCATCCAAATGGTTCGATTGGCTCCACCTTGGAATTCTAGTATAATACATCATGGCACTCCGCTCTCAATCAGTCTCCATTCTTTGTGTTGTATGGCCATACTCCCCGGTAGCTTGGGCGATGATCGTGAGCCATCGGATCAAACCGACATTGACGGGCGGCCGGGATCGATCCTCAAAGGCGGTGGAGCGAACCGGGCGAACCGGGGCCGAGCCAGGCCGCCGGTCCGGGGGGTGGGATCGGCCGGTCCCACCTGGTGGCCTCCCGGACCCCCGGGCTCGGTGTGGTGCCTTCTCGTCTCTTCTCGGAATCTTCCCATGTAGCCGTGGAGTCCGTTTTCCGTTTCCTTGTTCCGATAAGCTTGTATGTTTGCGCCTTTTCCTAAGCGCCCGCATAAATAGTGAAACACCAAAACTCGTGGAATTCGGTCGGTGTAAACCCTATGTCTACTTTGGTGATCACATTTGCATCCTTTTCATGGCTAGTTGACAGTTGAATTAATACAATAGTGGCCATCAACAGTCTACATCAAACTCCAGTCGTATGTTCAGACCTCGGTAGCAACAAGGGCCAGTCAGAAGCTCTACTTTCGGCTCTTTGGTCCATATCGCATCATTGAAAAGATTGGATCAGTGGCGTACAAGCTTCAGCTACCTGCTTCCTCATCAGTTCACCCAGTTTTTCATGTCTCCCAGCTCAAGGGTGCCGTGCCAGTTACTCATACTGCTCAACCATTACCCGATTTCATTGATCCATTGCAGGTTCCGGCCCGTGTGCTTCAGAAGCGCGTGGCACAGTCAGGTACTGGCACTCGTCTACAGGCATTGATTCAGTGGTTCGGGATGCCTGCGGCCATGGCGACATGGGAAGATGTGGAAGCTTTACGGCAACGCTTTCCTCGAGCTCCAGCTTGGGGGCAAGCTGGTTCTCATCAAGGGGGGATGTCGGCAACCCTCTTCCAAATGCAGAATCGAAGATGAAGGAGAAGCGGACGGCGATCAAGACGCCGTCACGAGAAGCGGCAACGAGCATGGGCCGCGAAGGGGAACTCGCGAGCGCAGGCCCAATACCAACATTCAAGGCCCAGAATGGGCGTGAGCTGCTGTAACACCCCGGTGTTACGTTAACCTAAACTCCGCCACATGTCGGCATAAGCATTGCATAAGCATTTTATTTACTAAGATGAGTTTGTCAAGTTCTAGGGTTTGGTTGCGCTCTTTCATATCGCATGTGTATGTTTATCACTAAATTTCACTCACAACTTTACTTTTGTTTATAAAAGCAATCAATTAAAACCAACCCCGATGCTTGCAAATCGCTTGGCTAACCCCGACTCACACCTCAACCGTGTTTTACAATTTAAATGATGCAAAGCAAGAACAAAATTGGAATTGGAATTCAATTGCCAACATTTTCCATATTTGGTTAAGTGTTGAAGTTTGAATTTCATTTTCAATTTCGAGCTAACCGTAATCAATTTTCTAAATAAAAATTGCTAACCATTGGCACCATTTCAAAGTATGAACTTTGTACTTTGAAACCATGCCATTGGTTGGGTTTGAAAAAGTTTCACAACATCATTAATTAATTGCCCAAAAATCCAATTTGAAAATCCTTTTCAAAATCTAAATTTTAAAAGCCTTTTTTGCCCCTTTTACAATTTCACCTCAAAATATTCAAAATTTGGGAAAAACTCCAAAAATACAGTTTGTGCATCTCTTTGAGCTCTACAACTTTGGTATACAAAGTTTTTCAAGTTTTTAAATAAAATTTTAAATTATTTCAAAAGTTCTTTAAACCGAAAAGTGTCCCCTTTTGAGTTTTAAACTCCAATTCAAAAATTATTTGGTTTCATGAAAAACTTCCTACATGAAAGTTGTAGATCATGAGAAATGGAACAACTTTTATTTTTGGATATTTTCATCCTTTATTCAAAAATTAAAAGTAATTTTGAAATCCTTAAAATTTAGTTTTTGATCTCCTTTTGAATTTGAAATGCAAATTTAAAATCCATTTGAAATCTGACAAAACTTTCTAAATGAAAGTTGTAGAGCATGAAATTTTGTGCAATCTGTATTTTGAGAATTTTTCAACTTTTATTCAGTTTTGGGAGTAATTGAAGAAGGGAGAGAGTGAGGTGTCTCTCGCTACAGAACTCGGGAAGAAATCCCTTTTCTCCTCTCTTTCACCGCACTGCCGCCGGCCGCCGTGGCGTCTTCGCCGGAAACCCGCGCTGCTGCCCATCTGGTCGAGCTCGTGAAGGCTCCTGCCACCTCGTCAAGCCCTCCATGCTCCATAAAAGCCGACGCCGACGGCCATTCCTCTTCTTCTTTAGGTACCGGCCGTAGGCCGATTCTGCTCACCGGCGAAATTGGCCGTCGTCGAGCCACCGTAAGCCGTCTTCTCTTGTCACCGAGTCCGCCTCATCGTTGCGCACCCGAAGAGCCCGCTCTCACCTCCTATAGTTGCTTGCGGAATCGGCCGCGTGCCTCCCTTCTTCCCGCGGCCGGCGAGCACCGCCGAACTCCTCCTCACCGCCCAAATTGCTCGCCTCATCATCTTTACAAGCAAACCAACACCATAGTCATCTTTGCCTGAAGCTCCTCGTGCTCATCGGCCCGGCCGTTTGGTCCTTGCTATGCCGAAGCCACCGGGCCTTAATTTGGCGTCGCCGATTCGCGTCGCCATGCCCACCGTTGCCGCGGCCGCATCTTCTCCGGCCGCTAATCCGGGCAACTAAACCCCCAGTCGGGTCCGGCTTGGTCGTGGGCATCCCCGTTGGAGTGCGCGCCGCCATCCGAGCTTGTCACCGGGCGGCAGCCGTCGGTCGCCGCCGTCGACCCGCCCGGTTTGAGCGGGAGAAAGGAGGGTGAGGAGGGAGATGAGACCGCGTGGGCCGGGCATGATTGGGCCGCTCGGCAGGAGGGAGAGCGCAGCAGCGTCCGGGCCCGGCCAGGCCTTCTGGGTCGAGTTGGGCGCGACTCGGCCCAATAAAGAAGGGGTAGAGTTTTCCTTTTTCAAAAAGAATTTCTTTTTTCCCCGGTTTTGTTAATTTCATAATTCAATATTCTGGGCAATTAAAAATATAACAAAAATATGTGTGTGGTCCTCATGATGTGTAGTATCATAGAAAAATATGTGTGCAGCATGTTAAGTAACTTTGTCATGTTTAATAATTGCATTCTTTAATTAATAAATGCATGATGTTTGATTTTTTTGTAAAGCAATTTATTAACCCAAAAATCATGAAAATTTAGGAGTAAGCTTTTCATGCTAAAAGTGACCTCCACTAAAAATCTGTGCACTGTTTTGAGCAACTTTGCTTTTATAACTAATTTTTCACCTTGTTTAAGGTCCGTGAGAATGATGAATAAAGTAACTATTAATTAATTAGTTTTCTAATTTAAAATGCTGGGTGGATTATGGTATTGTTTGAAGACCATGAATCATAAACCCTCCCAATAGTTCATGGCTTGTTTGTGTAGTGTTAGTAAGTAGTCACTATCACATGTGTAGTAGTAGTAGTAAGTAAGTAATTAGTGAGTTTGATTAGCGGCTTTCAACGACTGTGAAAATGGTCAATAAATTAGTAATCACCCTTAATCACTATTAGGTTGCTTGATTTTGGGATTTAGTGATGACCCTAGGTCATTAACCCTAATGACCCTCGGCAATTTGTTTAAGTTGATTGCGTTATTTAATGTTGCCGTAGTTGCTAATTGTGGTTTCTAAATGCAACTTTACCGTGAAGGAAAGTTGTACTCAAGATAATAATAAAGAGTTAAGTTGTTTCATTCATATTGCCTTGCATCATGCATCATGTCACGCATGACATTGGAACCCGCATCATTTCATGTGCGTATAGTTTACGTGAGAGCGATGGATCACGATGGTCACACTTCGGAGGAGGTTCGCAATGATCCAACCCTGCCGAGATGAATCCCCGAAGATGTTGATGTCAAGAGTAATAACTAATCTTCTCTCGCAACGCAGCAAGCCCCGGATGCATTTAAACCCCCGCCTTGAATTTCGAAAGTCTTTTATATTGTATGTTGATGATACGATGCATTAGGTAACGAGGAGTTGTGTGCTACCCTACTTTGGTGCATTTACCTTACCTTGTTATATACCCCGGATACCTGTTTTTGATTTATAAAATGCCTAGTATGCTTAGTCCTGCGAATAATAGCATAGGTTTTATAAATGAAATGTTTTCTAAAGTTGAGAACTATACTCCCTGAAGGGAATTTATGAAAACCTGATGTTGCTTGTTGTTTACCCTTGTTCCGACGGGGTCAATGGTATACAACAAGAACATGATGATGAATAAATCGAGGCCGGGTGGAGTGACTTGCACCAGGAAGGGCTAGTGCCCTGGTGTAGTGTCGTCCACTCGTGAGCCGGTTAAGCACCGTTCGTTGCCTTGGCCCTTGGATCATGAGGTTATTGGATAGTACTAGTCACATGCTAATGGCGGTAAGCTCCACTTGGACTATCTCGTGACGAGAACGGACAAGTAGCGTGTACCCATCCTACGATGCGCACCGCCCGAAGTGACCGAGCGGCCGTAGTGAGGTGGTGTACTTGTACCTCCGTTCTGGTAGGGAGAAATCCGGGCGTGAGTTGATGTATGTAAGATGTTGGTCCTGCATACATCGTGCGGCTAGGAAGCCCCAGCTGGGTAGATAAAGCGGTTCGAATCGTCGTGTGCTCCACGATATGGGAGCCGTGATCCTCGCACCAGCATCGTAGTAATAATGAAAGTTGATGATGGAAAGTTTTGAATCCGATACATGGTTGATAAGTGATTGATGTAGTAAAGTAAGGACTGGCTTAGTCGCTTTTCTGCAAAGGTGTCTTTGATTCTTGCTAAAGCCTTACCTTGATTCCTATCAACCAGCATTCCTGAGTCTTCTCCCCTCTTTTTCGTCGGGTAAGTCTTGCGGAGTACTTTTGTACTCGGGGTTTGTTTGACCCACTGTTGCGGTATTGACTAGTGAAGCTAACCCGGTCATACCCGATGGGCTTGGCATGATCGAATATCTTTCGCCCCGCAAAGTTCCTTTCTCGCCTCCGTAAACCCGCTTAAGTTTTGTTTAATCAAACTCGATCAAGTCTTGTAATTTCTTTTTATAAATCTTCCGCTACTCTGTTGTCTTTGAATGAAAATGATTGTAATACTACAATATCTTGTAAGAAGTCGATCCTGGAGGATCGTGGTTTCATCGGGGTTTCACCCGACAGAACATTCTGAGTTATGTGGTACACAAGTATGGCTGACAGAGGTCTTAGGGACGATGTCAGGTGCTTGTGGGCCATATAATTTGGAAGGTTCTGCCACAGAATGGTATCAGAGCGATTCTTATAAAGATACTTGTAGTATTACATTGTGAAAACTTCAAAATGAATTTACAATTAAAAGTTTTTGACAAAACAATATAAAACTTGTTTTACGATCTTTCCAAAGTTGCTGCAAGCTACCAAGAAGGCTTTTCGAAAAATCCTGAGCAACCACGTTGAAGAGTCTTCGAATCTTCTCGAGGGAGTCCAATGAAGAGGCAACTTCGTCAACAATGCTTTGCCGAGAGTCTTCCTGTACCCCGTCTCACTCTGCAAGACTATAGTATAAAGTATTGCCCTATAGTGAGTTGTGAGCGGCGTCTTTTTGTAACGTCGTGAAAGACGTATAGGACGAGCATGCATCATACTTGTCATATAAGATAAAAAGTAACATGTCTTGCATTACTTCAACAATAGCTATTGTTCGCATAGCTATTAAGATCCCCTTTTATCTCGTCCTGTATCACGATTCGCTAAGGAACTTTTGCTTAGCAAATCTCTAAAGATAACTTTGGTTTCCTCACCTATGCATGTGTCTTACCTTGGTCTTTCTAACTTCAACACATGCCAATTTTCTTAACCTTATCATTTCGATCGTGTCGTGTGGGAGTTGCCGAAATTGTGTTTTATGGTAGTACCATAATCCACGATCCCGATACAACGTCGAAACCTAGGGTCTCCTGTGTGCTGCAGCCACATGAGTTACTGCTGGGCGCTCGTTTGTATCGCGATCAATGATCATCCTCCATCACATTCCACCATTAAGGTACTTTCTTGGGATTATTCTTTGAAATCCCAATTCCTTGTATATGCTAAACTTATTTCTTGTGTATTCTACATTCACTAAGCTTTCACCTCGCATCCATATCGTAATCTTGGTTGTAACCTTGAAGATAATCTTCTTGCTTTGTGGGCTTCTTGAAACTTAATGTGTTTGACACGTTTCATTTTCCATTACTCAAACCTCACCATTGTTGTATTTTCTTTTTTTCGTCAATCTTTATATACTTAGTTCCTGTTGGCACTCTCCCCACCAATAGCTATCTTTGGATTTAATTGGAATCCTTCAACCCAATCCTTGCTGCTTTATGAACTTCTTATAAATCCATATGCTTGATACATTTCCTTTTCCATTACTTAACCTAAACCCTTGAATCTCGGGGCGAGATTCCTCGTTAAAATGGTGATATAATGTAACACCCCGGTGTTACGTTAACCTAAACCTCGCCACATGTCAAGCATAAGCATTGCATAAGCATTTTATTTACTAAGATGAGTTTGTCAAGTTCTAGGGTTTGGTTGCGCTCTTTCATATCGCATGTGTATGTTTATCACTAAATTTCACTCACAACTTTACTTTTGTTTATAAAAGCAATCAATTAAAACCAACCCCGATGCTTGCAAATCGCTTGGCTAACCCCGACTCACACCTCAACCGTGTTTTACAATTTAAATGATGCAAAGCAAGAACAAAAATTGGAATTGGAATTCAATTGCCAACATTTTCCATATTTGGTTAAGTGTTGAAGTTTGAATTTCATTTTCAATTTCTTCGAGCTAACCGTAATCAATTTTCTAAATAAAATTGCTAACCATTGGCACCATTTCAAAGTATGAACTTTGTACTTTGAAACCATGCCATTGGTTGGGTTTGAAAAAGTTTCACAACATCATTAATTAATTGCCCAAAAATCCAATTTGAAAATCCTTTTCAAAATCTAAATTTTAAAAAGCCTTTTTGCCCCTTTTACAATTTCACCTCAAAATATTCAAAATTTGGGAAAACTCCAAAAATACAGTTTGTGCATCTCTTTGAGCTCTACAACTTTGGTATACAAAGTTTTTCAAGTTTTTAAATAAAATTTTAAATTATTTCAAAAGTTCTTTAAACTGAAAAGTGTCCCCTTTTGAGTTTTAAACTCCAATTCAAAAATTATTTGGTTTCATGAAAAACTTCCTACATAAAAGTTGTAGATCATGAGAAATGGAACAACTTTTATTTTTGGATATTTTCATCCTTTATTCAAAAAATTAAAAGTAATTTTGAAATCCTTAAAATTTAGTTTTTGATCTCCTTTTGAATTTGAAATGCAAATTTAAAATCCATTTGAAATCTGACAAAACTTTCTAAATGAAAGTTGTAGAGCATGAAATTTTGTGCAATCTGTATTTTGGGAATTTTTCAACTTTTATTCAGTTTTGGGAGTAATTGAAGAAGGGAGAGAGTGAGGTGTCTCTGCTACAGTAACTCGGGAAGAAATCCCTTTTCTCCTCTCTTTCACCGCACTGCCGCCGGGCCGCCGTGGCGTCTTCGCCGGGAAACCCGCGCTGCTGCCCATCTGGTCGAGCTCGTGAAGGCTCCTGCCACCTCGTCAAGCCCTCCATGCTCCATAAAAGCCGACGCCGACGGCCATTTCTTCCTCTTCTTCTTTCGTGCACCGCCGCCGGCCGATTCTGCTCACCGGCGAAATTGGCCGTCGTCGAGCCACCGTAAGCCGTCTTCTCTTGTCACCGAGTCCGCCTCATCGTTGCGCACCCGAAGAGCCCGCTCTCACCTCCTATAGTTGCCGGAATCGGCCGCGTGCCTCCCTTCTTCCCCGCGGCCGGCAGAGCACCGCCGAGCTCCTCCTCACCGCCGCCAGCTCGCCTCATCATCTTTACAAGCAAACCAACACCATAGTCATCTTTGCCTGAAGCTCCTCGTGCTCATCGGCCCGGCCGTTTGGTCCTTGCTATGCCGAAGCCACCGGAGCGCGGCTGCGTCGCCGATTCGCGTCGCCATGCCCACCGTTGCCGCGGCCGCATCTTCTCCGGCCGCTAATCCGATCCAACTAAACCCCCTGGTCGGGTCCGCTTGGTCGTGGGCATCCTGTTGGAGTCGCGCGCCGCCATCCCGGAGCTTGTCACCGGCGAAACAGCGCCGTCGGTCGCCGCCGTCGACCCGCCCGGTTTGAACGGGGAGAAAGGAGGGAGGAGGGAGATGAGACCGCGTGGGCCGGGCCGCGATTGGGCCGCTCGGCGGAGGGAGCGCAGCAGCGCGTCCGGCCAGGCCAAAGCTTGCTGGGTCGAGTTGGGCCGCGACTCGGCCCAATAAAGAAGGGGTAGAGTTTTCCTTTTTCAAAAAGAATTTCTTTTTCCTGGTTTTGTTAATTTCATAATTCAATATTCTGGGCAATTAAAAATATAACAAAAATATGTGTGTGGTCCTCATGATGTGTAGTATCATAGAAAAATATGTGTGCAGCATGTTAAGTAACTTTGTCATGTTTAATAATTGCATTCTTTAATTAATAAATGCATGATGTTTGATTTTTGTAAAGCAATTTATTAACCCAAAAATCATGAAAATTTAGGAGTAAGCTTTTCATGCTAAAAGTGACCTCCACTAAAATCTGTGCCTTTGTTTTGAGCAACTTTGCTTTTATAACTAATTTTTCACCTTGTTTAAGGTCTGTGAGAATGATGAATAAAGTAACTATTAATTAATTAGTTTTCTAATTTAAAATGCTGGGTGGATTATGGTATTGTTTGAAGACCATGAATCATAAACCCTCCCAATAGTTCATGGCTTGTTTGTGTAGTGTTAGTAAGTAGTCACTATCACATGTGTAGTAGTAGTAGTAAGTAAGTAATTAGTGAGTTTGATTAGCGGCTTTCAACGACTGTGAAAATGGTCAATAAATTAGTAATCACCCTTAATCACTATTAGGTTGCTTGATTTTGGGATTTAGTGATGACCCTAGGTCATTAACCCTAATGACCCTCGGCAATTTGTTTAAGTTGATTGCGTTATTTAATGTTGCCGTAGTTGCTAATTGTGGTTTCTAAATGCAACTTTACCGTGAAGGAAAGTTGTACTCAAGATAATAATAAAGAGTTAAGTTGTTTCATTCATGTTGCCTTGCATCATGCATCATGTCACGCATGACATTGGAACCCGCATCATTTCATGTGCGTATAGTTTTACGTGGAGAGCGATGGATCACGATGGTCACACTTCGGAGGAGGTTCGCAATGATCCAACCCTGCCGAGATGAATCCCCGAAGATGTTGATGTCAAGAGTAATAACTAATCTTCTCTGCAACGCAGGCAAGCCCCGGATGCATTTAAACCCTGCCTTGAATTTCGAAAGTCTTTTATATTGTATGTTGATGATACGATGCATTAGGTAACAGGAGTTGTGTGCTACCCTACTTTGGTGCATTTACCTTACCTTGTTATATACCCTGGATACCTGTTTTGATTTATAAAATGCCTATATGCTTAGTCCTGCGAATAGCATAGGTTTTATAAATGAAATGTTTTCTAAAGTTGAGAACTATACTCCCTGAAGGGAATTTATGAAAACCTGATGTTGCTTGTTGTTTACCCTTGTTCCGACGGGGTCAATGGTATACAACAAGAACATGATGATGAATAAATCGAGGCCGGGTGGAGTGACTTGCACCGAGGAAGGGCTAGTGCCCCGGTGTAGTGTCGCCCACTGTGAGCCGGTTAAGCACCGTTCGTTGCCTTGGCCCTTGGATCATGAGGTTATTGGATAGTACTAGTCGCATGCTAATGGCGGTAAGCTCCACTTGGACTATTCTGTGACGAGAACGGACAAGTAGCGTGTACCCATCCTACGATGCGCACCCGGCGTGACCGAGCGGCCGTAGTGAGGTGGTGTACTGTACCTCCGTTCGGTAGGGAGAAATCCGGGCGTGAGTTGATGTATGTAAGATGTTGGTCCCGCATACATACATCGTGCGGCTAAAGCCCCAAATGGGTAGATAAAGCGGTTCGAATCGTCGTGTGCTCCACGATATGGGAGCCGTGATCCTCGCACCAAAGATCGTAGTAATAATGAAAGTTGATGATAGAAAGTTTTGAATCCGATACATGGTTGATAAGTGATTGATGTAGTAAAGTAAGGACCGGCTTAGTCGCTTTTTGCAAAAAGGTGTCTTTGATTCTTGCTAAAGCCTTACCTTGATTCCTATCAACCAGCATTCCCGAGTCTTCTCCCCTCTTTTTTCGTCGGGTAAGTCTTGCGGAGTACTTTTGTACTCGGGATTTGTTTGACCCTCATTGCGGTATTGACTAGTGAAGCTAACCCGGTCATACCAGTGGGCTTGGCATGATCGAATATCTTTCGTCTGCAAAGTTCCTTTCTCGCTTCCGTAAACCCAGTTAAGTTTTGTTTAATCAAACTCTGATCAAGTCTTGTAATTTCTTTTTATAAATCTTCCGCTACTCTGTTGTCTTTGAATGAAAATGATTGTAATACTACAATATCTTGTAAGAAGTCGATCCTGGAGGATCGTGGTTTCATCGGGGTTTCACCCGACAGAACATTCTGAGTTATGTGGTACACAAGTATGGCTGACAGAGGTCTTAGGGACGATGTCAGGTGCTTGTGGGCCATATAATTTGGAAGGTTCTCGCCACAGTGCCCCCTACGGCCGAGAGCCGTGCTGGAGTATAAGTTTAGGAAAAGAGATGAGAGAAGTAATTTTGAACAAATGAATTGTAATCAACCTTAACTTTCTCGTTCTAAGATTCGTCCTACCTCTTCCTTGCTTCTTCCCTGTATTCCTCTGCTACCGCTCACAGTTATCTCCACTAAGACTCTCATTTACTTCCCACTACCTATTTCTTTTGAAATAGAAAAAAGTCGTAGCACCTAAACCAAGTATCGTAATTAAAATCCAATTGCACCGTGGTGTCCCTCGCAATAAACTCTTCAAAACAAGACCCCACATGAATATATTTCGATAACTTTTTTGCAAAAATTTAAACCGTTTCTAAGCAAAAAATCTAGTAAAACTGCATATCATATGGATTACATGTATTCATCCAAAACATGCGTATAGATGAGATTTGGGTGATGCCCAGTTCAAATAATCTATATCATGTCAATAGATCCAACCTCCACAATTGACCTACTACATGTGTATATATATATATATATATATATATATATATATATATATATATATATATATATATATATAGTTTCGACTATTATAAACTCTTTATATTTTTTACTTTTATTCCCGCAAAGAACGTGCGGGGCATTCTACTAGTAAACACTTATCACACGTACATGTCAGGTGAGCTAGCACAATTCAATTTCTCCTAAGGCCTTGTTTGGCTGCAAGCAAATCCATCTTAATCTATATGTTTTGGAAGAGATTAGAGTGTATTTTAGATTAAATTCCATTTTAATGCCTCTCAAACTATATCAATTGAGGTGTATTTACGTGTAGCTAAATAAAACCCGATGAGTAGTATCATGGGCTCATGGCGTGGAATACTCCTTGTTGCCACACAAAACTATGCCGCAACTAATTGGGGGTGCCTAATTGCAGGCAGGCAGGCAGCACATTGTTTAGCCGCAGCTAGTTACACCTCACGTGTCTCACAAGCTAGGTAGCCAGCTTCGAAACGTATGGTTATTGACTGACTGACTGACTGCATGCCACGAACCAACCTGACGTAGGAGTAACAATTGTTCTGATTCGCTCAATCTATATCGTTACCAAGCTAACCAACCAACCTCGAAGCTAGACGACACAGACAGACAGAGCGTCCTATTCTGATTTGCTCAATAGTCGTACATATCTCGTTCGTTACCCTGGAAACCGAACGCAATAGGGATCGGCCTGAAAATGACGGGCCACCCGAACTGCGGTGGACGTGCGAAATTAAAGGCAGCCCCTGCCTGTGCCACATAGAACCCACCCAAGTGAGCGGATGGAGCGGTGCGTGCGGCTGGGGCCGCGGCCGCCCGACACGGTCGCGTTGGGTTGGGTGGTGATCAGCCTAGCCGGCCGGTAGAACCCGCGACGCGTTCTCTCGGCCGTGCGGTACCGCGGGGTGGGAGCGTGTGCACGCACCACCACGGCACGGGCACACGGCCGGACACGGAAGAGTAAAGGGTCCCCGGCCCACTCGCGTCACGTCCACGCGCTTGCTTCCTCCGTGGTGCAGGCAGCAGGAGCAGCTTCCGCACGCGGGGACTACCGACGGGGGATCCTCGCCTCGGCAGGGCGTACCGACCCGGCGGCTGGCCTGCGCTGCGCACCGACGACGCCGACACATCTACTAGCTCACGCGGCGGGCGGCACTTTCTCCTCTCTCCTCGCTCGTCGTCCTGCACCTGCACCTGATGCACCTGCACCCTGCCCGTTAAACGCGTTGACTCCGGAAGGACAGGGCGCTGTGCTGTGCCGCCGGAGTTGAAGGCGGGCCATGTTCGATTGCGTGCCACGCCTCGGCACGTTTAATTTTGGCGTGCCGTCGGATTCTTTTTTTCCTTCTGTTTTGCGCGCGACATTTTCACGTGCTCCGTAATTGTTTTGCTCGTTTTAATCAATCCACACTTCATTTGACACAAGTGCTGTGTGTGGTGCACTTCACTGAGATATCCGGAGGCAATTTGTAAATTCGAGTTGGACCGACCTCAATCTCTACATAACGAAATCAGGGTGCAAGCTCCAGCATCTGATTGGGCCACGTCATCTGTTTTTTTATCGGCGGTCCGATTCTCATGATGATGTTGATCTAGCCGTCCAGTCCACTCTTCGCGAACAGTCTGCTCCTCCCGTCGCTCGCCAGCCTCGGCCTCTACCATCCGCCCCGGCCGCCGCTCGCCCCTTCTCCGCCTCCATCTGCTCGTCGTGCCTCGGCATGGAATGGGGCCGAGATGGCTACGAGCAGCATCCGATGTTCCGGGCCACGACCCTGGAAGTAGTGTCTGTGGAAAGCTCACCGAGCCACGCCTCGAACGCCGCCCGCTCCTGCTCCTCGGCTTTCCCATCGATGAGCACGCCATTGAGGTGCTCGAACTACTTCGCATTCCCGTCGTTCCGCTCTAGGCCTCGGTTGGCTGCGCCCGCTTGGTCTGGGCAAACGTAAGGGGAAGATGGCGCTGGCGCAGCATGCCAGAGAGTAGCGGCGAAGGGGAAGAACAGGAGGATGCGGCTACACACCAAGGCGATGGATTCCAGCTGTGGCGATGCGCTTACTTAGACTAACCGCAGTGGTATCCTGCACCGCATCCGCTAGTCTTCCATGTCAGCCGATACCGAAAATAAACAACTGCAGCGGGTCCTGTATTGTATGCATTACGCGACCTCCGTCCTCCAGATTTGACGACATGCAGGAGCTGCGCTACAGCGTGGGACCACTGCCACTGCCATGCCGACAGAGACAGACAAGAGAAAGAGTGGAGAGAATCTTGATGGGTGTCCAGCGGGTCCTACTAATTTTTTCTCAAAAAAGTGCTATAGCTCACAAACAAAAAAAGTAAATTAAATTCTAATTACAACATTAAATTCGTTTCAATAAATCCTTTAAAACAAGATCTCACATGGATATATTTCGATAAAATTTATAGAAGATGACAAGTGGGGCCGTTGTTGATAGTTAGTATAGAGTATGAGATATAAAGGATGATGGGTGCGGAAGAAATATATATAGAGGAGAGAATCTTGATGACCAGGGATGTATAGAGGATAAAAAATAGAGGATGATGAGTGCGGATAGCCTTTTAGCTTTTTGGGTACCTACACCGGAGTGGCTGGGAGATGCGCAACCCAGTAAAGGTAGTAAGGAGCTCAAAGTACTGTCTTAACCCCATTATTGGAATAGAGTAAAATGTAGTTTCCCTCTCATGCGGATGCCAAGAGAAATTGATTGAGGATGTTCAATTATACATTGAATCTATTTAAACAAAGAGAGAAAAAAATGGTTAAGGGACCGAATCTAGAATGTTCCCATGTTTACTTTTCAGTTCTGGTCAATAAAGTAATGATTTCAGATACCATCAGAGTGTAGGAGCTCAAGGCTTTGTAGCTTACCTAATTGAACTTCTATAAGTTCATAAAAGGGCATAGATTGATAGGCACCCCTTTGGGAGCCCATCACATCAAATTTCCAACACAAACTATAGGAGATGAAGGTTTTGTATCTTACCCAACTAAACTTCTAAGTTCAGGACTGATTTTAAACTGTTTGTTTCTTATATATAATAATTCAGTGTGTTAAAGATTAATTCCATGTCATCCTATTTTAGCAGAATCCGTCACTGGATCAGTTAATTCTAGAACCAGTGTTCATTTGTTATTGTTGCCTGAATAACAGTTTCCCCCTAAATCACAGCACGTAAAATTATTTTTATTTTATTTTGCAATGTAGTTTATATTGACTAACAAGGATGAAGGATCTAGCTTTGTATTGGCCGCTTAAAATACTGCAATGCTATTCAGGTTGATGTGGGAGAAAACTTGAATATTATAACTACAAAAGCTTTTAGTTGGCGATTGCTCCCCCAACCATTGTGGAGCTTTGCCAAAGCCATGTCTATTGGTTTTGCAGGAAAGCAGAGTAAGCTGCTGAGCAATTTAGCATTGCTATTTTCCTAGAGCTTGAGTGCAGGGTAGGATCTCATTCTTTATCCAACAAATAGGGATTGTGTGACATAGGACTCACAGGTTGTTTCAAAAAGATATCACAGGCATTAGACAACACTGTAGTGTCGATTTTAGTAACCATCATCGATATGAATCTAGATAATCTGGTTATCCCGATTGTGCATTTTTTGTGTACATGTACAGTGGCAAGAGAATGTTAGCCTTTTAGATGTGTCCCAAAAATTTAGCCTTCTAGAGATGGTCGCATCTCAAATATCTGAAATAAGATTGCTAGGTACTCTTTTGGTGTAACTGTTTTCTTGCAGCGCCAATAACCAATCTAATCTATCTTGTTGTGATTCATTTTAAAAAAAGAGCATATTACAAGTTCAAATTCATTTGTTCATTCAAGGCAACATCAACAATGTAGACATTTGAGCTCTGAACTATGTACACTGATTAATCAAAATTCAGAGGAATATCCATCTGTTTTCCTATCAGCTGTATCCTTCTTCATTTATGTAGATCGAAAAGATGCAATGTATTGAAGTACATGCACAACTTATATGTCAACCCTGATTTATTTAGCATGAGATTTTTAAGGTTTCATGCTAGCATAACTTGATGCGATTCTAATTATGAAGTATATCATACATCGGCTCGTTCGGCGCACCACGAGAGTTACACAGGGCTAGGCCCCACGGGTCAGACAGACTCCTGTTGGCTCACACACCGGTAACCCCAGTCGCCAGTGGTGTTCCGTTCGTTAGCAAGCATGCATGCTCCGAAATCATCGACAGAACTAGAAAATCACACGCGGCGTTGCCGCGTGCGTACCTGTCTGGCCAGCCTGAGATATATCAATCATAATGATATTCTAGAAATCAGGGCATGTCAAAGTATGTAAAGAGAGGGAACGTGTCTCCCTTCCGGTGGCGCTACTACATGCTAACAAGCCTACGACTACTACTATTGCTGATTGATGCACACGCATCCTTGCATTGCATATATTTTCTGCATCCTGCTCGGGAAAGGAATAGATGAAAAACCAATCGTGTATCCCTTCTGCATCAGGGAAGTTCATAGCTAAATCACTAAAATCAGCATATCGTCGCTTTTTTCAAGGGGTCTATTTGAACTTGAAACGTGCAAGACTTTCTCTGTATGAAATATATACGAATACTTGCCGAGGCATGTTCGTGTAAAAGAAAACATAGAAGACTTGGGATCTCCAGGTCGTTGCTGATTTATTTATTTATTATTTTTACTTGGTTAGGAATATGAGAATCTCATTTGATCACTACATGTATGTTGTCTCAAGAGAGGTTTGGCACTCCGGCCTGCTCTTGTTCCTCTTTCAGTAGCAAACCCTAGCTACAACCGGACGACGAGTCCAAATCTATGAGCCGAGTTGATAGGCACCATCAGTCCATCACAAAGACTTCTATTCTCTACTCCCTCCGTCCCAAAATAACTGTCGCTTTTCGCTTCCCGGAAACAAATGCCGGCAATTTTTATAAATAATAAATATTATCGATTAGTAGCATAGTTAGTATCATCGGAAGATCTTTGAATCTATTTTTTTTAACAAAATTATTCGGAGATATAAATATTGCACGTATTTTATACAAATTGAGTCAAACTTGTGGCGCGAAAAACGGAAACGACATTTAATTTGGGACGGAGTAGTAGTTGTTTTGGTGGGTTGGGGCCGATGGACTAGCTAACAGATTCAGGTCAGGAGCTGTTGTGATTGTGGATTCAAATTTTTAGTTGTTCAGGCAGTCTTGCAGTGCAAGACAGCAACTCAACAAGAGTGCCGTTGGAAAGAAAATAATAAATAAAAATTCGGTCTGCAGTGGCTAAATAGTACACATAGACCGAGAAACTTCCAAACCATCCTATTTTTATATGACAGCACCATATATAGCTTCGTGGGTGAAATAGAAACTGATATGTTTGGTTGGCTGAATTTATATGGATGAGATTGGACCATCCACGGATTACAAGTGTTTGGTTAGATGGATCACTCGGACCAGCAAATCTATGTACATAGAATATATCCCAAGATGCTAGATTTCTTGGTTCGTAAAAATCTCATGAAGCAGCTCTCCATGTCTTCTAATCTTTGTCATTATTAGTAAATAAATTAAGGATTATTAGTATGTTATATCATTTACTTAGTAATTATGATGGTACGATTAGTTTTGATAAGTGCTAATACATTGATTAGTATATGTTCAGTGTGCTAATTAGATTACTAGTGATGCTAATTAATATATTTATTTTAAATTAGTAATTATCATGATAAATTAGTCTTAGTGCATATTTATTAGTGTCTAATTAGTTGTTATTATTTTTAAATAATAGATGTAATCTATCAACTATTCTAATTCCATCCACTTTCATCCATCCAATCAAACAGAAAAATGGCTCATCCTATCCATTCAACCAAACGTGTATCATGGATATACTTATCCCAATATCCATAGATCATCATATTCCATCTAACTTGATCCTCCAACCAAACACGCTCTAGATGGAGTAAAACAACAAAATGGAGGAAGCACTAAACTTGCATGGATTAGCAAGTGGTTACTTGCTTATACAGAGGGTTCGGACCACACGCGGTTGGCCATGTTCATTTCCTACGAGAACCAAGAGGAACGAGAGGATCCAGGGAGATTAAATCTCCTGGAAGCCAAAATTCTCTTCAGTTGCCCTCAATCCCATGATTTAGGGGCTAAACAGCGTGGTCAATGATCCAATTATAAAACTGAGGAGGATTAAACGAGGAGCCTGATCATACCAAGTATGAGTCTCAGAAAACAAATCACGAGATATCCACTCTGATCAGCGAAGAATGAGACCACATAGGTCAATTTGTATACAATATTACAATATATACACAATCCAGCCAATAATGTTTCTGTGCCCCATTGGTTCCATCAATTACTAAAAGGTACATCACTTCATCAGAACCTATCGCTTGTTTACGTTGGTCAATCAGGGTATAGACTCAAAATACTACACGTAATGTGATGGTGACGATTCTCCATGAACTCTCCAGCGCTGGTGTTGAAAGGTCAGTAATGATACAGCAGTGAGGAAATGAATCGACGACGAAACCAGTGCTCTAACTGGAGTATCGTCGTCATAACCCTTTGAAGGCCCAAAATTGTTTTGGTTTCTATTCTTCCTCCTCCACCTCAGGTGGCAATGTTGGGCTTTTTGAGCACACAGTGGTGTTATGGAGCTGCTTTATTTTGTCAGCTATGTTACAAGTACCTGGAATTAGATGAGGATGTATCATGAAAAATTTCCACGCATATGTTTGAGTAAAAAAAAACAGGGATGAGGTAAATTCTTCCGTATGAGTAGTCCTGACACATCAAATATACTCTTGCAACAATGAAAAGCATGGACAATCTAGCCATTTTGCTTAAGTATCAATATTAGATTGCAAAATTGATTCAGACTTTCTTAAGGCTATGATTATGAGACATAGTATCTGAACACATACCTGAACATTTCTTGCTGTCCCATACGGCAATGGAGGTAGTAGTGCATGTTGAATCACACATTGCTCGGTTGTCTTCATGCTGTACATTCATAGCAAGCATCCACGCGCCGATTGTAACATCTTCATAATCAAACATCCTTAAGCTGGAAAATGCATGAACAGGATAATTACTATTTTGAATATACAAGAAACAAAGAGCAAAGGAAAATCATAATAATGGCAACAGATGTTGAACTAAACTAATATCACGCGCAATCCATTACATGAACCCTAAAGTTCATACGGTGCTGATAACACAAAACAACTCTAGTATAATGCAGGTGTTGTTAGAGTTAACAACCTTTGTAACAATATATGTAACACGGCAAATGACCGTGATCTTGTGTGCATGATATTGTTAGCATTCGGTTGGGGTTAGATTCAGGTTGTTGTAGTCCTTATCTCATAACCGAATGCCTTGTAAGTCAAGTTTGTAATTGCTATATATATATATTCAACACGCACACGTGATGAGCCAAGATAGGCAATCACGCTTCTCTCATTCTTTACATGGTAATCAGAGCCTCTCTTCCAAAACCCATCTAACAATGGCGTCTTCATCCAACCACCACAACCACCATCCCTTCGGCGCCGCCGTCTCTGAGAAGTTGACACGAGAGAACTTCCTCCTATGGAAGGCGCAGATCATGCCGGGCATTACGGCTGCAGGCTTTGAAGATTACCTTGATGGAACCACTGCCGCTCCTGCCATGACCCAGGAGATGATCAAGGACGACAAGTCGAAGATCGAAGTCGTCAATCCTGAGTACGAGAAGTGGCGCAAGGAGGATCAGCTGCTTCTGGCTCACATCAACAACTCCCTCTCCAGGGAAGTGCTTGCGCAGGTTGTGGCACTGAAGACCTCGACGTCCGTCTGGAAAGCGCTAGAGAACATGTTCTCGGCGCAATCCCAGGCTCGGGTAACAATCTGCGCATGCAGCTTGCAAACTGCAAGAAAGGCGGACAGACCGCCTCCGCGTACTACGCCAAGGTGCAATCGCTTGGCGATGAACTCGCTGCTGCTGGAAAACCAGTAGCAGATGACGAGTTGGTGTCCTTCATCCTAGCGGGGCTGGACTTCGACTACAACCCGTTGGTGTCATCGGTTCTTGGGCGTATTGAACCGATCTCTCTGAGCGATCTGTATGCTCAGATTCTGGCCTATGAGATGAGACTTCAGATGCTTCAAGATAACTACAACTCCGCCAACAACAACTCCTCAGCGAACTCTGCATCTCGGGGACGTGGTGGCTTCCGTGGCCGCGGACGTGGTGGCGGCGGCCGTGGCAATGGTGGCCGTGGCAACAACGTTCCCTCCTCACCTAAATCTGGTGGATCGGCAGTCAACAAGCCGGTTTGCCAGGTTTGCAAGAAGGGTCATGAAGCTGACATCTGCTGGCATCGCTTTGAGGAGGACTACCAGCCATACACCAAGACTGCAGGAGCAGCAACAAACTATGGGGTCGACACCAACTGGTATGCTGACAGCAGCGCGACAGATCATATCACAGCAGAGCTCGAGAAGATGACGGTCAGAGACAAGTACAAGGGGGCTGATCAAGTTCACACTGCAAGTGGCTCAGGTATGAGAATTAGTAATGTTGGTCATGCAATTTTACATACCCCAAGCAAGAATCTTCATCTTCAAAATATTCTGCATGTGCCCAGAGCTAGCAAAAGTCTAGTTTCTGTCCACCGTTTAACATCTGATAACGATGCCTGTATTGAGTTTCATCCAAATTACTTTCTTATCAAGGATCGGGTCACGAAGAGGGTCCTACATCACGGCAAGTGTGAGGGCGGCCTCTATCCCTTGAAGCCACCAGAGGCTGGAGCACAGCACCACAAGCAGGCGTGTGGTGCCACTAGACCATCCACCTGGAGATGGCATAGTCGTCTAGGTCATGCATCGTTTCCTGTTATTGAAAAGGTCATTAGAAACAATTCCCTTCCAAGGTCTGTTAGTCATGATATCGAGTCGGTCTGTGACTCTTGTCAAAGAGCAAAGAGTCGTCAATTTCCTTATTCTAGTTCGGATAATAAAAGTCGTGCTCCCCTCGATTTGATACATTCTGATGTCTGGGGGCCTGCCCCTCTATCTGTTGGCAATTATACATACTACGTGAGCTTCATTGACGATCATAGTAGGCATACGTGGATTTACCTACTCAAGCACAAATCAGAGGTGTTTCACGTGTTCAAAAATTTCCAAAACTTTGTTGAAAGGAAATTTGATAGGAAGATAGTATGTATGCAAACTGACTGGGGGGGAGAATATGAAAAACTCAACTCTTTCTTCCAGCAGCTAGGCATCTCTCATCGAGTTTCCTGCCCTCATACGCATCAGCAAAACGGGCGCGCAGAACGCAAACATAGGCACATAGTTGAGGTAGGCTTGTCTCTACTAGCCCATGCATCAATGCCCTTAAAATTCTGGGATCAAGCCTTCCTTACTGCTACCTATCTCATTAATATTTTGCCATCCAAAGTTCTTGATAATCGAACACCTGTTGATCTATTGTTGAAAGAGAAACCCCATTACAACTCACTTAGAGTATTTGGGTGTGCATGCTGGCCAAACCTTAGGCCGTATAACACAAGAAAATTATCCTTCAGATCTACTCGGTGTGTTTTCCTCGGCTATAGCTCTCTCCATAAAGGTTTCAAATGCCTAGAACCAAGCACCGGTAGAATCTATGTATCACGAGACGTGGTATTTGATGAAGATGTGTTCCCTTTCTCCTCCATGCATTCCAATGCCGGTGCCCATCTTAGGGACGAGATTCTCCTCCTCCCTGATCATCTTGTTCCTTCTAGTCTTGGGGGTGTAGATTGCCATGTGCCAAATATTGCTAATTCTCCTGGACAGGCTAATCATGATGATGTGCAGGGAGTGTATGATGTTCCTGCAGACTCCGCTACGGATCTGGCATCCACAAATGATCCGGGCTCAGGCATCGGAGGAGATCCGCTGGCGGCTCTTGCGCCAGACGCGTCAGGCGCGTCCGAGGTTGCTGTGCCCTCTCCCAGCTTGACGCGTGGGGGGACAGAATCGCCTGCGTCAGCACCGACAGGATCGGCCTCGTCTCCTCCGACAGGATCGGCCTCGTCTCCTCTTGCTACAGGTATCGGACCTTCTGTGCAGGATTCAGGATTGGCTGTGCAGAACTTCAGTGAACCAGCGCAGGAAGCTATGCCATCTGATACTATTTCACGGCCGCACACTCGCCTTCAAAGTGGCATCACCAAGCCCAAAGTCTATACGGATGGTACAGTGAGGTATGCCAACATCTGTAGTGCAAGTGAACCGAATTCCGTGTCTGAAGCCTTAGGGTCTCCCAAGTGGAAGCAAGCTATGCAAGATGAGTATGATGCTTTGCTGAGAAACGGTACATGGTCCTTGGTTCCGCCAGCACCGGGTTCAAACCTGATTGACTGTAAGTGGGTGTTTAAGGTCAAGAGAAGAGCTGATGGTCAAGTTGATCGCTATAAAGCAAGGTTAGTTGCCAAGGGTTTTAAACAACGTTATGGCATTGACTATGAAGATACCTTCAGTCCAGTTGTGAAAATTGCCACAGTGAGGTTGGTGTTGTCCCTAGCAGTGACTAAGGGGTGGTGCCTTCGACAGTTAGATGTTCAGAATGCGTTCCTTCATGGTATTCTGGAAGAGGAGGTTTACATGAAACAGCCGCCAGGCTTTGAGAGTTCTAAGTATCCTTCCTTTGTTTGCAAACTTAAGAAGGCCATCTATGGATTAAAACAAGCTCCAAGAGCCTGGTACTCTAGGCTGAGTTCTAAGCTTATTGATCTTGGGTTCGTACCTTCCAAATCTGATACTTCACTGTTTATTTATAAGAAAGGCAGTGTGGTCATATATATGTTGATCTATGTTGATGATATAATAGTCACTAGTTCATCTCAGGATGCTGTTAAGGTGTTGTTACAAGCATTGAAGCAGGACTTTGCATTGAAGGACCTAGGTGACTTACATTATTTTCTGGGGATTGAAGTAGAGAGAAAACAGAATGGTGACCTGCTTCTAACCCAGAGTAAGTATGCGAATGATATCTTGACTAGAGTGGGAATGAAAAACTGCAAACCGTCTCCAACGCCTCTGTCTTCAGTAGAGAAAATTTCTCAGTATGACGGTGATCCACTAGGACTGGAGGACAGTACAAAATATCGAAGTGTAGTTGGTGCACTTCAATACATCACGCTCACCAGACCAGATTTGGCATTTGCGGTGAACAAGGTTTGTCAGTACTTACATGCTCCAACTACAGTTCATTGGACGGCAGTGAAACGAATCATCAGGTACTTGAAGTTTTCAGAGAAGACTGGCTTGCTAATTCGAAAGAATTCACCGTTAGTGGTAAGTGGCTTCTCAGATGCCGATTGGGCTGGGTGTCGAGATGACCGAAGATCTACTGGTGGATTTGTTGTGTTTCTAGGATCGAATGTGATCTCGTGGAGTGCTAGAAAACAACTAACAGTTTCAAGGTCCAGTACGGAAGCAGAATATAAGTCCATGGCTAATGCAACAGCTGAGATGATCTGGGTTGAACAACTACTTGCTGAACTTGGGGTAGTGTTGAGAGTAAAGCCTCGGCTCTGGTGTAACAATTGGGAGCAACGTATTTGTCAGCTAATCCAGTGTTTCATGCCAGAGCTAAGCACATAGAGATAGATTTTCACTTTGTGCGAGAAAGAGTTGCTAGAAGGCAACTAGATGTGCGATTTATACCATCTGAAGATCAGGTGGCTGATGGGCTTACTAAAGCTTTGCCACAAAGGAAGTTTGAAGAATTCAAAAACAATCTAAATCTTGTAGAGAAGACAAGTATAGATTGAGTGGGGGTGTTAGTTAACAACCTTTGTAACAATATATGTAACACAGCAAATGACCATGATCTTGTGTGCATGATATTGTTAGCATTCGGTTGGGGTTAGATTCAGGTTGTTGTAGTCCTTATCTCATAACCGAATGCCTTGTAAGTCAAGTTTGTAATTGCTATATATATATTCAACACGCACACGTGATGAGCCAAGATAGGCAATCACGCTTCTCTCATTCTTTACAGGTGTACCCTACATATTTTTAACTTACATGCATACATACTATCTAAATGACATAACTAGATACATGAAATCCTTGGATTAACAGACTCCCATGTTACAGTGAAAAGGAAGGTCAATCCAGTTATTCCAAGAATGCAAGTAAAATATGAGAAGTCAGGAACATGTTGCACGTCTAAATACAAGCATACTATAGTTTGGATTTGAGCTTGCTCACACTTCAATTTTCCATGTTTTAGGTGAAAAGAGAAGTCACAAATTACAAGTGACCAACCTTTCACTCTTTGCAGCAGCAAGAGCTTCAACCACCTCAGAAGAAAGAGCATATATTGAACCAGATGCATGCTTGAAATACTCGTTACCCAACAGTTCCCAAGAACTTTCGTACCTGAAATTTAAACAGGAACATTTCAAAGAATAATATTGTTATCTTTTAGAAGCAACTGATATATTAACGTGAAGACCAAGGGATCAAGCAGCTGAGAACATCCAGCACATCTTGGTTTCCTGTGTATAAGCAAGGGAAGTGTGGTTTATTGTGTTACACTAGCTGGGTTAACTGGCTCTCATTCCAGACTACAGTTCTGGTGGATGGTGGTGCCATGCAATCAAGAGGGTGAACAAGCAGTGTAGAAAAGGCCGAAACACTTTTCTTCTTTCGCTGGTTAGGAAGCTATGGAAACATCACAATGGTTGCTTATTCAGCATGGCTTCACTGAGTGCAAACTTGGTGGTAAGGGCAGTAGTGGAGGAGGGTCACTTATGCGGACCTCCATAAAATTTTCTTAAGACCTGTCTCAGTTGTTTGGTCATCTTTTATTTTGCCCAGTGGTGTGCCCGTTCTTTGCTTAAGGGGTTCTGGGTGTGTTTGTTGTATCGCTTTTATTCAATAAAAAAAAACACTGCTATGAATGCAGAAGAGACATGTGTCAATCAATTAAGCCACATGTCCCAGAAATTGAACTGACCATTTTATTTCTAATACATATGTCCTGGAATTGGAACTGAGTAACTGACCATTTCATATTTGGATCATTGACAACTGGTCCCTTCTTCATGCAACCAATGTATGTCTTGTGCTGAGGTCTTTCTTTTGCAAGAAGAGCAGCAAGTCTATCTGTCTTAGAAGTATGAGGAGTCATATAACAGGTCTAAGAAGCAGCAATTGTACAATATAGTCAATAACTTCACCTGGGCGCAGGTAGATATCATCATCAGCTTTGACATAGAATTCTGCACTGAACATGTGGTAAGCTGCTTTGAAAAATGCTAACCTATCAAATGGGTAACAAAAGTCGGACTGATTAGATTCACCACATGTAAGTTCACAGGTACCATACAATGGTAAAGACTGTACACAAGCTTACATCTTCTGTGGGGGCTTCGTGTCCTCATCAGCATCAATAAACAAAATGTCATGATAAGTATCTGCCTCTTTCTGAAGATTTTCCATTTTATTTTTGTCCTTTGGCCGTCCAGTGACAAACCTAAAAGATAATCCAGTTCCATGTTCTAAACTGCAACACAGAAGAAATGACCACAGTAAGCCCCCAAAGCTTCAACATGAAACAACAGAATTGTTCTTGCAAATGAGCATAAATGTCAGAATCCAAGTTGGATCCAGGTACTTGATTTGTGCAAAATAAACAAGAACACATGAATACTGAGTCCAAGAACCCTCTCTTCTTGTGCATTCAAAAGCATTACAGCTTTCCTATGCATTCTTTTGTTCAAGAAATATAAGTTGCACAAAACAGAACATGGAAAAAAAGGTGATTAATTCTGCTTATATAGAAACTAAAAGGGCAAGAAAAGGAAATCAGAGAGAACATTACTAGATTTGGAAGGAATCAATCTATTTTGTCTCATAATCACATAATGCCAAGTCAGAAATAGTGAATTGCATCTCTGATCAGTATGTTGATACTATGCCATAAATGTGACAAGGTGCCAGAAAACTGTTTAATAAACAATAAATACGTACATTAGGTTAAAAATAACAATAAATGCCTACTTTTCTCGATGGTGAAGGAATACTGTAAGTAAATACAGAGTCATGTATGGAAGATTTCATGACACATTGCAACACTCAGAACTCCAAAAGAGAACATATAGAAAGAAGGAAAAAAAAAACAAAAATAGCTAAACACACTTCCCATATAGCACATTAGCACACATACTTTTTTTTTTTCAATAACCAAAATAGCATAAATTTGTTTCATAAATGAACTGTTTTGGATTGAAAAAGATATTTACTTAGTGGATATCGAATCACGACACTTGATATATCAAAATTTGTAATGTCCTTTGAACACAGGACTGCTACATTGAAAGGACTAGAATTGAAATACAAATGAAATTGTCCTTTGCTCCCGAACCTTGTATCTACCAACCCAAGTGCCTTTGTTACGGGGCAAAACATCCACGATAATTTCCTCTTTGGGCAGCAGATGGTGAAATCCTTGCATAGGAAGGAGGTTCATATTCTACTCAAGTTAATTCTTCAAAAAAAATCTACTCAAGTTGGACATTTCTAAAGCCTTTAATTCAGTTTCCTGGCCATTCCTGCTGGAAGTGCTGCGTTATTTGGGGTTTGGACGGCGGTTGTGTAATCTGTTATGTCTGATCTTGGCCAACTCATCTACTCAGGTTTCAGTGAAGGGAGAGCCAGGCGATATAATCCTGCATTGCTGTGGCCTTAGGCAAGGCAATCCCCTCTCCCTGATGATGTTTATTCGCATAATGGATGTGCTGAATTCACTGATTAATTACACCACCAGGGAGCAGTTGCTACAACCGTTAGCCATCCAAGCGTTCCCTTGCAGCTATCGTGGTCTCCCTCTCACAATCAAAAAGCCTTCTAAAATGAGCTGACTCTTGCCAGACAACATCTAGAGACGTTAGCTTTGCAGTTCTTTGGTTTCAATGGGCGGTTGTCAACTAGGCATATTAGTCATGTTTAGTCAAAACTTTATCGTTGTTTCGGTTTTTCATTTGTTTGGCTTTCTGTCTTTCAGCAGAACTTTGTAATAATTGGCCTGATTCTATCAGTTGATAGATGAAGCCGGTTATGAACATTCCTTTATCTAAAAAAAGAGCTGCTGCCTTTGGCTGATAAAATTGCTGACCACCTTCCAGGTTGGAAGGCTCCTCTGATGAACAGAGCTGGACGCCTAGTAATGGTTCGAGTGGTGATACAGCTACTACCATTTACCCCATGACTGCTCTTGACCTTCCTAAATGGGTCATTAAAGCTATCAACAAGAGACGGCGTGGTTTTCTCTGAAAGGCAAGGAACAGGCCAATGGAGGTAATTGTCTGGTCTATTGGGCAAAAGTCCAGCTACCACTACAGTATGGTGGTCTGAGAATTATCAACCTTGGGACTCTTGGTTGGGCTCTAAGAATCAGATGGCTATGGGCTCAAAAGACTGATTCTTCTATACCTTAGGCCAGTCTTCCAATCCACATTCCACAAAATGCTCTAGTATCTCTGTTTAATGTGGTGGTCAAAACAATTGTTGGAAATGGTGAATCAACTCAGGCACGTTTGGTTCTCACTGACCCTTTGCCTAGCCTCACCTTGCTCGTGGACATGGAAAACAAAAAACTTGGGAGTTGTTTGGAGACTATGCAAGGCACTGTGTTACCTTGCCAAGCTAGAAGCTGGAATGTGTAAGGTGTTTGGATTCTCAGCTTGCTTGCCTCAATTTCTACGTTGGCAAGGATTTTCCTTGCTAATACAAGCTAGCCAAATTTGATCACCTGGGCTAGCAAGGTTTGGCTTGCCCAGGCAGCCTAGGCCAGGCTAGCTTGCTTGGAAACCAAACGGTCCCATGCTCAACCAAGTGAGCCGTTTTGGCTCTCTCACATGAGTAAACGAAATCTTGCTTGCAAAGGTTCCAAGAAGCTCTAGCAAAACAACCAAACACTCAAACTTGTTTGCGATCTTTGCTGAGCTAGGTAGCACAGTGACCAGCAAAGGAACCAAACATGCCCTTCTGGACTGATCGGTGCTTAAGTGGGAAGACCATCCCAAATTGCCCCCAACCTGTTCAAAGCTATCCCAAAGAGGTTGGTGAAGTGCAGGACTCTAGCTCAAGCATTGACTAATCATCGTTGGGTGGCCGACATCAAAGGGGCTTTAACAGTACAGGTTCTGGTTGAATACTTATTAATCTGGGAGCAAGTGGATAGTGTTGTGCTGCAACAAGATATCCAGGATCAACATTGGTGGAAGTTGATGCAATCTGGCTCTTATTCTAGCAAGTCTGCTTATGCTGCTTTCTTTGTGGGCACCATCAAGTTTGCACCTTGGAAGAGGATTTGGAAGAGTTGAGCTCCTTTTCGATGCAAATTTTTCTATTGGGGCTAGCCAATAACAACAGGCGTTGGACGCCAGATCTCCTTGCTAATGCTAAGTGGGGGCTACCCCACCCAGCTGCTTGCCCTCTTTGTGATTAAGCTGGGGAGACAATCAATCACTTGCTGATCTCTTGTGTTTTCACTTGTCAAATTTGGTCACTGAACTTGCTGAGTTTAGACCTGGCTGATGCAACACCTTCAGCAGCAGAACAACACTTCCCTTCCTGGTGGAGGCACACCATTAGGAGTACTGCCAAAGAGTGACGCAAGGGTCTGAACTCCCTAATTATTCTTGTGGCCTGGGAGGTTCTGAAGCACAAGAACTCTTGTGTTTTTAGGGGGATCAACCTAGCATTCCTGTCTTCAAACCATTAAGGATGAGTGTGGTTTATGGTGCGTAATGGGTGTGTTGGGCCTCAGTGAGTTCCTCTTTAGGTGTTGATCCCAGCAGCTTAGGTTCTGATGGTTGAGGTCGTTCATCGCAGCAGCTTAGGTTCTCATGGCTTTTTGGTCTTCTTCTTTGTTTTGGCTCTAATGGTGTTTTAGTTTTTTGTCTATTTTTTTTTTGTTTTCAGCATGGGCCTTTTCTCAGACTGTTGTACTATCTTTTCCTACCTTAATGAAATGACATGCAGCTCTCCTGCATAGTTCAAGAAAAAAAAAAAAAAGTATTTCTAATGATATAATTTATTAATGCCTTGTAAAATGATGGGGCCAAATTTGTATTGCTATTTGAAGTTGTCACCACTGCTGATATGCTCGTTTTTGCTATATTTGAGAACATCATAATCTCTTGTTCATGTTAGCAATCATTAATGAGAAGTAAAATTGTGGTAAATGATACTTCGCTCTATCCTAAATTATAAGTCATTCCAACTTTCTTAGAGAGTCAAAGCATCTCAAATTTGACCAAATTTATATAATTAATAATAACATAACATTTATGATATCAAATAAGCATGATTAGATTTGTCATTAATTATATTTTCATAGTATTACCTATTTGATGTCATAAATCTTTCTAGTTCTCTCTATAATTTTGGTCAAACTTGAGATACTTTGACTCTCTAAGAAAATTGGAATGATTTATAATTTGGATCCAGTAACTGGTGGCAGCAATCATAAATCAAATAGGCCCAGTTATTACTCCCTTTGTCCAGAAAAACATGCAACTACTTGTGTACCGTCAAAACTAATTTATGTTTGACTAAATTTCTAGTGAATACTATTCACATTTGTGATTTCAAATTAATTTACTAAAAAAATATATTTTGCAATGAATGTAATGGTATTTGTTTGATATCATAAATATTGATATTTTTTATCTAAAATTAATCAAACTTTTCTGGACGGAGGGAGTACGACCCACCCCACCCCGCCTGATTGAAAAAATATGTTGTGAGTCAGGAACATGCTACAATCATAAAAACATCCATTTCTAATGTTCCGAATAGTGAGCATTTCCAATTGGAGCAGATGATCCAGAGATCTAGCTACAAACAACCGAGGAAGAAAAATGCAGTAACAGCGAGCGCACAAGCAACGTCTTAACAGATCACATCGTGGCAGAAGCTAGTTACTCAAATGCAGGTAGAAGTTTCTAGTATAAACGCGACACGAGCAGCAGCCAGCAGCAATCTGGATCATGAATCTACCGAGATCCAAAGCTTATGGAAGTGTGCGGAACCTTACGATGCCTTCGGGGTTGGGCGGGAACCAGGTGGCGCGGAGCGCAGCGCGTTGGGCGGCGGATCCGTGCTCCGTGTGGACGCCAACGACGGCGAGCACACCTTCTCCCTGTCGCTGGCGGAGAAGTTGCCTTGCGAGGAGTCCGCTAGGAAGGAGCGGAGCGAATCCTCAGCGCGGCCACAGCGGAAGGCAACGGAAGGCGGAGGCTGCGGCAGTGGCGGGCGGTTGCGGCTGGTGGAGACGGCGAAAGCGAAGGAGGCGGCGGCGAGCACGAGGCAAGCGGCGGCGAAGAAGACGAGGAGGCGGTTGGCCGAGCCGGGGGAGGAGGGGAAGGTGGGGGTGTAGGGCCGGCGTGGCTTGGCCTCGTCATCGGAGCGGCGGTAGGGGAGGACGTCGTCGTCATGGTGGCGGTGCTTGGGGTGGTAGAGCGGCATTGCTACCGTCGCTTCTAGATGGTTCTAGAAGCAGAAAGAGAAGGAGCAAGAAGCAGAGGAGGTTGAGTTGGTTTGATCTGATCTGACTGTCCGAGCAACGTTGCTTTGGGTTTTAAAAATTTCATCGTCACAAAATAAACTTATCCTCCATCACAAAAATAAACTTACTTTTCTTTTTTTTAAAAACTGCGTTTAACCATTCGTCTTTATTTAAAAATTTTATATAAATTATAAAATAAATAAATTATTATCAAAATATCTCTAATGATAAAACAAGTCATAACAAGATACATGATATTTTTATAAAATTTTTAAATAAGACGAATGGTCAAATGCGATGTTTAAAAGTCAAAGAAAATAAGTTATTTTGTGACGGAGGGTAAGTTATTTTGTGACGGAGGGAGTAAGCTTAATACGATAGCCACACATTTGCATTTTGTTTGTTGGACGGTTGTACTTTGCTAATCCTTAGAGAGAGCGGTGATTTGAGTATGGCAAACAAATGATTTTTTTTTTACTATTTTGTATCAAAGTTGTAGTATTTATGCATTTCGTAGGATTGTGTTTGCTTGCTTACACTAGGTCACTTATGTATTTTGTAGGATTGTGTTTGCTTACTTATATTACGTCATATGTCATTATCTCGCATATTTATTCTAATAGAGGTGGAAGAGAGGAGATTTCACTTTTTTGGTAACATTTGGCTTATGTGAGTTGATATTATCTAGTAAGGCTAAATCCAAAGAAGCTTATTGTTGGTTCAAATTACCGCGTGCAAAGAGATAACTTAAAAGGTAAAGATAGTAAGAAAAATATTTCAATGAACCAAGCGAGTGTGAAGAGCAAGTGACAAACTTAGGCATCGATTAACCAAGGCTATGGTGATAAAAGAGTACTTGCATGAATACAACTATGGAAAGTCATAGAGCTAGGAGGGTCAAATCAATGTTAAATCAATTGAAGGAAATAACTTAAAGCGTACCACGTGGTGAATTGGTCTAGGTCATATGCTTAGAGATGACAAGCTCAAAGTGTGAAGTGATGAAGGCCCCCAAAGATTCATGATCAATGTGGCAAGTAAAAGGATGGATAAAGACTTAAGGGTTTAAAAGGTTATTATCTTTTATTCTTGAAGTATAGGTGTGCCACACTATTATGACTGATGCATCATAAGCTAACCTATGTGAGGAGCTTGAGAGTGTGAGAAATAAAGACCTAGTGCTGTTGTGGGGCTACTTAGTAGAAATAGGTTATAGCAAGCCACCTAGGCCGGATGTGCCACAATGAATAGTTGGTTTTAAAAAATCGTCTAAGCCGAGTTCTAAAGCTGGCTAGGCTAGATTTTTATTACACATTCTTTTTTTTTTGAGGAAATAGCCGGAGCTTTGTATTAGCCATGAGAAGTATTACAATCATCCCGGGCGGTATCTCGTAAGGCCGGTGGAGTTATAAGCCACTCTACCACCGGATTTCCACAAGAGACTAATCTAGCACACTCATGAGCTAACTTATTACACACTCTACTAACAAAGCATAGATTAAAAGCTTCAAAGTTCCGGCTCAGGTTCTCTATTTGCAGAAGAACTGGTTGGATTTCTGATCGCTCCGATGCTCGCTTCTCCCATAGTCGTACCAGGACCTGACAATCACTTTCTAGTAGGACTTTGCGCACCCCGCGCTGAATCGCATACTGCAGGCCATCGCAACAGGCTATAGCTTCCGTCGTCAGTGCATTCAAGGTCTGCTCATACCGCCTCGCCGCTCCTCCACATGTTCGTCCTTCATGATCACGGAGGACCACTCCTCACATTTACCTGAACTATCCCTTTCGTGAGAATGATGCATCCACATTACATTTTACCCATCCCGGTTCTCGCCTACTCCAATGCTGTTGTTGCTGAATGGGAGTTCGCTGTTGCTTTGGTGGATGATTTATTTGCCAAAGATCAAATGCCGTATCCTTGACCCATTCGACAGATTTCCATAGAGGACGGGGAGCTTCACCATGTCTTCGATTATTCCTCGACATCCATAATGCCCACATACCACGTAGTATGACGGCCGCATCTTTCGGAGGCCACGATTCGGATCAACGGTCATGAGCCCAATTGGATGGGGTGCAAGTCCGGAAGTTTGATGCAACTATCTTTTGTACTTCAGCCCGTAACGCCTTGGCTATTGAGCATTCCATCAGGACGTGTTTGATCGACTCCTCGTCGCCCGCATACATCACGATTAGGGGACAGTTCAATATGACGACGATGCAGCTCTCCTTTAGACGGCAGGAAACCGTTTACCACCCTCCACCAAAAGACTTTTATCTTTGGAGGGACGTCCATCTTCCAAATCCTTTTCCAGGTTCTATTTTCAGACGTTGAGGCTGATTCATCTCCCTGATTCACATTGGTTTCATCATATAACATTCGGTATGCTGACCGAACCGTGTACAGACCATGTCTCTCCGGTTCCCATGCCCAAACATCATCTCCCATGCCTCTGATCGGCGTGCTTATAATGGTCCGTGCATCAACATTAGCAAACACCTGACTGATCAGATTTTCATTCCAGGCGCCACTCTCTGTTACCAGCTCAGCAACATTGTGTACCTGTGGGTTACCTGGCCTCACTATCGGCCTTCCATTGAAGTGACCAGGCAACCATCGGTCATGCCAAATGTCCGTTGAGCTACCATCACCGATCCTGCGCAACAGCCCTTTCTTCAACACTGTCCTCCCCTCCAGGATTGCACGCCAGGTCTGGCTAGCGTGCTTCTTCCTTGTAGCGGCAAGGAAATTAGTGTCATGGAAGTATCTGCCTTTGAGGACTCTTGCACACAGAGATTCTGGCTTCTCCATGAGCCTCCACCCTTGCTTCCCAAGCATTGCGAGGTTAAACATTCTAAGGTCTCGGAATCCCATACCTCCTTCTACTTTAGGTCTCGTCAGAAGTTCCCAGCGCTGCCAATGTATGTGTCTACTATCCGCTGAACTTCCCCACCAGTAGTTGGAGATTACTGTTTTCATCTTCCTACATGTATCCTTTGGAATTAGGAAGCAGCTCATTGGGTACGTCGGCACCGCTTGAGCCACAGATTTCAGAAGCACTTCCCTGCCAGCACAGCTTGCTTGTCGACCGCTCCATGTACCGATTAGGCCTCTGATTCTGTTGGGCATAAATTCAAAGGTTTCCTTTGTTGACCGGCCCAAGGCAGTTGGCAATCCTAGGTACTTCTCAGCAAGTGCTTCAGTTTGAATTTGTAACACTGAGCGCACTGCATTCTTGGCCTCAGCATCGCAGTTTGAGCTGAAAAACACTGCCGATTTTTCTTTGTTCACTAGCTGTCCCGAGCCCCGGCTATACGTCTGCAAGATATTCTGCAGCCTTGTTGCACCTCTTTGTGACGCCTCCGAGAATACAATACAGTCATCCGTGAACAGCAAGTGGGAGATCCATGGTGCGTGGATACCCACCCGTACCCCCTTAGATAGATGCATCGGCCCAACTGACTTTAGAAGGCACGATAATCCCTCTGAGCAGAGTAGAAATAAGTAGGGCGAGATGGGGTCCCCCTGCCGTATACCTCGAGTTGGTGTGAACGATCTTGATAGAACTCCATTGATTCTAACTGAGAATGCCACTGAAGTAACACAACGCATGACAGTGTTCACAAACCCCTCTGCAAAGCCCAGCCAAAGCATAATATCATGCAGGTAGTTCCACTCCACCCTATCATATGCCTTTGCCATGTCCAATTTGATTGCACACGCACCATTCTTCCCCTTTTTCCTTTTGAGATAATGTGTACACTCATATGCAACGAGAACGTTGTCTATGATTAACCGCCCTGGCACAAAAGCACTCTGTTCATCTGAAATCACCTCGTCCAGACACACCCGAAGTCTATTTGCAAGCACTTTAGAGATAATCTTATAGGTGACATTGCATAAAGAAATCGGTCTAAAATTCTTGAGGTCCTGGGGGTGCTTGATCTTCGGGATAAGCACTATAGTAGTCTGATTGACACCTACTGGCATTTGGCCCCCATTCAAGAAGTTGAGCACCGCTGAAATGATGCTCGGCCCAACAACATCCCATTGAGTCTGATAGAAGCCGGCTGTAAATCCATCCGGTCCGGGAGCCTTGTTGGCGCCCATCATAAAAACAGCACTCTCCACTTCTTGGGCTATAAAAGGTGCTTGCAGACCTTCGTTCATGGACCCTGTGACCCGGACTAGAACATGGTCCAATATCTCCTCAGGGTGCAGCTCGGCTTGTGCCGTGAACAACTCTCTATAGAACTCAGTAGCCATATTCTCCAGTGCCCCTTGTTCAGTGATCATTGTCCCATCAGCTGTTCTCAATCCTGCAATCTGGTTAACTTTTGCCCTTTCTCTCGACTTTGCCTGGAAGAACTTGGTATTGCGATCACCCTCCTTGAGCCAAGTGATGCGCGACCGTTGCTTCTCCATTGTCTCTTCTCTGGCAAGAAGCTCAGAAATTCTCCTCATAATCCGCCGTTCTTCTGGGGAGGGGCCAGTTCGCAGGGATCTCCGCCGTACTGCCTCCAATTCACGGCGTAGTCTCCCCAGCTCCTTCCGGACTGAACCAAAAGTGGAATGCTCCCACTCCTGGAATGACGACTGCATCCTCCCCAGTGCCGACTGCAAGTGACCAAGGTCCTGGATTGCATGAGGATCTCCCCAGGAGTCCTTCACCAGCCTACCATAAGAGGGATGTCGCCACCACATATTTTCGTATTTGAAGCTCCTCTTTCTACCTCCCCTCCTTCTTCGACGGTTGCATTCAATAATCAAGCAACAGTGGTCAGACTCAGTTGTCTGCACGTGCCGGACTTTTATATCATTGAACATGTCAGTAAAGGCTGGGTTGGCAAGCGCTCGATCAAGCCTGACCTTAATGTTGTGAGCACCCTGTTGCCTATTATCCCACGTGTACGGTAGACCCAAGAAGCCAAGGTCCGAGAACCCGCACGCCTCAACAGCATCCCGAAAGCCTTCCATTTGTCATTCGGGCCTCGTTACTCCACCAAATTGCTCACCGGCTTCCAAGATTTCATTAAAGTCACCAGCACATATCCATGGCGCGTCACTCTGATCGTTTAGGAACTGCATCAGTTCCTAGCTCCTGTATCTGAGTTCTCGCCGTGACTCGCCATAAAAACCAGTGAAACGCCAAATGACCAGGTCTGACACCGGATCAACCACCACTACGTCAATATGAAGCTTATCATATGACTGTAACTTGACACATACCTCATTTGTCCAGAGGAGCGCCAATCCTCCTCCTCGTCCAAAACTCCCCACACCAACACCATTTGGGAGCCCTAGACTCCTTCTAAGGCCCTGCACATCATCCTGGAACTGTCTCGTCTCGGACAGGAACACCACTGTTGGTCGATATTCCTGTATGAGGCTACGGACTTCTTGAACTGACAAGAGCTGCCCCAAGCCCCGGCAGTTCAAACTTAAAAGATTCATTGTGCCCGGCGGGGGCTGTCCTGCGCAGCCGCCGCCGATCTTGCATTATGGGTGGTACCTCTCTTCTGCTTCTTCAGAGTTTCGAGCATACTTTCGCCAGTGTTGTCCTCATTGGTATCCGGTTGGTTAACCCGAGCATTAACCAGCCCGACAGGGACAATAGCATTTGTAGTGTCAACCGGTAGGTTCAGATCAGGTGTTTGATTGCCTGAGCTGGCCACCTTCGATTTCCTCTTCCTCTGGACAGACCGACCAGAATCCTCATCCAGGTTCAGATGCCGGCTCGCCTCTGGCTTCCCTTTCCCTTTTCCTTTAGCCATCTCCTTAGGTGGCCCCTTTAGAGGTGACTGCACCTCCTGATCCCCAACCTCTCCAGACGCATCATCTGACGCACGAGCAGCATCCTCACCCTGGGACGACCGTACCCCACTCGACTTGCTATACTGTGTTCGAGGGGGCTTAGATGCCGATGAAGACCCACTCCCAAATGACTCAGAGGCGGCGTCTGCAAAGGATTGCATTCTCCTCCTCTTTTCTTCCGGGGCTCTCAACTGAACATCATATGGCAGCTTGCCTTGCTCATCACGAGCCACTGGATGTTTACACTCCATTTCCGAGTGTCCAATAATTCCACAGGCGAAACAGTAGTAGGGCAGTTTCTCGTACTGTGCCTGAAACCACCGAGGCTCTTCATTCTTGTTCATACGTAGGAGCACTCCACGTCGCACAGGCTTGTCAATTTCAATCGCCACCCGGCCACGCAGAAACGCCCCACTCGCCTTCCCATCATCATCAACGTCCATCATCACCACCCGTCCCAGCAGGCTCATGGCACGAGCGCCCCTGGTCTGGGTCATCCAGCCCAGCGGCAAGTTCAGAATTCTGGTCCATATTTCCATCCTGTCAAACACAATCTCAGACGCACTGAGTTTCTCATCATAATGTTGGAGGATCACTGCATAGCGACCCACCAACCATGGTGTGCCAGCGAGTGCTCTGTCCATATCATTCTTGCATCCAAATTCCGCAACGAAAAGATTGTTGCCTCTCTCTCCGATCGTGCGTAATTTGAGACCCATCGGATTTCCCCACGCCGGCTTCATCGCCGATCGTACGGTACTAATGTGGACCGGGTTTGGGGACAAAACTTTGCCCACGATCGACCACTCCACCGGAGCAGGTTCCTCATCGTTCTCATCATCAGAGAATTCTGCCACAACTTCTTCCTCCTCCGTCAGATTTAACCGGCGCAGCAGATCCGTGACATTAGGGTTTGGATTTTCACCATCACCCCCCTTGCTACCAGCTCCACTCGACGCCATGCGAACAGCTTGGAGGGTAAAAACAGCACACTGTGCGTAGGCCTTACCACAGGTGCACTCAAGTCCCAACTAAAGTTCTAAGCGGCGCTCTAAACCCTAGGGGAATCTGTGTTCGACGGCGCCGGGGTGGCTAGTTTGTGAGTGTGGTCTTGTCAGTGATATGGACCAAGGGTACCTCATCACCCCAATATACGCCCATTACTATTAGGATAGGTCGAGGCTAGTGAAGATGAGACCCACTTGAGTAAGGATTCGCTACCAAATATGGTAATCAAGGAACTTGGCGTAAGGGCTTAGCCACCGAATAGGCTACAAGATATGGTAGTCATTTTGTTATTTTTCTTGTAACCAACTAGGAACCATATATTTATAGACTAATAGCCATATATTTAATGCTATCCCTCCTATATAAGGCGAGGCAGGAGCACTCAAGCAGCACCTTGCTAGTACTCAGCACCCCTTGTATCTCAAGTATGTGAAATAAAGAGATCTACTCCAAACTGATGTAGAGTACCACGTATCTGAATCAGTATAAATTTCTGTCACGTGTGTTACCATTCTGATTCCCTATTCAAGATACACCGATCTTCATTGCCGGGGTCAAAAACTCCTACACTTCTATATAAATCTCTCCTTTCCCCTTATGTTAATTGGTGATGCTATCGACTTGAACACCATGACCAGAAGCCCTTAGCTACACCCAAACCTCCCTTTGTGGATGGAAGTGATTAGAGAAGTGAAATCCTTAGTGTGGGGAGTGTACCTATAAGAAACCCAAGTGGCATTAGAGAGCTTGTGAGACACTGTGAGTTGCCAAAGACCTTGAGCAATTAAGCAAGTCGAGATTTTGGTTGCTACATTTGTTACTCTTGGAGCTTGGCTGTGGCTAGGCTTCATCGACAAGCACCCAAGGTTGTAGGTGGCGGAAGGAAGTTTATGAGGGCTACAATCTTGCCTTCGAAAGAAAAAAAGATAACCTAGTAGAAGTGTGAAAAGTGGTTGAAAGAAACCTAGCAAGAGCTCTACCATAGAGGTCTCTTACGACTTCCATAAGATGTAGGATCTAGTGGTGATATGAACTCCAGGAAATACACAATGTCTCCCTTTGGTTTGATTCACATTTGATTTATATTGAATATTTATATTGTGCTTCTTCTTGTGTCTACTTGCATGTAAATGTTTGTGACTGATTCGTGAGCTTAATTAGAAGTCACATGTCAAGTGGTACTTTGTTTAGAAGAGTGGAGGATGTCGAACTCATTTTATGCACATTTTTGGAGAAAATTGGCTAAGCCAGTATTAGAACTCGGTTTAGGTGGGTTTGAACACTGTAGTGTGTTAGATAGTCATAACACCATAGGGTGGGTTGAAAAGTTGAGCTTGATTGTGTGTTGTTTATATTCTTTTAACTGCTAATATATTTTAAGAAGGTTTTGTAGAGTCTATTCACTCCTTCTATGCATCAAGTCAGTCATATTAAAATCCTAGAAATTCTAAAAAAAAGAAAGATCTGAAAATCAATTCGGTAGACCATTATTATGCAAATTATTTTAGGATACATGTCTTTTGATTAACGGATGTGGATTTCTGGACTTGAGACAAATGCCCGCCTCTGTTAATTATTTACATATATAGCGGTATTCTAATAGTCCATATCTAAAAAATTGATGAGCAGAAAGGGACATCTTAAGAAGCCTGTCTGAAATAGTTGCATAAAAATTAATTCATAACTTTTTCATAGGAACTCAAATGTTTACATCAAAATTGTATGTCATGGTGCGATCTAGAACTCTGTAGTTGAGAAGCTTTTGATTTGAAGCCTTTTAGATTCCCAAAATAAAATTCTTCAATTTGCAGTTTAGAATTTAAAAATGCAAAATTCAAGCAGCCTTGGATGCTAACATTGTATATAGTAAAGTTTTAGTTCAAAATACAATCTACGATTTGTAATTGAAAAGGTCTTTATACGAAGTTGTTTAGAACCCCAAATATGTGTTATGTTCTTAGGTTTTTTAAATTCAAAATTTATAATTTCCAAACATCCTTGAATTTCGTTCATATTGTCAATACTTAATACGAAAGTGTTAGCAATGAACCCAATCTATAGGTTTGTTGGTAATATGTTCTTGATTTGAAGTTATTTAGAGTCTGAAATATTTGTATAAAATTGATATATTCAAATTGTTGGCCATCTTCTTCCGAGTTACGCTGGGTAGATACCATTGAAGTTTGAGGACCGGCACAGACTTTTTAAGGACAGAAAGGGATGTCTCTCTCTGTTCAAGTCTTTTATAGATTCTGAGTTTCGAATTTTTTTCAACAATCTCAGATGGAGATATATTCCATATGCCAATATTGCAATGCTGGGCAAGATTTAAAACTTTACAGTTGAAACACTTGTAGTGCTTATGTCTTCTACTTCCCCATTCCAAATTATATATAAAATATTTTTTTGACTTTTCTAAACGCACTATTTTTAGTATATATCTAAACATATCTAAGTGCATAGCAAATATTATGTATATCTAGAAAAGAGAAATTTTATAATGGTTGTTGAAAATATCAGCCATCCATAAGACAAGATCGGATGGTATAAAAATAGGAGGTACTTATGTGAAGGTACTCATAAATACCAAATCGGTGGAGACAGGTACTAAAATAGGTGGACCAAGTACCAAAATAGATGGACTAATTTCATATTTTAAAATTTATTTTATTTTCAATAAGGATAATTAGGTAATTTCAGTACAGTCATTGAAGGGTAAAACTGAAAACTTCGGGTCCGTTGTTTCTTCTCAATCTAAAATGTGCTCACTCTAGGCGTGTCGAAGCTCTCCTTCTTCTCCTCATCGGGAGCACCTGACCGTGGCCGCCGCCGCCGCCGTCGCGGCTCGCGTCCCTCCCTCCGTCCGCAGCCGTGGGGAACTTGAGATCCTGGAGAGCAAAGCCTGCTTGAGCGGACTGGCCTTGGCGTTCGCCACTGCCTCCAGCATCACCCAGCGGAGCAGTCGGAGCTCGCTCGCTTCCTCCTCCCCGATGCCGGCGCCCATGCCCACCTTAGTTTTCGTCAAGGATGGCTCTTCTCCTCTGTGGCAGAGTTTCAGTCATATAGTAGTACTCTGTATACCTGAGTTCAGATTCCTGGGGTCGTCTCATGATCAAACAAGATTGTGTATGCATTGTACTAAAGTTTCGTAAACATTTTCACAGCAGCAAAGCAATGCTAACACCACAATAGCTGCGTCCTCGTTACAACATTGTAAAATTAGATCGTCCCGTAAATCACTGAATCCAAGATTGTGTATGCATTGTACTGAAGTTTCGTAAACATTTTCACGACTAGTCCTTGCTGAAAGATCAACCAGATGTCTTTTGACCTTTTCATGTTTCCCTGAACACAGCTGAATGTTCAGCCTGTTGTGTTTGCTGCTGGAATCAGGCGCCCCCAAGCAGAGCGCCATGAATCATCATCTATGGGGCCCGATGGCGCGAGCACCTTTGCTGTTGCGGGTGAAGACACCTGTCGGGCCGCCGCGAGCCAAGATGACGAGAGGCCGACCTACGTTACTCGTAGGTGTTGCAGCTGCTGGCCTGTGGCACCCTAAATCCCTATACACAATGTCCGATCCTCTGAATCCATTACTCGAGGGAGGAGCGCCTAGCGGCGGCGCCTTGAGATCTTCAGTGTGGATCGAGAGAGGAGCGCCTAACAGCTGCAGCGGCGGCGGCGATGACATGCTTTCGGGAGTTCGGGGTGCGGCTGCGTCCGACGGAGCCGAGCAGGAGGCGTCTGTGGCTGTGGCTAATCCCCAATCCGAAAAAAGGACGTGAGAGGCCAAGTTACTAAAATACCCTCTATAATAATCTTCCTCAATTAATTATCGAAGAAAATGAAAAATGAAAGTACCTAGAGGTACTGTAGTACTTTTCCAACCATTGTAAAACAGCTCGAAAAGAAAAAGCACAACATCTTATATGTAATTTGAAATGAAAGGAGCATTATTGTTGGAGTGGGCATGTACAACGGGCGTTGCAGCCGTCGTCTCGGGATGGAAATTTTGCAAAATCACCCTCAGTTCACTGGAGAGAGAACGAAGCCGTCGCGTTGTGAGACGACGGCGAGGGCTCGTGCTCCTAGACAAACTCGACGGCTGCCTTCCCGTTGTACGGAGCCGTCGTCTTCCGCCGACGCCCCAGATCCAGCTGCGCGCGCGAGAGAGGAAAAAGTTGCGCCAAAAATCCTCATCGACGCCATCTTTTCTGCCCCTTCGTCCTCACCGGCGTGTGGAGGGTGAGCGGCGAGCAGGCGGCGCCGGCACCGGGGCTGGGCTGGGCTGAGCAGCTGCACCAGCGAGGAAGAGTGGGGCCGCGCCTGCAGGATGAGAGCGTGGCGGACCACAGCCTCGCCGGCGGGGCAGGGCGCATCTCGACGAGCGCAAGCACATGTCTCCCAAATCCTCTGTTCTACTTTGCCGATCAGGAATAGCTCGCAACCTCGCCTAATCCGGCCAGGAAGATGCCGTCGTAGTGTGCGCCCTCGTGTCGCCCTCAGTTGTGCTTCCGTTGTATTGATGTACTACTCTACTACTCCATGGCATCACTTGAAAAACACCAAAACGGACGAGAAGATGGAATGGTGACGGGACCTTATGTAAAGCCTCACATCACCAGATGCCCAGATTCCAGATACCCCAAGCCGCAATAAACAATGTAATACATTTTGATTGAAAACTGAATGTGTTCTGAATGTTTTGTAGCTACTGAATGTCTTGCTTAGTTGTTCTAGCTACCAAATATTTTCAGCTACTGAATGGGGTTTGGTTGGAGTTTTAGGACCTATTTTCCTCTTGTTCAGTTCTCTAGAATTGATATATCTGGTCATTTTCTGAAAGTATCTTATTGTCTAATTTTCTGAAAGTATCTAGACATTTTCTGGAAAATTATCATACATGCTGTTTTGATTCTCGTCAGGTGTATGTTCACTTGATTTTCTTATACAGAACTAGCATGAAAAAGGATGTTAAAAAGAAGCCATTGTGATTTTCTAGACAGCACAGAAGTAGTGCTTGTGACATTTGATTTATGAAATACATTACATTACATTAATAATAATAATAATAATAATAATAATAATAATAATAATAATAATAATAATAATAATAATAATAATAATAATAATAATAATAATAATAATAATAATAATATGTTTTTCTTTTTATGAAAATATTTTATATCAATTAGCAACATAATAGTATATACAAATGATATTCAATATTGATCATAGATACATGCAAGCATTAAATAATCTATAGACAAACTAAAAAGACAGCGGTTGTCTGCAGGGTTGTAGGAACCGGCATGTTTAGCTGTCTGTATTGTAAATTTTAAACATTTATAGACAGCAAGCTATCTCTCTGTTGTACATGCCCTAATGTGAACATGTAGAGCTGTCTCTTCCATTCCACATATATTTTAGGCCAACCTACTTCTTTCCTAACCGGCCGATCCATATTCAATGCCGCCGCCTATCCCTACTTCTCCGGGCACGACAGAGATCGTTGTGGTTTGAACTTGGCCTTCGACTCTCTCCGAGTTTTATGCACTGACGAGTCAGCATGATCCGAACGGTCGGGGTCGGCCACTTGCTTGATGGTTACACTTGGCACTGCAATCGTAGTAGCCCCAGCCCGTAACCATCCTAGCATCTCGATCGCCGTACTGGCTGGCGGGTGGCGGCGGCTAAGCCCTTCCTACAGCGTTCGGCGGTCAAAACGTGACACCGGCCGGGAGCCTATACCTAGCTAGCATTAGACCGTCCGTCGTTTGCTTGCGTGAAAAACGCACCATGCAGCTAGAGGCGATCGGTCGTCGTTTATTTGTCCATGGATTCCACGCCGTCGTTGTGCTCACGCACGCACGTCGCTCGATCGACTTCACCTGAAGCTTCCACGTAACACACGAAGCTAGCTGATGATCGATGAGCCCCGGCCGCCGCCACCAGCTTCATTTCCGCGCCTATATATAGCCTTTTCTGAGCAAATGAAAATAGCTAGCTGCACCTTCTCACTGGTCTTCTCAGTATCTATCATTCTATCTTCTCCCAGGCGCTTAATTAGAGAGCGCCGGCCGGCCTAATAATAACTAGGTGGGATCATCACCAGGAAGACAGGTAGGTAGCAGGTACCAGGTAGCCGGCCCAGGCCGGCGGCGAGCTAGCCTAGTCATGGACGGCTGCAGTAGCTGGTTGCCATTCCTGGACGTGGATGGTGAAATTGGCGACGGTGTATCCAGGTAAGAACGCTTGGCACAGGGCTAGCCGCTAGCTTGATGATCTAGTCAAGCAGCCAATATTGGCAGTAGGTATATTCTTAAGTCGACACTTGAGTCTGGAGTATGTTACAATTTTCTTTTTGTGTTATTCTTCTGCTTCTTCAGCAGGAGTGGCTCTGAGGTGCAGCAGAAGCAGGACCTGCCTATTAGCTCGCAAGTGGAGGAGCAGCTCCAACAGGCAATGATCATGCACACACACGCTCATAATCAGAATTTTTTTTATATATTTTTGCGATGATCGATGTTAATCATTGATCGATCTAGTATAACCTCTAGAAATGACTTTTTTCTGTTAGATTATATATTTACTGATCGTGCATGCATGTATGTATATGCATGCTTCATTCTTGCATCGCTCTTGGTGGCCGCAGTTGTACTTGCTAATGGACATGGAGAAAAATGGACACCCAGAACCAGAGATGGTCCCCTCGTCGGAATCATCCATGTTCCGCTCCTTCTCTACAAGTCCCGACGAATTCAGGTGCCAAGAAGCTCGGAACGAACGAGCGCAGCAGCACGAGAACGGCCGTGGCGGCGCGTTCATGCCCTACATCCGGCACCTCAACCCGAAGAAGAAGCCCAGTAAGCCAGTCTCCGGCGGGCAGAGGGCGATCAAGGCGGTCATGTCGGCCGTGGCACGAATGCACATGGTCAGGCTTGCCCAGTGGCGGCAGTGCTACCAGATGGAAATGGCAGCAGCGCTAGCGCCTGCGCTGCCCATCGCCGGGAGCAGCGACTGCAACCAGCACGTTTTGTCGGAGCGCAAGCGCCGAGAGAGGCTCAACGACAGCTTCAAGGCTCTCAGGACAGTGCTCCCCCCTGCATCCAAGGTATTCCTTATTGGCCACTCCATTCATCCTCTTTCTTCTCCTGCATCAACTTATCTGTCAGACCTTTTCTAAAAGAAATATATATTGCTTTGTCGTGACAGCAGAAAGATAAAGCATCCATACTGATCAGAGCAAGGGACTACCTGAACACTCTCAAAGCTAGAGTATCTGAGTTAGAGGAGAAGAACAGGATACTAGTAGAGTTGCAGCACCACTGCAACAATGGAGGTGATGGAGGAGATGAGAAGCATGCGCAGCAAAGGAAACATCACAGGAATTTCACCTGAAGATAGTGGTAGGGTCGTCAGAGTGCAATGCCATGGATGCTGTAGTTAACTAGTTATTATACTTGAGTGCCTCAAGGAGATAGCAGATAGGGGGACGTGAGATTGGTAGCCATGGACACGGGCAGCAGAGCCACCACCTTAACATTACAAATAAGGGTATAAATATGCTTATCATGTTTGATTTGTGATTTATGAACATGAAATAGAGGTATACATAAACATTCTTACCCTGCAAGAATTTTGAGTTTAAGTTCATATTTTTGCACACTAATCTGATGAGAGTATTTTATTTGGGTTGACGTATGAACAGACAATATTGGGACACTAACTGTACAACAAAATTTCAATACTGTTAAGGTTTCCAACTCACACAATTTCTCATACGACACACATCACATGATTGGATTCTCAACCAAGAAGTCAGTTTTATTAGAAGTCAGTAGAGGACTATTTTCCAATATAATGCATAGTCGTCTTGGTTTTGAATTGAAGATAAATAATGACTTGGAGTTTTTATGGTTCTTTCCTTGAATTAATGTCATACAGACACACAGTTCCCCTCGTCAACACTGTCTTGTACAAAACCAGCTCTGTTAGCCTATTTTCAGTTTTGGTGCGGTCTCCTTTGATACGTGTTGTTTTTTTCATTCAAAATTAATATGGTTTGTTTGCTAATCAGTTTTCTCTGTCGATCAGTTTATCAATGAATAAATCGTTATTTAACCATCCATTTTTTATGAACTTCAGAGAATCTGATATCTTCATCCAATATTCATGAAGCCTAGCAGATGGGATGACAATATCCTGAAGGAATAATATGTAATAAAGAGTGTCAAGGAGTCAAAGATAGAGACAAGCTAAGTTTTTCTACGATGGTTCGGTTCAAATGGGTGTCAGATTGGATTTTGTGGTTTTTTACAAGATCCAATTAAGCACGGTGACTGGGCATTAATGAAAATCAACCAAAATGTCAAACGTATTGTTACATTCAAGGAGATTGAATTTGAGTCTTGAGTTGAATGTGGAAGTCAGTGGAGAAGTAATCAAGAAAAGCAGTAATAATGTCTTCAATTTTGAATGGTATCCTAATACTATAAGACTCACTACTGCTGAACACATCATACATGCCTTCTCGTGAATCTAATCCATGCTGGTCATCGAATCGACCGCATATGCATGCAAAAGTATCTATGTCGGTTAGGTAGCTCATGTAGATGCAAGTATCTAGCTCATTAAAAGGACTGTGGGGGAGATCCCTACAATGCCTTAAAATTTTATTAAAAAATTATAAAGGGAGTACTTACAAGCAGGATTAACTAAGAATACAACCAATTTTGGTGGATCTGATCGTGCAGCCAAGAGGTACTTTAACCTATAAGGAGATGTGCTAACAACTAAACACCAGATCTCTGCACTACGGTGCCTTGGATAAGGAGAGATATGCAGGCAACCAATCAGACCTTCCTTAGAGTGAATGTATATAGTTGTAATCTCCCGCATTCCCTTTTATGAACTAGAATTTGCAAAGGATGGAACATAGATACGATTTTAGGAACACAAATGTCTAGAAAATTCGTCTTTACACATGCCTTTACAACATAATATGATAGTCAGACCAAAACCCGATACTATTGCGGAGGATCTTTCTGGTCCATCACCAAACCTATCTTGGAAAAGTCACCTCACGGGTCCTAAGTTAGTAGCATGGGACAATTTATATGTTGCCCTAGACTGATAATATATACAGTTGGTCCACGAGCAAGATGAGTTTCATTGGAATTAACATCAAAATGGACAATTGCTAGTGAAGTCATACTACCAAAATTTATTACATATTGATATACCAAACATTGAAAAACTCATTTGGAAAGTGAAAGTCCCATTGAAAATAATTTTTTTCTGTGGTACCTATGATGAGGAGTTATATTGACAAAGGATATAACCTAGTAAAGCGCAATTGGCAAAGTAGTAAAACTTAAAGAAGAGACAAAAGCACTTGTTCTTTGATTGCCAGTTTGCTAGCTTAATTTAGTCTTTTTTTCGTGTTTCGACAGGGCTTTTAAAACCCCACAATATAGGTCATATGTTTAGTGGCTAGCTATGGGCAAAATATTTGAACCGGTCAATTCCATTTCGGGCTAGACTGAAATTCGGTCTGCATCCCAAAACCTTTGCTCTAAGCCACTCTTAATCTCTACCTAGACCAAGTTTTTGACTAGTGTGCGTCCCTCTGACACGTGCACAGGTTTGCTGATGTTTATGGTCGCGCATGTATGTAGGACAGTAGGTAAAATTTGACATTATTGATGAGTCGTGCACCAAATCAATTGGACACGTTTCTTGCTGCATGGTTACGCTATACTGCAGCAGGCTGTAACCATATCTTACCGCCACGGCCGGCTGCTGGCGTAGTTGCTAGAATTGTAGTCTGCCGCAGACACCTCACAGCGATCATGACAAACGTGAGAGCACAGCACACATCGAGTATCTGAATTCCACACGCGTGACACAGGAGGCAACTCATCGATCTGCCAATTCCGTCGTAGTGCTCATGTCGCCTTCCTTGACCAAGAACTTCAAGTCTTCAACGTATCATAGCTTTTGCAGCCATATGTAGTCGTGCAACAGCCCTACAGCCTACAGGCTTTACTCAATCAACACGGATCTGAAAGCAGCAATAAGCTGCTGGCAGGCGAGCTCGCCATGGATGGTTGCAGGCTTGCAGCTGGGCGCCATCTCAGGCTAAGGCGGCGCCAGAGCTGTCTGTTGTGGGGATGACATGCCATGGCACAAGGCGAGGTACGGTACATTTTGCCAACAACCGGCCGATGAGACCTCGTCGTCACCATTCCTGTCTTTTGCCGTCAGCTCCGAAGGGACCTCATCGCTCGTGCTCACGGCGTCGAGCACCACCACAACCTTTTGCCAACAACCGGGCGACGCCGCACCCTGGACGACACACCATTTTCCCCACTCCCCTACAGCTACCTTGACACCATCCCGGACCTGGAAGAAATCATGAGCCAAACACGGCCATGCCGATTCCGGCACCAGTGCGTTCAGGCAGTATGTCCAGCACCTCCGCCCAAGAAGAAGCTAAAGCATGGGGGTTTTGCTACGATACCTCTAAATGACTGTAAGCCGTCCATTTATTTTGATCGGACGGCTACAACCACCTCTTACTTTCTAGGAGGTAATATGTGAAATATATGTTTACTTAATTTTTTTATAAATTCTAGGAGGTAATATGTGAAATATATGTTTACTTAATTTTTTTATTTTATAAAAGAGGAAAGTTTTAGATATAAAAGATTTTTTGTTTAGATTTGATTGATGCATGCATGATCTGATAAATACATTAAATCTTTTTAGTTTATAGTTTATAACTTTAAATATGATATATTTTGATTACTCCTGTATGTAACTTTTTTTATACACTTAATTTTGCGTGTTTGCGAGCTGTAGGATATGCATGTGTACGCGATTAGCTTATGCATGCACGGTTAGCTAGGGTAGTGGTTAGGCTGCGTGTGTGTGTGCACGCTTTGTACGTGGTAACAAGCATCAGGCAACGTGTCAACTGTCAAGTGTCATGCACCGTATATTTGCTTTCTTCTTCCAAGTGTATTTGCATATATATGGGAGTATATTTTTGTGCATTGATCTATCCGAACTGGAGATGTACGTTTTTAAATTATTTCCGCGGCCCTCCCGTCATTAGGGGCATGCAAGATTTCCACCCGGCATTTAGGGGCATGCGGAGGAAGTTTTGCTGTTTTTTAGATTTTTAATTTATTGAGTAATTTAAAAAATCCAAATAATCAACGGCGGCTCAGATTTTTTTTTTTTCGAGAACATGCGTTGCATGTATTTCATTAAGCGTAGGTGAACCGAAGTTCGAGTACAAGAGTAGTCGCAGGTAATCCTGTGATTACCAACAAAAACCACAACACAAACACAAAGCAAGAAACGTGAGGGGGGAACCCTCCAACTAACAACCCCAACAAGCTGTACCTAATACAAGAACTCGACACCTAAGTAGCCAATAGCGCGCGGAGTCGCAAAGAAAGACATGGCGGCAAAGCATCCGCCCGAACTCCCCCGACGGCCAAGCATCCGTCCCCCACCTCTGCGCCCTCAACGACCAGCACTGGGCGGAGGCGCGCCCCCCGGTGGCAAAGCACTTCCGCGACCTCGGCAAAATAAGCATCTGCCGTAAACGCAACCTCGGTGGCAAAGCATCCATCGGAAACCCCCTGGCGGCAAAGCATCCGCCGGAAAACACCACGGTGGCAAAGCATCCACCGGAAAGGACCCCAACTACGGCTACAACACACGCCGACCGACAACTAGGTGAAGGGAAACCAAAGGCCCAACTAGGTACAGCACCACGACCAAAAACCGAGACGACGACGACGACGATCAGCACACAATCGAAGAGGACGGGTAGCCCCACACGCCGCCAAGGCTTGGGACTTCAAGAGCAGGCGCCTTCAAGAAGGATAGCGACGCATGGAGCGCCACCGCTGCTTGCCCCCTCGCGGGCTAGGTTTTTCACCGAAGCTCTACGCCGACGGAGAGGGGTGGCGCAACGACGATGCCTCCAAGGAGGAAAACGGCGCCTGCAGGGTGTCGCCATCGCCGGCCAACGGCAAGGCTTTCGCCTAGCACCACCCCCTCCGCACGCGGACCACGCCACCCGAAGACCAATTGAAAAGCAAGCGAGCCCACACCATCCACACCACCACGGCGTCAATGGCGCACCGCGAGCGCCGCCGGCCACACCGCCACGATGCCGCCCAGCCCAGCCGCAGACCTTGTTCGAGAGGAAGGGGGTGACGTTGTCGAAGTGGCCCCCTACCCGCACGCAGCAACCCCAGCCCGGTGAAAGAGCTGAGGCGGCAGGTGGTGTAACTGCCGGCAGGCCAGTCAGCACCACGGGGGCTGGGGTCCCGCCAGGGGGGCGGATCTCGCCGCCAGCCTCGCCGCCCCGCCACTAGAACCTGAGCCGGGCGCCGACGCCGCCAGACACCGATCCGGCCTAAGGGGGGGCCGGATCCGGCACGCCGCCGCAGGCCGCCGGAGTTGAAGGGGTGGAGGCTGTAAACCGCCACTGTGCATGGGCAGCCGCTGGCCCCGACAAGCGCCGCCACACGTACGAGCTGCCCCGCCGCCGCTTGCCGCCGCCGGCCGCCAGACACCAGATCCGCCCTTGGCCCGGATCCCGGGCCGCCGCAGGCCGCCGGAGTTGAAGAAGGTGGAGGCGGGTGGATGAGGAGGAGGGGGAGGGAGAGAGCGAACGGCTCCCCAGATGGGAAGACCGCCGCCGCCGGGCAACGGGAGGGCGAACGGCGGCCGGAGGGGAGGCGCCGACGGGCCGGCGGGCCGGCGGGCGAACTTCGCCCCGAAGTCGCCCCCAGGGGTGGGCGCCGGGAGCCCGGGGTTCTTTTCGCCCCCCCTACGGCGGCTCAGATTCATTTGAGATATTACCTCTTAATAGGTAAATATGTATCTTAGCATTGTCCGAAGCATGGTGTCTGCGGGCAGAGGGAGATCAAGACGGCCATGTCGGTCTTGGCGAAAATGCACAGCACTAGGCTTTGCCAGTGGCAGAGGCGGCAGAGCTCCCGGACAGAGATAACGGCGGTGGCAGCGCCGTCCGACGAGAGCAACAACATCCAGCTTCAGCACGTCTTGTCGGAGTGCAAGCGCCGTGAGAGGATCAACGACGGCTTCGATGCTCTCAGGAATGCGCTCCCCCTTCCTCCAAGGTACTCATTCCTGAATTGGTTAGCACTGTTTCTTTCCCATGGCAGCGAGATAAAACATCCATACTGATGAGAGCAACAGACTACATAACTCCCCCAAGTCCAGAGTGTCTGAGCTGGAGGAGAACAGGATGGCACTAAATCACAGCCCTGCATCGACTACGGTGATGAACAAGCAGCCTTTTAAATAGCGGGCAAAGATGTTTAGTGGTATATCTCTGATACAGCTAATAGCAGAGCTATATCGGGCTGTAGTGATATATAGCGACTAAATTGTATATGAGCATAGCGGTATATCTCTGATACAACTAATAGCAGAGCTATATCAGGCTACAGTGACATCTAGCGGCTAAATTGTATATAAGTATAAATAGTGGCATTGCTTCCTAGCGGGCTATAGTGACAGATTTAAAACAATCTGAACAATATGTTAATGGTTTCAGTTCTTCTATATTTTAAGTGTCTAGATTTTAAGATTATTTCAGACAACACTCTAATGCAAAGCGAAGGGAGTCCTTGGAATGCTTATAGAACTAATTAGTACAGGTAAATTGTTTGTGACTTGTTATTTGTCTTTTGTACCATAACATATCAGATGTTTGTCCTTGTCTGACTATAGAAAATAGTTGTAAATTGTTAGTTGTCTTTGTACTAACATATATCAGATTTTATCAGATTTATAATTTTGTGGAACAAGTTTTTTTAATCTCGAATCTGAAAATTGCAAATTGTACCTATCTAAATCACAACAAACTAAAACTGTAATTTTAGCACAAAATATATGCAATAGCAGTCACTTGAAAAGAAAGTAAATTTCGGACATCTGAATTTTAGCAAATCCGTTCCGTGAACAGATCGAAGTTGGTATCAGTAGAGCAGTAGCAGAGGAGATAGTGGTAAGCTCAAGATGTGATGCCATCAATGCTGGAGCTAGTAGTAACCTGCTGTGTCTGAAACAGATGGAGGATGTTAGATTGGTGGGCATGGACATAGGCAGCAGCAGTGATCTTCCTCTAGGAAAGCCTTCTCAATAATCCACAATAACATTGCAATTGAAGGTATAATAAGCATTCTTATGAAGAAATTTTTTTGGTCTAACAGAGTAAATTTGACATATATTTGCCTTTTTAAATTTAAAGGTATTTTTGCCAACTGTATCATGTTTTTTTAAAAAGAATGATAATGAGAAAAATACAATTTTCGTTGACTGAACATGTTGCGCTAACTGAAAACTACAATTGGACTTGAGCAACTATCAGCCACTCGTATTTTTTCGGAAAGTCCATATCTGAAAATTTGTCTGATGTTTGTTTGATACTTCAATGCAGCATGTGACAACAAATTTCATGAAGGAATCTGTGATATAGACTGTCAAAGGCACGAGGCAGTCAAGATAGAGACAACCTAAGCTTCTCTGCTTGCTGTTTGTTCAAAATTGTTGGCTTGAATTTTGTGGTTCTTGACATTTGTTAACCATATTACTATAGGACGGTCATGTTTGGTATAGCTTATCCAGAAAGCACTTCCTAGAGAGGCTGCACAAATAAAGTAAAAGCACGATCAAGATAAGTAGGTCTGAAGTCTGATCCAGCTTATGCCTTATATACAAATGGAAGCAGTGAGAATAAACGCGCCAAAAAATAAGCCATTGAAAAGAATGTCCTTTGTCTGTTGGTGTTCTGGAAACCTTTATTTAATCTTTGAAACTTTGAATTTTTTTTGATTCAAAAGCAATCTTTGTTCGCTTATCTTATCATCCATTCAAATAGTGTTTTTCTCTCACAGCAAATTAACTAAAATCAGTCATTTCAGGCTTATAAGTCCAGCTGAAAACTTTTGTAGGAGGAGAGTAGATACAAGACATTCTTAACCAAGAAAAAAACGCTGAAGCCAAATAAGTTACCTTCAGTTTAGGCATACTACCTCCATCCATCCTATAATGAATGTAATTTAAACTTAGTCTTAAGTCAAACTATTTTAAGTTTGTAAAAATGATACTTGTTTATTTTGCTAAATATAAATATTTTCTATATGAATTTTAATCAAACTTAACATGTTGACTTAGAACAATGTAGACTTTTTTTGGAGGACCAAGGGAGAGAAAAATACTGTTGTTTGTCTTTGGTGAAGATCCTGAACTGATGTGATGTGCATAAAGAACTTTTATTGAATACAACGGTACAATCTGTTAAAACAACAGTGGAGGCGTGCGAAAAATAGTGGACATTGTTTATAGAAATAAAACGACCCTTGTAGGGCGCTTAAATGTTCATGGTATCTTCACCTAAAATGATATACAGCTCTATGGTTCTGTCCAACAAAAGGTACAATTATCATGATATAATACACTTTTTCCCTTTCAAGAATGCGTTACAACAATCCATACATCTGATTCATGAATCGAGGGTACCTAGATTCTCCTGAACTGATTACATGAAGATCTATAGTGAAGAAAACAACGAGTAGGATGTAGAAGTGGATGGGGAGGAACTCATTTCTCATGAAACTACCGAGGGCTAGCTTCTGCAGGTTTCTCTTGAGGGCTAGCGCTATCCAGCAAGTCAACATCGCCAACTCCAACAGGTGGACCAATGCTGCAACGAGCAGTGTTGTGCATTGCAATGGCATCCTTCAGCTTCTGAATCTGCAAATGCAGAATGGGATTATTTAGGTACAAAAATATGAAGAAGTAATAAATCATAATGATTTCCAGCTCAACCATTGCAGCTTATTCAGAAATTTGAAATGGAAAAGTGAAGTTCATATTCTAGCACAATCTAAAAAACAGGAAACATATTGGAGGGATGGCATGAAACTATGAAAGAAAACTTAAACTAAAGAAAAAAATATAGCTCACAATAATTCACAACAAAAAAGAAGGGATCAAATGTATAAAGGGATCAGTTATCTCATTCAATATCATGCAGCAACAACAGGTGAGGAACTCACACTCATACCTTAGCTAAGGAACAGGAGAAAGCCACCAGTAGCCCATCAGCTCCCCGGTAAAAATGGAAGAAAGGAAGGACTTTGACATTCAGTCGTTTGCACATAGGTTTGTTTTCATCAAAATTCACTTTTAGAAACAATACATCAGGGTTCTCCAAAGCTGTCCGGCACAACTGGCATCATTGAAAGAGCATCAGATTTTAAACAAATTCAGGAACTATATTAAATATATATAAACACTACTCCAGGACGATCAGTTGACAGTGTAAATAGATCTACAGTGTCAGAATAACAAGTACAAGCAACTCAAACATCTCCAATATGGATTTACTCAAAGTGCACAAATATTTTTAGCATAAGCAAACACTTTAAGACTGGCCACAACGTTGGTTTTTTGCGATGCTGAAGGAGGAGTGAGAATGTCGAAGCATCGGTGCCCACCGTTGTAGGCGATGCTAAGTTGCAAAAAAAAGTCAGCACCGGATCATGTTCCTGCCTCGATGCCGAGAGAGTAAAGAAATGTTTCTTGGCCGGTACTATTGGTTTCTCATGCAAGATAGTGTATCTGATACAAGTCTGACTAGGGTCCACCTACAGTAGAAAGCACCGGTGTTCACACTATGGGTATAGAAGAGCTGAAGCATCGGTACTAGATGGCAGGCTGAAATTTTCGGCACCGTTCGCACGCTGTGGACAGTCTAAGTGGCTAACTGGGTAGCCCTTGGTGTGTGCTCTATGCTGAGGATGTGGTACCAGTTGGCAAGTCACACATTGGTTAATAGGAATGGAGTTGTGGAAACAAAACTTTGGAAGCAAAAGGTCTTTAGACTTAACCAGCCCAAGGGATCAATGTTAGGAAGAGTGATATCAGGAAGACGTTAGTCATAGAATCAAAGCTAGGTGGATGAAATCGCTTCAAGTTTCTGGCATCCACTGAAGATGCCATAGCCCACAGAAGCTAAAGAGTAAGTTATTTAGGGCAGCAATTGGTAGTTGGTATCACAGTGTTGTGCAGTGCAGAAAGCTGGTCTACCAAACAGTGGCATGTCTAGCTGCTACGTGTAGCAGAGATGCACATGTCGCAACAGATTTGTGGTCATAATAGGAAGGGTCGAGTTCAAATCAATAATATAAGTGATAGGGTAGGGGTGGCACTGATTCATGGCATCTTATGTCAAGCCAATAATGTAAAAGGAGGCTGTGGGCCAAACTTGATGTGTGATGAGGAAGTAAAGAGGGATTCAAGAAATAGAACCAAAGATTCTTTGGGTGGAGGCATGTCGTAATCAGCAATCAATGTGCCCAAAGTAAGACCTAGGGTATAGTTCACCTTTTACTACTGTGTTTTTTTTCGGGTCACCATTTACTACTGTTATTACAATTATTACTACTACTACCTCATCTTCTTCATTGCCATCCTCCGAGGATTTTACTTTTTACTGGATTTCATCTCTATCCTACCCCCAACTTATTTAGGACACAAAGGTTTTGTTGTTGTCTTAGTAAACCTTGTTGGTTGCTAGTAGTCCTCCAAACTCCAAAGGTAGCTTAACCAATTCACAATTATAAGTTATAACCATAAACTAATTAGTCCAGGCTGGAATAGAACTGTCAAGTGCAGAGTAGTTCTATGGTAACAAGTTGATAGCCAGAGCATAGGTAACCAGTTGCCACATAAACTCGAAGTATACCTAAGTTAGATGACCAATGAAAATGTGATGGAAGTAGGATTGTAGCAAAAGACATAAGGTCTTGGACTATCTTTCAGTTGCACTGAATTTTTTTCAGGAATCTTGTCAGCTGTTATTCCTTCTAAAACTTGAGAGAGCCTGTTAACTGTTCACAAATTATGGGAAACCAGTTCCACTAATCTACACTGTAGTCCAAAAAAATCCAGAAATGAGGATCGTTTTAAGTAGAATTAGCCTAATGACAATCCATAGAATTACTATCTAATCTGCATTCACCATCTAGATTCCCTAGTATCATGCACTTGGACCCTCTCAAGTCAGGATACAACTCTGGCCATAAAATTTGTGTTTGCTTACTTTTTCCATTTAAATAACTATACTACAGAGGAGCCTATCTGACTGGAACCTATTAAAACTAAACTTATGCATTGCTAAAGGGTGCATAATTTGACAATAAGTCTTTCCTAATCTTAGCACACCAAAATTAATGCTTTGACATGCTTTTAAAGAACTACAATGTTTCAAAAATACTATTCAATTTGTGCATCCTAAATGATATGTAGCAGGTAACAATGTAAAGTCATAACTACCACGAATACAGCAGGTAACAATGTAAAGTCGTAATTAACACATTAGGAATACAACGTGCTTCAGACAGAACCAATCAAGCATCCAGTAGCTATATTCACGATTAATAACATTACCCTTGGAAAGAGAGCTCTGCACGAACCGCACCAGGTTCCGTAGAACTCAACAACAACAAGCCTGTCTCCAGCATCTCTAAGTGCATCCAAGAACTCCACTGTGGAGTGGATGTCAATCATGTTTGGTCCAGCATTTTTCTCCCACCATTTCGGTTGCTCGCCACTCTCGGTTCTGCTGCATAAATCTGAAATAATCAACACAACAAAACCATAACAATCAAACACCCTGCAGTGTAAACTAAGTAGCATAGTTCCGCATGACTGAACACAGAGCACAAGCCTTCCATTAAAACATGCACAAGTTCAACCAAGCAAGCATAGCACAATTCAACTAAAATAAAGTACAGAATAAATCACACATCCTGGTGAACTACTAAGGCATGGAGAGGGAAAAAAGGTAGCACTTAACACACTTCTTAACACCAAAATGAAGTAATGAACCCTGAAACATGCACCAATGCACTATGTAACTCACATAGTTTCAGTGCTTACAGTTAGTCACTCGTACGCATTTCCTATTCACAAGGCACAGGCACTCCCAAATCTACAACGAGGAAACTGGAAACGAAGAGGTGTAATTCAACGAATTAGTGGACTTACCTTATGAACAACTACTCAATGAACAACAGAACATTAAAGGCACAGAAGAAACCACGAAATTCACCTATGATTTTTCTCGCTCATAAATGGCATGGAATTGCAAGGGCTCATCCGTGGTACAACACAACCGTACACCCTAATCTAGAGAGGCAATACAAAGCACTTCAGCAACGCCATAACCCTCCCTCCTCCACATCGTTCACACCGGAAGTCCCAACCACGCGGTAGAGCGACACATCGCCGCGGCAGACAGACAAACAACAAAGCCGGCTGCAAATATTTCAGGACGCGCACCTTGTGCCGAGCGAGCCGGTGACGTCGGGGTTGCGGGTGAACGGCCGCCAGGCGCGCCAGCCGCGGAGAGCCGGGAGCCGAGAGCACCCAACAACACGGCGGGGACGAAGAGGCGGACGAAGAGGCGCCGGACGCGGCTGACGACGGCGCGAGGAAGCGGCGCGGGAGGAGGAGGGCGTCGGCCATCGGTGGGTTCACCGCTCCGGGCGCCCGCTAGACGGCCGCCGCTCTAGGCGCCGGCGCAGGGGGCATCCGAGTGCGGAGAGGCGGCGCGCGCGAGTGCGGAGAAGCTACCGGTGAGGCGTTGGCTTCGGCCGGCACTCCGCTCTGCGGCTTCGTCGGGGACGGGGAGGGTGTGGTGGAGATGGGGCTGGCTGACGGATCGCGTCGGGCGGCGCCGTGGATGGAGAGATTTGGGTAGACGAAATGATGATACACGGGAAGGCCCTGGACACGGTCACCGGTGAGTGGGCCAGAGGTCGTTGCATTTGCAGCGTGTTTGGTTAAACGGTTGATCTCATTGGTTATATGGGTCCATCCGGAATGAGGTGGATGATGATATATTAAAAGATGGAGAGTGATATATTCGAGACGAGTTTTTTCGTTAACCCGTTCGAGAAGAAAAAAAAAAGATAAATTGCTAATATTAAGAGATCAGCGATTATGTACTTTTAGGTAGAAGTAATAATAAAATAAGAAATATGTTGAAGATGTTCTTAGAGACGAGGTTATTGCTCCAATATCTAGATTGTGCATTTCTTTAATAAATTTATAAACTTTAATATGTTTTTCTAATATTCATCAAATTATTTATGAGAGATGCTTTGATAGTAGTAATTCTTGGAAAATAATATTAGATATATGACAAATCAAGATTAAGATTAGTTTTGTCAAATCCATCTGCTAAACCTTTGTTAAAATTCCCAATGACCAATCAGAATATGATTCACCTCACTTCCAAGTATTTTCAAGAACCATCATATTTTTTGTTTCCTTATAGCTTCATATATCATCAGTGATGGTACTCTAGCTAATTATTCTCTCTACTTTGATCAAATAATGTATCTCAAAGTCCTTCTCAAGTAGACAGGGTTCAACAAACATTCTAAACCTTGTCCACAAATCAAGCATGATGATCGGGGATATTCCACCTTGGCCCTAGATACATAATCTAGGACGAAGTCATCACTGAGCAAAATATTTCTTCAGATTTAGGGACAAGTTTGTCCCTAGAAATCGGAGGACACACTCATCCCTCGTTCACACCATAAGCAAGCATTTCTATTGTGCTACTGCCATGCTGCTCCATTGTCCCAGTTGTGTTAGTGCTATGCTAATAAGGAATGCATGGCACAACAGTAGGGGGAGCATGATGACTGGGGCCGCAGAAAGTGGCGGCCACTCCGAGCGAGTGTGATGGTAGCTTGATATTTTGTGTCATGGGATAGTACAAAGGAAAAGGTAGATAGGCTAACATGTTGGCCCTATAGAAATACCTGTTAATCGAAAACTAACTACATCCATTCTCCCTCACTTCATCCCTTCTACTAAACATAAGAGATAGATGACTTTATCACCCTCAATTAAACAATTTGAGACAATGCCATCCTAGAAAATGAGAATGGATCCATCTTATCCTATCTAGTCACCAAACCAAACAACCAAAGTTGCTTGGTGCATTTTGAGCCCATCATTGTTGTCCTCACAGCCTGCTCAAGCGGTGGCAAAAATAGGAGTATAATCAGATCAAATATGGATGAATATTGCCCATTCCATATTTGATTTAATATTTTCCTTTGGAGTTATAGTTAGACATGGATAACATTGGATACAACCACAAATACGGATTTGTCTTGTTTCCAAATGTACAATATCTATGCAAATCTTTGAACACTGAACGCAGGGAGCAGCCACATGTATCACAAATTTTCAATTGTTCTAGAAACTTTAAGTAAAATGCCTAACTTTGTAAATTTTCTTATACCAATAACTTGTGTCTAAACTTCAGTCTAATGCCACAAATTGCACCAAATTTAAAACTTTAGCAACAGAAATTTACGTCAACTGACAATATATTTTCTCAATTTATTTTGAGTTTCTTTGAGTGTTTTAGTAAAGGTAGAATTTGAACTTAGTTTATAATTAAAACTTTTAAATACTTTAGGGAAAAAAGAATTCTAACTTATCTTTTTATAAGATTATATCCTTTTATAAGGTTGATGAAGTTCATCTTGAGCTTTAACAAAACTGGACTTGGTATGGTAGCCTACACCTGACGGTGAAAAGTGGTGCTGTGAGCCTGCGACCATGGATTTGGGTGCTGCCCAAGTTGCCCCAAGGGAGTGATGCGAACGCATCAATCTCACAAGAATTCAGCGCCACCACAATGCAAGAAAATGAACACGATGACATGGCTTGTACCACGAATCAGAAATACTGCCTACACTACAAAGCTGCTCAGCTCTGATAAAATGCTAGATTTTCATTGACTGACAGAATTGGAGAAGTGCTTTTGATTTTGTTTGTCTTATTAGTCAGGCTTATCAACCGTTTGAACAGTATTTTTCTCTCACAGTAAATCAGCTGGCTTATATTGAAAGAATTTTATTGGAACAAGCCAATTTACATGTTGTTCAGATCATTAATGGGGCACAAAATCCTCAGTGCGGGCAGGAGATTGAAACCAGCAACAGATGCCACCAGTGAAGAACTAGGCGATGTGACACTAGGTCTCAGGCGCAAGCGAAAAGAAGAACAGTAGCGCTTACAGTAATCAATATGTACCGTGTCACCAAATGTCCAAATACCTTTTCAGTTTGCTCCTCGTTAATCAGGTCAGAAATGGCGTAATAGCCAAATTGACCCTTAAACTTTCATCGAAAGATCAAATTGGCCCCTCAACTATCAAAAGGGCCAATTTAGCCCCTGAACTTTCAATTTCGGTTCAATCTCATCATCCGCCCGACCGCCGTCGACTCACTCCGTTAGCACAGTAACTTTTTGCCATTTTTCTATAGTACTGATATTTGTTTATTACATAACTAATTATTATTGCATGCTAAATTCATGAAAATTTTTGTGTAGCCTCTTCATGATGTACTCTACCTAGAAAAAATATAAAACCTAGAAAATAAATAGTTTTTATATATTTTAAAATTACCTTATTTAATTAATAAATGCAACTTCTATGATTTTTGCGAGGTCAAAATAAATATCCAAAAATTATAAAAATTGATTTGTAGCTGCTTTATAATGATATCAACCTATATAGAAGGGGATTAGGATAAAACTTAAAACTCAAAACTCAAAATTAATTAAAAAGGAGAGTTTTAAGTTTTAAGTTTTGAATATCATTATAAAGCAGCTATAAATCAATTTTTATAATTTTTGATATTTATTTTCACCGCAAAAATCATAGAAGTTGCATTTATTAATTAAATAAGGTAATTTTAAACATACAAAAACTATTTATTTTCTAGGTTTCATATTTTTTCTAGGTAGAGTACATCATGAAGAGGCTACACAAAATTTTTAATGGATTTAGCATGCAATAATAATTAGTTATGAAATAAACAAATATCAGTACTATAGAAAAATGTCAAAAGTTACTGTGCTAACGAAGTGAGCTGACGGCGTCGGGCGGATGATGAGATTGAACCGAAATTGAAAGTTCAGAGGCCAAATTGGCCCTTTTGATAGTTGAGGGGCCAATTTAATCTTTCGATGAAAGTTTAAGGGTCAATTTGGCTATTACGCCGTCAGGAATAAACAACTGTTCACATGAAATTTAAACAGCACAGCTCACACAATTTCTGATAATTACCTTGGATTTTGTTAATCATTTGTCACACCCATTGTGTGGCCACTGGGCAGCAACGAGATCAAATCACCGACGTGAGTAGAAACATATGAATATACGGAGGATCTCAAATGCAAGGAGCACTAGCTCCTTACTCGTTTTGAACAATGTTCTGTTCGATGATTCCTTTTTGAACTCATCTCTTTCTCAATAGTGGTTCCACATGTCAGTCTAAATCCCAAAGAATATGTAATAAGCTGGTCTACATGGCAGTCTGATCCCAGGGCATGTATGACATCACTCTGCTATGGAAAATGGCACCGACAAAGTGGGCGTTCCATGGAAAACTTCATTCAATCTGTTAGTTGAATCTTTAACACTGTATTCAACTGGACAGGGCACACCCAGAGAGCTACTACAATTTGCTACTTATCCTATATGAACCATATAAAAATCACATAAGGATATACTACAAAATTCCATAGGATATGGATATGAATATGCACTGTTCTCTCGCCAACAGCTGTCCGCCTGTGCCTGTCCCTTTAATTAGTCCCTTCAATTATTGCGTCGTCGCAGAAAGAAACTACAGCGGCCAGCCAATTATTATCACAAATCGTGTTTACGATGAATCGAGGTGATAGCTTTTTTCTCAGTTCTGCATACTCCGTCCGTCCCCGAAAAACTACAATTTTTGGTGAATTCAAATAGTTTGAATTTTGACAAAAATTATATAAAAAGGTACTACTAACAATAAAGATACAAAATAAATATCAATAAATTAGTTATAATATATTTTATAATTTGAAGATATAAATGTTATTGCTATTTTATATAAGCTTAGTCAAACTTAAAATTAGTTGGTCTGATACGTAATAAAAATAAATTTTTTTGCAAATAATCAAGATCATAGCGGAAGCATGAAATAAGTGAAACCAAGGTTACTAAAGACGACCTTTCTAGCTAGCCTTGCGTCCTACAGTCAACAGAACTCTGATACCAATTTGTCACACCCAAATTTGAAGGAACAAATAGGATGTATAAAAGATTCATGTGCGCCCCAGAATCAGTCGCACACACAAGTTGATAAATTAAAAAGAGTACCATCACACTTTGTTTATTACATAACGAATAAATATTTATTACATAGTCTTAAACAATAATAGTAGCAATTAATAGAAATAACTCCGAACACAAAGAACTCCACCACGAGGGGACTAACGTCGACTGGTTGACAACAAGCCTAATACTCAAAGCGATAGTCCTCATTCCCATCATCATCATGAAACATAACCTGAAGTATTGTGATATTGCAAGGGTGAGCACATGTCGTACTCGGCAAGTATAACTAGGGGTTCATGAGGCTCAAATAAAGGCGGGCAATCGGTTTCTTGCATTTAGCTTTTTATTGATTAATATTTAAGGCATTAATAGCAACAAGGTAGTAGCAATTCCCATAACCACATGATCGGGTGAACAAGAATAAAGAATGATACAAAGCAACATAGTTAAACACCATATAACAGTAATCAATTATTCCGTAAGAATCCCCAAGGCCGCCTCGTGTCCGTGGGGCACGGCTAGTATACCAGTTTATTAAATTCTCGCTTGAGAGGTGTACACTTTCACTTTGTGAGTCATGACTTCCAATGCATTAGGTTAATTACTCCCAAGACACTAAAAGTCATATAAAGCCACTCTAGGGTTCGTCTAACAAGTTAGAGCCATTAGATTCACTCGGCAAGGAAATATAGAGCCCTCCTGCCAGATGGCGCAATGACTCGCAGCCTACACTCATGTGACGAAGCCGCAATATAATCAGCTCGCAAAGCCATTCTTACGCCAATTAAGGTAACCACTAACGAGCTAGAAAAGGTCCCTAAAGCAACTAGAGCCAGAGCCATATAGCCCCCCACAAATTGCATTGTCAATCCGGTGATCACATACAGATAAGTCCTTACGGAGAGAAAACTAGAGCAACAAAATAACCACATGCTCTAGATCTCTGTAAACAGTAATAAAATCATCTTTTTAATGTTGTTGCATATTCATTTATTCAAGTTACAAGATCATGGTTACATATATCCAGTGCTAGCAAGTACTACCAGATGCATATATCCCAAGGTTATCAAGGTGGAAGATAGTCAACTCTATGTCATCCTTAACAGGACATCAACAACATATGCATATGATATATAGTGGATATTGTGAGTAGGTAATCAAAGAGGTCCCAAGTTATACTTGCCTTGATCAAAAATGTCCTGCTGGTACTGCTGATCTTGCTCAAAGAATTGCCCCTGGTCGTTCACGAAGTACTCACCGTCTATACTCGATCAACGGCAACAATCAAGCATCCACAGGCAAACATACACGAAGCAAACAAGCTATAATTAGAACAATACACCAAACAATATAAAAACAAGTTTAAAAGCCTACAAAATTAATCTATACATCACTACGATCACAAAAACGTAAATAGCACGAAAATCGAATTTAAAACGAATAAAATATGATTTACCGATGATTTTATATACAAGAGTAAATAATTAAATAAGACCAGAAAATAAATATTCTCCAACCTACTAGAAAATAGCATGACTGCGTAGAGCTCGAAATAACAAAACTAACGCAATTTGAATGGATCAATTTGGAGTTAAAATGATCATTTTATGGACATCTAAACACAGTGTTAAAACTGTAATTACTGGAAACCGAGATTTTGAAATAAAATAAATAAAATCAGAATTCTTCATCTGGACAGGGATGGCGGGCACAAATTCGAAGAAATCTAGGGTCTCTTTAAGAAATCTACCACGAAGGGGTATGGAGAGCTCTCAGCCCTTGATCATGAGATGGATAGTTAAGATTAAAAGAAAAAAATGAGAGGGGAAGATGAGTCCATCAGCAGTGACATGAGTTGAAGCGGCGGAGGCCATGGCCGCCGGCTTGAAGGTGACCGGCGAACATAGAATCCGGGCTACGGAGCACGGCGGGACAAACTGAAGACACCGAGCGAAAGAGGAGATCGAGGCGCACTCACCAAGACAACGCGATGGCCAGAACGAACGGAGGCGTCGCACGGCGGGGCGGAACGGAACCTGCGATGTTCGGTGACGAACTGTGAGCACGAGATGGCAAAAACGAGAACAAGGAAACGCTGGGGAGTTTCTCCGCCGCAGATGGATGCTCGGTAGCGGCTACGAGAGACCCGAGAGGCGACGGAACGGGCGGGTCGACGCTTGCCTCGCTGAAACTAGAGCGTCGGGCGGCGCCGCGAGCTTGTGCAGCGGCCGCTATGCGAGTAGATGGAAAAGGAAGGGGCAAGGGAGGGCGACGGCTTTTATAGAGCAATCCCAACGTGGCTCGGTTGCACCAAAACCACCAAAAGTCGAGTTCGGGTCGGTGCGCCTGGTGCTGGTCGACTCCGTCTCGTGCACAGCCAAGGAACGGGAAAAAGAGGACACGGTGCCTGTGTCCGTGCGTCAACCAATTATAGAGGAGAAGGAAGGAGATGCATCTGCTGCTGTGCTGGGCTGCATGTTGGAGCAAGCTGGGCCAGTTGAGCACCTTGGCAAGGAGAAAAGGAAGCAGGCTACCCTGGCCTGGGCAGCAGCGCACCCAAGCAGGCTAGCAAGCCACCTGCCGAGAAGGAGTTCTGTACCTCTTTTCTGAATTTTCTAAACTAATATTTCTGAACTAGATTTCAAAATCATTTAAATTCAGTTTTGAATTTTGGTAGAAGCCAATCACAGCAATAAAGTAAATGCACCAGCATGTACGCCACAGCATAGCTAATCCTTATGATGAATTTTATTCTCACAAAAATATTGTTCCCTATGTTCAATGCACACATAAAAGCATATATAAATCAAATTAAGCTATTTCAAAATAATGCAATTTTTCGGGTGTTACAATTCTACCCCCCTAAAATAATCTCGTCCTCGAGATTGAACTGGTACTTACTCAAACAACTGCGGGTATGACTTCCTCAAATCATTTTCTCTTTCCCAAGTTGCCTCATCCTCTGAATACCGATTCCATTGCACTTTACACATTTAAATAATTCGACTCCTTGTGACTCTTTCTGCCCTCTCCAAAATCTTAATTGGAAATTCCCGATATGTAAGATCATCTTTAACAGTCAGTTCCTCTAAAGGTATTTGCTCCTCAGGTACACGCAAACACTTCTTAAGTTGAGACACATGGAAAACATCATGCACCCTGGACAAGTTCTCAGGCAATTCTAGCTGATATGCTACTTCACCACACCTCTTCAAAATTTTAAATGGCCCAACATACCTTGGTGCTAATTTACCTTTCATATTAAACCTCGTCACACTTTTCATTGGTGACACTTTCAAATACACATAATCACCTTCTTTAAACACCAACTCTCTTCTCCGTATGTCAGCATAACTCTTCTGACGAGACTGTGCAATTCTCAAATTCTCTCTTATTACTCTCACTTGATCTTCAGCGTTTCTAAGCACATCTGTTCCAAACACCTGAGATTCACCTGTCTGATTCCAAAACAACGGCGTTCTACACTTACGCCCATACAATGCTTCAAATGGTGCCATCTTAAGACTTTGCTGGTAACTGTTATTATATGAAAATTCTGCATAAGACAAACTCTTATCCCAACTTGTCCCAAATTGCAACGCACAAGCTCTTAACATATCTTCTAATATCTGATTAATTCTCTCAGTCTACCCATCAGTCTGAGGATGATAGGCAGTACTAAAGTTTAGTTTAGTTCCCAAAGAATCATGTACCTGTTTCCAAAAATGAGAGGTAAACTGGGTTCCTCTATCAGACACAATCTTCTTTGGAACTCCATGCAAACAAACGATCCTCTGCATGTACAACTCTGCCAATCTTGGCCCATGATAATTAGTCTTAACAGGTATGAAATGAGCAACTTTAGTCAATCGATTCACTATTACCCATATTGAATCATAGCCACTCTGAGTACGTGGTAAACCTACTATAAAATCCATACCCACTTCATCCCACTTCCACTTAGGTATTTTCATTGGTTGCAACAATCCTGCAGGCCTCTAATGTTCAGCTTTCACTCTCTGACAAGTGTCGCATATGGCAACATACTCTGCCACATCTCTCTTCATACCGTACCACCAGTACTTCTCCTTAAGATCGAGGTACATCTTAGTACTACCAGGATGAATAGAATAAGCTGATTCATGTGCCTCCCGCAAAATTGTATCACGAGTAGCTTTCACTTTAGGCACACATATCCTTTTTCCGAACCAAAGTGTACCATTATCATCTATGCTAAATCCTGGTGCCTTTCCAAGTACTACATTCTCTGCTATCTCCTTTAGTTTCTCATCCTCTAGCTGACCCTTCTGTATCTCTTCCTCTAGAGTAGGGGTTACTTTTATCTCCATAGCACTAAAAACAACACTTAAATTCAGATGCTCGAACTCTGCACATAACTCATCAGACACAGGTGTCGCCTTAAGCTGGTTAGCATATTTCTTTCTGCTAAGTGCATCAGCAACGACATTTGCTTTTCTAGGATGATAGTGTACTTCTAGATCATAATCCTTTATCAACTCTAGCCAACAGCGCTGTCTCAAGTTCAAGTCAGTCTGAGTGAAAATATACTTCAAACTCTTATGATCGGTATATATGTCACTCTTATGCCCAATCAAATAATGTCTCCAAATTTTTAAAGCATGGACCACTGCTGCTAACTCCAAATCATGGGTAGGATAATTTAACTCATGTTTCCTCAACTGCCTAGATGCATAGGCTACAACCCTACCTTCTTGCATAAGAACACATCCCAAACCGAGACGAGATGCATCACAATAGATAGAGAAGCTCTTACTCAAGTCTGGCAATATCAACACAGGTGCAGTGGTCAATCTCTTTTTCAACTCTTCAAAGTTAGCTTGACATTTATCAGACCATACAAACTTAGCATTCTTTTCTAGTAAGGCAGTCATCGGCTTAGCAAGTTTGGAAAATCCCTCTATGAATCTCCCAGTAGTAACCGCTAGCCCAAGAAATCTACGGATTCTCACTAACATCAGTAGGTGGTTTCCAATTCAAAACATCCTTCACCTTACTAGGATCCACAGCTATTCCACCATTAGAGACAACATGACCAAGAAAAGAAACTTCTTTTAACCAAAACTCACACTTACTTCGCTTAGCATACAGCTTATGCTCTCTAAGTTTTTGCAAAACCAATCTTAGATGCTCAGCATGTTCTTCTTCTGTCTTAGAGAATACCAGTATGCCATCAATAAACACCACTACAAACTTATCAAGATACTCCATAAACACCTTATTCATCATATACATAAAGTAGACTGGTGCATTGGTCAAACCAAAAGACATAACTGTATACTCATACAATCCATACCTTGTGGTGAAGGCTGTCTTTGGTATATCAGATTTCTGAATCTTCAATTGATGATAACCAGAACGCAAATCAATTTTGGAGAACACACAAGCACCTCTTAACTGGTCAAAGAGATCATCAATCCTAGGCAAAGGATACTTATTCTTGATAATTACCTCATTCAGTGACCGATAATCAACACACATCCTTTGACTACCATCCTTCTTTTCAACAAAAATAACCGGTGCACCCCAGGGTGAAAAACTAGGGCGAATAAAACCCTTCTCTTGCAACTCTTTTAACTGTTTCTTAAGTTCTTCTAACTCATTAACCCCCATTCTATATGGACGCTTAGCTATGGGTGCGATGCACCGGATAATAACTCAATTATAAACTCAATGTCGCGGTCGGGTGGCATACCCGCAAATCATCACGAAGACATCCGGAAATTCATCCACAACACGGTCCTGAGGATTGGCATTATCATCCAGCTGATTCACTGTGGCTGTCGGTAGTTTCTGCACTATAACATCAACCTTAATCCGACCTCCTATTGGTGACTCCAGTTCAACTGCCTTCTCTTTACATTGGATCAGTGCCTTTTGTTGGCTCATCCAATCCATACCCAATATAAGATCAATTCCAGCTGTTCTTAGCACAATGGGGCTCACTTTAAACTCTACCCCCCCTTAGAACCAGACTAATTGGGACACATGAATATGAAGCTGGTATAACCCCTCCCGGTGAATTTACTACTATTGGGTTTTTCATGGCACAAACGGGTATACTATGTGATCTAATAAATGCTTGTGAAATGAATGTATGCGAAGCTCCAGAATCAAAGAGAACAGTTGCGGGAGTGGAATGGACGTCGAACGTACCGAGCATAACCTCTGGTTTCGCCTGAGCTGTCTCTGCAGACACATGATTCACTCTTCTAGTGTGGATGGATGGCTGGTTCCTCTGCTTCTGATTGCTACTCTGGCTTTGAGGGGTTTGCTGATTCTGCCTTTTTGGACAATTATAGGAGAGATGTCCCTCTTCACCACAGACATAGCACTTGTTAGGGGCATTTGGAGCACTATTCTTCATAGGAGTGGATCGTGGTGTCAGCTGACCACCCTGCTGATAACGCTGCTGGAAGTGTGGGCGTTGATTACCACTCTGTTGCTGGTTCTGAAAGCGCTGAGGATACTGTCCACGGTTCCACTGACTAACCGGTCCTTGGTACCTCTGCTGAGAGCCTTGCTAAGAGTTGAAACGTTGGCGTGTGTTACTCCTAGAGCCTTGTCCTTTCATCTTCCTCTTTCTATCTTGCTCCCTGCGCATATTATCAAGCACAATAGCACGATTCACCAAAGCCTCGAAATTAGCATAGGTGTTACCAGCCAATTGCAACCAGAGTTTATAATAGATGCCCTTCATGAACAGACGTTGTTTCTCAGCATCTTCTCTAATATCATTAGGAACATAGCGAGCTAGCTGTTCAAACTTGTCATGATACTCGAAGAATGACATATAGATCCAATCTTTAGTTGCCCGAACTCTTCTTGCTTTAGTGCGATTGAGCCCTCTGGAATATGGCGTGCCTTGAAAGCTATGCAAAAATCTTGCCAAGTGATAGCAGGAGCATTGTTGGGACGAGCGGCTTGGTAAGACTCCCACCAGGTTTGTGCAGCACCTTGCAACTGGCCAGAAGCGTATAGCACTTTCTCCAAATCAGTGCATTGTGCTATGTTCAACTACTTTTCCACAGCACGAAGCCAGTCGTCTGCCTCCAGAGGATCAGCAGTGTGAGAGAAGACTGGAGGTCATCATTTCATAAATTCACCTCGCTTGTCCCTCACTTGGACAGGTGGTGGTCCTCCTGCAGGTGGATTGTTCTGCATGTTTTGCATCATTAGCTGCATGAACTGATTCTGGGTCTGCATAAATTGCTCCAAAGTGATAGGGGGGTTATTAGGTTGATTGGGGGGTGGACCAGCACCTCTACCCCTGCCTCTGCCTCGACCCCTGCTTGCCATCTGTTTCCCAAAAATACAGAAATAAATCTTAGCATTATCTCAATGACATATTCAAAAGATAAATGAATCTGAAATTTTCTGGGCGAATTCCAAAATCAGCAGTGCAGAAAATCAATCATATCTCAAGTTTCAGAAGTCAAACAGAGGTGTTCTCTACACCGTTGGAAAGCTTAAGAAATTCTCTCCAACTTTCATTCAGACCACTTCTAGAGATTCCGTCATTAAATTAAGTAAAAACAGAGTACAACCGAAACTGTTCCAGAATTTCCAGACTGCACAGTAACCTTATATTCGAACAGTATATCTCTCAACTCAGAACAGATAAAAATGTAATTCATATGGCGTTGGAAAGGTACAGAAGTCTAGTTTCTCCAACTAAAATTTCATAATTTTTGCACATACGAATATTAAATTATACCAGAAACATCACTAGCTGTTCCAGAAAACAGCAAAGACAGGAAACAGGATATACCCAAACCAACTCTTTATTCAAGACTAAAACCTTAATACCTTTAACTAAGGAACTTGTAGACATGCCTACAAAGTTCCAGCACACATTACAAAAATCCAAATCACACATTAACACAATAATAATTCCAACCACTCACACAATTGTTCACACCGCACAAAGGACCCGACTCACGAACTAAATCGTTTCTATTACATGGTGATTCTCAAAACCTATGGAGCGTGAGCACGATTGGTGGAGGGGTTGTAGAGCTTCTCAATCGTGTCGTTGAGGCGATCTATCTCTACACGGTGTTGCTCACACACCGCCTGCTCCCGGAATAGTTCCTTTTGCAAAGCTTCTACCTTATTCGTTAGCTCATGAGCGAACCCAACTGTAGCATGCAAGATCCTATCTTCTGGATCAGCGGCCTCCATGACCCAAGTCCTCTTCCCCGGTTTACGGTAGGGAAAATACACGAGAGCATCATCATCCATATCGGCAAAACGTTGGCCGCGGTAGTACAGGAAGGCTTCATATGCGGCATCCTCCATGCTCCACTCTGCCGTGGCACGAAACGCCTCGGTGAGTAGTGATGGGTGACTTTGGGGGTCTTTGTAACGGCATCCAAGGTCATAATCCTTAGTTCGGTGTCCCAAAGAGGTGTCCAAGAAAAGATGAAGGTGCTCCGTGCAACTGTACTCCAAATTTGGCTTGCGGATCGGAGTAGTATTTATCCAAAGTAGTCTTGTCAACACGTCATGGAAGAATGGTGCGTTAACCGGAGTCATAGAACGGATCTTTTTGGTCCAACCTCCATGTGGAGCGACTGTCTGACCAACTGGAGATGTGTTCCCCACCCTTGACTAAGCATCAGAGGCCTCCTGGTCTTCAATAGCTTGTGGTGCTGCAGGGTTGAACTGAGCGAGGTATGCTCCAACAGGCATGTGATTATGGTGGTGAGGAAGCATCTACAGAATTTAGAAACACATTAGATGGAGGCAATAATTTTTGCAATGGAATAAGATTAAGGAGAATAAAAATAAAATTTTTTGCAAATAATCAAGATCATAGCGGAAGCATGAAATAAGTGAAACCAAGGTTACTAAAGACGACCATTCTAGCTAAGCTTGTGTCCTACAGTCAACAGAGCTCTGATACCAATTTGTCACACCCAAATTTAAAGGAACAAATAGGATGTATAAAAGACTTATGTGCGCCCCCAATCGATCGCACACACAAGTTGACAAATTACAAAGAGTACCATCACACGGTTTATTACATAACGAATGAATATTTATCACATAGTCTTAAACAATAATAGTAGCAATTAATAGAAATAACTCCGAACACAAAGAACTCCACATACGAGATCTAACGTCGATCGGTTGACAACAAGCCTAATACTCAAAGCGATAGTCCTCATTCCCATTATCATCCAAGCATAACCTTAAGTATTATGATATTGCAAGGGTGAGCACATGTCGTACTCAGCAAGTATAACTAGGGGTTCATGAGGCTCAAATAAAGCTGGCACTGGTTTACTGCATTTAGCTTTTTATTGATTAATATTTAAGGCATTAATAGCAACAAGGTAGTAGCAATTCCCATAACCACATGATCAGGTGAACAAGAATAAAGAATGATACAAAGCAACATAGTTAAACACCATATAACAGTAATCAATTATTCCGTAAGAATCCCTAAGGCCGCCCGTGTCCGTGGGCACGGCTAGTATACCAGTTTATTAAACTCTGCGCAGAGGTGTACACTTTCACTGTGAGTCATGACTTCCAATACATTGGGTTAATTACTCCCAAGACACTAAAAGTCATATAAAGCCACTCTAGGGTTCGTCTAACAAGTTAGGGCCATTAGATTCACTCGGCAAGGGAATATAGAGCCCTCCTGCCAGATAGCGCAATGACTCACAGCCTACACTCATGTGGACAGAAGCCGCAATATAATCAGCTCGCAAAGCCATTCTTACGCCAATTAAGGTAACCACTAACGAGCTAGAAAAGGTCCCTAAAGCAACTAGAGCCAGAGCCATATAGCCCCCACAGCTGTACTGTCAATCCGGTGATCACATATAGATAAGTCCTTACGGAGAGAAAACTAGAGCAACAAAATAACCACATGCTCTAGATCTCTGTAAACAGTAATAAAATCATCTTTTTAATGTTGTTGCATATTCATTTATTCAAGTTACAAGATCATGGTTACATATATCCAGTGCTAGCAAGTACTACTAGATGCATATATCCCAAGGTTATCAAGGTGGAAGATAGTCAACTCTATGTCATCCTTAACAGGACATCAACAACATATGCATATGATATATAGTGGATATTATGAGTAGGTAATCAAAGAGGTCCCAAGTTATACTTGCCTTGATCAAAAATGTCCTGCTGGTACTGCTGATCTTGCTCAAAGAATTGCCCCTAGTCGTTCACGAAGTACTCACCGTCTATACTCGATCAATGGCAACAATCAAGCATCCACAGGGCAAACATACACGAAGCAAACAAGCTATAATTAGAACAATACACCAAACAATATAAAAACAAGTTTAAAAGCCTACAAAATTAATCTATACATCACTACGATCACAAAAAACGTAAATAGCACGAAAAAATCGAATTTAAAACGAATAAAGTATGATTTACCGAATGATTTTCTATACAAGAGTAAATAATTAAATAAGACCAAAAAAATAAATATTCTCCAACCTACTGGAAAATAGCATGACTGCGTAGAGCTCGAAATAACAAAACTAACGCAATTTGAATGGATCAATTTGGAGTTAAAATGATCATTTTATGGACATCTAAACACAGTGGCAAAACTGTAATTAGTGGAAACCGAGATTTTGAAATAAAATAAATAAAATCAGAATTCTTCTTCTGGCCAGGGATGGCGGGCACAAATTCGAAGAAATCTAGGGTCTCTTTAAGAAATCTGCCACGAAAGGGGTATGGAGAGCTCTCAGCCCTTGATCATGAGATGGATAGTTAAGATTAAAAGAAAAAAAAAAAATGAGAGGGGAAGATGAGTCCATCGGCAAAGTGACATGAGTTGGAGCGGCGGAGGCCATGGCCGCCGGCTTGAAGGTGACCGGCGAACATAGAACCCGGGCTACGGAGCACGGCGGGACAAACTGAAGACACCGAGCGAAAGAGGAGATCCAGGCGCACTCACCAAGACAATGCGATGGCCAGAACGGACGGAGGCGTCGCACGGCGGGGCGGAACGGAACCTGCGATGTTCGGCGATGAACTGTGAGCACGAGATGGCAAAAACGAGAACAAGGAAACGCTGGGGAGTTTCTCCGCAGCAGATGGATGCTCGGTAGCGGCTTACAGAGACCCGAGAGGCGACGAAACGGCGGGTCGACGCTTGCCTGCGGAAACTAGGGCGTCGGCGGCGCTGCGAGCTTGTGCGGCGGCTGTTGCGAGTAGATGGAAAAGGAAGGGGCAAGGGAGGGCGACAACTTTTATAGAGCAATCCCAACGTGGCTCGGTTGCACCAAAACCACCGAAAGTCGAGTTCGGGTCGGTGCGCCTGGTGCTGGTCGACTCCGTCTCATGCACAGCCAAGGAACGGGAAAAAGAGGACACGGTGCCTGATTATAGAAGAGAAGGAAGGAGATGCATCTGCTGCTGTGCTGGGCTGCATGCTGGAGCAAGCTGGGCCAGTCGAGCACCTTGGCAAGGAGAAAAGGAAGCAGGCTACCCTGGCCTGGGCAGCAGCGCACGCAAGCAGGCTAGCAAGCCACCTGCCGAGAAGGAGTTCTGTACCTCTTTTCTGAATTTTCTAAACTAATATTTCTGAACTAGATTTCAAAATCATTTAAATTCAGTTTTGAATTTTGGTAGAAGCCAATCACAGCAATAAAGTAAATGGACCAGCATGTACGCCACAGCATAGCTAATCCTTATGATGAATTTTATTCTCACAAAAATATTGTTCCCTATGTTCAATCCACACATAAAAGCATATATAAATCAAATTAAGCTATTTCAAAATAATGCAATTTTTTGGGTGTTACATTGGTGAATTCAAATAGTTTGAATTTTGACAAAAATTATATAAAAAGGTACTACTAACAATAAAGATACAAAATAAATCTATAACTTCTATAATCTTAACCCCCACTAACGAATTCTCTTGCATCTGATTGGTCCAATCCTGAAAAATGATGTCATGTGCATCATCAAATCAGTTACGCCCACTAAGCCTCATTTATCTCCCACTAGCTATTTCTTTTGAAATAGAAAAAAAGTCTTAGCAACCTAAACCAAGTATCATAATTAAAATCTAATTGCACCATGGTGTTTCTCGCAATAAATTCTTCAAAATAAGACCTCACATAGATATATTTTGATAACTCTTTTACAAAAATTTAAACCGTTTGTAAGCAAAAACTAGCAAAATTGCATATCACATATATTATATGTGGTCCTTCAAAACATGTATAATTTTATAAAGGAAAACTCCTAAAATTTTAGGAGGGGGATGACCCTCAAGTATAGTAGGGGTAGAAGTTCGGATAGATGAGATTTGAGTGATGTCCAGTTCAAATTAGCTATACCATGTATGTCAATGGATACAACCTCCGCAATTGACCTACTACATCCATATATATGTATCTATTAATTCATAGTTTCGACTATTATAAACTCTTTATATTTCTACTTCATACCTGCAGCAACGCGCGGGGCATCCTACTAGTATCAATAAATTAGTTATAATATATTTTATAATTTGGAGATATAAATGTTAATGCATTTTATATAAGCTTAGTCAAACTTAAAATTAGTTGGTCTGATACAGATCCATAATTATATTCTTTTGTGGATAGAGAGAGCACGTAACAAAAAATTATACATCTATATGTATTGTATGATATAGCAAAATCTATATACCTATAGTAAACATCCACATATAGTGTATGGCATAGCAGGGACTATTTATCTAGAAAAATCAGAATGACTCATAATTTCAAACAAAGAGAGTAAAACTAAAACTAGTATTGGACACGAAGATGCGACTCAATACATCAGTACTGCAAGATAATATTTTTTTTTTTGTGAATTTGCAAGATAATATTGTTGGAATGGCTTCTGAAGTGAACAGGACGGTTCAACGTATACGAACATATAGATCTCGCTTCCAAATTAGAAAATGGGTAAAATGAGAAAAGAGTTAACAATTTGTCTAGATTGTTCCAGTTCATGGATTGCTATCAAGCTCAAACCCCGCCAGCACTACAGATAAGCTTAATTAAGTGTCCTTTTGTTACTGGTCAGAAGCTATTAACAAAGTGGCCGGCATATTGGTTGTGGCTCATATTCTCACACGATGTCGCTTGCCTCCCTACTCCCTCTGTCCCAAAAAGAAGGGCGTTTTGGGTGTTCGTACCACAAGTTTAACTCAATTTGTAGAAAATACGTATAATATTTATATCTTTAAATAAATTTGTTAAAAAACTAGATCTAAAGATCTTTCCGATGATACTAATTATGATAGGCGAAATAGCCGTTTTGGCCCCTCAACTATCGCCGAAGGCTCAAATTGATCCCTGAATTATCAAAACGGCCATTTTGGTCCCTGGTCTTATGATTTTCGACTCAATGTCATCCATTTGCCCATTTTGCTGGACACATGGACAGATGAACACGTAAAAAGACGATTCTACCCCTCCTTAATTTCTTTTCCTATTGGCCGCTCACGGCGTTTCTCTCCGTTCATGGACGCGGCTCCATGGCCGCCCCACCGGCGCGCCTCCAGGGTTCGCCCCGTAGCTACGCCTCCACGGCCGCCCTGGCCTCCACGGGTGGATGGGGACAGAGATCGATAGGATGGGGACAGAGAGAAACTGAAATAAGGCAAACGCCGTGAGGGGCCACAAGGTAAAGAAAATAGAGAGGGGCAAATTTGACTTTTTTTGCATGCCCTCTGTCCCACGTGGTGAGCAATCGTGGTGAATGGACGAGATTGAGCTGAAATCAAAAGATCGAGGGCTAAAATGGACGTTTTGATAGTTTGGAGGCTAAATTGAGCCTTACGCGATAGTTGAGGGGCCAAATTGGCTATTTCGCCATTATAATACTAATCAATAATATTTATTATTTATAAAAATTGCCGGCAGTTGTTTCTCGGGAAGCGAGAACGTCATTCTTTTTTGAACGGAGGGAGTACGTCTCACATGGGAACACTCGTTTTCTTTTAGGCCCGTGGATCACAAGGCAAATCACTTCCGGTTTGACCATGCAATCCCTTCTTCAAGAAGCATTCCGAAGAACAATTCTAGAAGCGCCACATAACTGAGCAACAACTGATTTCAGATTTTGCATTATGTGCGAGAACAAATTGACTTGAGATTGATCACTCCAAAAGCATAATTTCAGTAACAAATCTTCCGAGAGAGAATAATTGTTTGCATCCAATAAATTATAGGCATTAAAATAAACAAAGAGCACAAATTTAGCACATTTTATCTCATTCATGTATGGACAAGAGCACAATTATTCATCTATGGACAAGAGCACGAACGGATCAAGAACTGAAGAACATCGATCTGCAATCCAGTAGTATAACCAAGAAGCAAGAGGAAGAGGAAGAAGGAGCAGCTCACACTAGCTAGTAGCTGGACGGCGGCACTGGCGTGTACCATCTCCCGGCCTCATCGTCGATGCTGTCGGCGGGGCGGTGCAGCAGTGCGTGGATCAGCACGAGCAGCAGCCCGACGAGCAGCGAGGTGACGATGATGCCCGTGGCGCCGGTGAGCAGCAGCAGGACGAGCGTGACCGCGGAGAGGACGGCGATGATGACGCCGTCCCCGACGCCGCGCCCGCAGAACACGAGCGTGCCGTCCGCGTCGCGGTCGCGGAGGAAGTAGAGCACGAGCCAGGCGGCGAAGCAGGCGAGGAAGACGAGCATGGAGACCGGCCGCCAGAGCAGGGAGACGAAGACGACGAGCAGGACGACGAGCGCGTAGTTGGCGGCGAAGTGCGACAGGTTGGCGCGCGCGGCGGTACGCGTCGGAGAAGCCGCGCGGGACGCAGAGCGCGCCCGGGTCCGCGAGCTCGCGCCAGGGGCGGCGCGTGGCGAGCGCGGAGGCGCCCCGGGCCTTGGCGCGGGAGATGAAGTCGAGCGGGTAGGAGGTGGAGGAGGAGGAGGAGCCCCCGGCGCCGGAGTCGGGGAGGTGGTCGGGATGGTGCCGTACTTGGACATGGCTGGGCTGGCTGGGGGCGGTCGTGGATGGTGGTCGGCGGCTCGGCGCCGGAGAAGTCGCCGAAATGGTCGGGATGCTATGCGCGATGCTGTGACGAGGTGGGGTACTGGGGATGGGATGGGGGATGAAGTTGACGTGGAGTAGCTGGACACTTGAGGCCTCGTTTGGCTGCTCCGGTTTCGGCGTGGAACAGCCCTGAAACCACGTGTGCGGTCGAACCAAACCCATGCCTGCCGGGATGAGCTCCCCTTCCCTCCGAATGTGCATTTGGCTGTGCGTTAATTGACATTTTTTTTATATAATAATAATATAATATATAAATAATATTATAAGATATTAAAGTTGCACAAGCTCCTCGCGAGAAGGCTAGGCCACGTCACCCGAATTAATCCTGTCCGTTGGATCTTCGATCGTGTGGCTATAATTGTTTGTAGCAGCTTCAGCTAGAAGTTGATTCTGACTCTTCTTAGTAGCTTCTATCGGCTTGTACTCCAGAGCTAGCCCACTAAATATATACGTAGCTTCCGATTCTCAATCCTGATTCTTCCCCAATCTTCCCCGTCCTCCCGCACCGCCGCCGCTCACGGGGGGCTCCTCCTCTGCTCCGCCTCCGCTCGCTCCCCTCCTCCGCTTGTGCTCTCGCACCACCTCCGCCCATGTGCTCGCCCTCCACCTCCGCCATGACTCCCCACGGTACCACATCGGTGATATGCACGGTGTGACCGCCGGCTCCTCCACAGCCGGTGTGGCCGTCCAGGGCGCCGGTGAGGACGACTCCCTCCTCAGAGGTCAACGGTTTCCCTCTTCAGCTGTCTAGGGCGCCCTGGCGTCTGGCATGGAGGCCATCGAGCATGGAGGCCGTCAATGTGGGCAGGTCCACGAAACCCTAACCTATATCAGTGTTTATATGCTTCTTACTTTTCTTGTCTGGTTTCTTTTTTTCGGGCTCCTATGATTCCTCTAGAATCCTCAAATTTGATGTGTTCCTATAGGATCCCAAAATTTGATGCCTTCCTTTGTCTCAGATCCCTGCAACATTAAGTGTAATGAACAACGATGTCTTTCCTGACTTTCTTTGTCTCCGATCCTATAGCATTAAGTGTGATGAACAAAAATGTCTTATATACATATGTAGGTTGATATTCTTCTTATATATGATTAATTATTTTATTCATGTTGTCTACTAAGGTCTAGGGATTGTGCAATGATGAATTTTTTTACACTAATGAGACAATGGAATTGTAATGATGATTATATAATTACTTTATTGTTCCGTAAATCATGTTATTTTCATTGGTTTTTTGAAGACAATGTTGTATTAGTTGATATATTTTTTCCATTAGTTACCAAGCACATGTTTGTGAGTTATGTCTTTGCTTCACATCATTAATTGCTTGTTCTATTAGTGAACACACCCTTTTTTTCTTGCTATTAAGGTATTTTATTACTTGATGAACTGCAATATTAGGATCTTTTTTTTTAGATTTCTAAACTAAAGATATGGATTGACTCTTCTTTGATTTCTATTCTACGGCGATAAATTGCAATATCAAGGTTGGTTTTCCTTCAGTTTTTTGAATTAAAGCTATGGATTGGCTCTTCTTTGATTCCTATTATATAGTTCTTTCAATAGCTATGTCTTTCCTATCTGAAATCTGTTTTTTTTTTTTTAGCTAATGTGAAATCTGCCACTTGGAATCTGAAGTATGCCTTTGCAACCTTATATATAGCTTTACCATATGGATATTTGTATTCTTTTACCCTTGTAAGAAACTGAATTCATGTTTCTCCACTAAAAGGGGTAGCATCACAAGGTTCTGATTTCTATAAGCTACATAAGCTAAAAATCCACGAGTTGATCCTTATTGGTATAAAAAAAATCCACTGGTTGATCCACAGGTTGATCAATGCTAACTTTTTATTTCCTAGGTTCAGTGAGTGCAAACTGAAAGAGCTGCACTACAAGCCTTTTAGTAATAAATATGATAAAATAAAATGTATTTGCTTGATTTAGCACTGTTTCATATAGCCTGACATGCAACAAGGTTTCTTGTTTTCACACAACACTGTAGATAGGTGATAGCCTTTTAGGCCTTGTTCAGATTGCAAATTATTGCAATCAGAAAGTACTGTAGCATTTCGTTTGTATTTGGCAAATATTATCCAATCGTGGCCCAATTAGATTCAAAAGATTCGTCTCGTGATTTACAACTAAACTGTGTAATTAGTTATTTTTTTTACTTACATTTAGTGCTCCATATATACGGGTAAAAATTGATGTGATGGAGAGAGAGTGGAAAAACTTGCGCAAATTCACCAAAGAGAACAAGGCCTTAATAGGATTGTCTTGGAATTTTAGTATTCCTACTATACATTAATGATTGTTTCAATATACCATGATCTGATTTCCTGAAAAAATAACATTGAAAAACTATTTGGTTACTTAAGATTTCAGTAGCATCTATTACATTACTAGGTGTTCCTTATTACGTTGCTAGATGCTTCTTACCTGTCTTAGTAATGGGATGACAAATCCTGAAATTGTAGGTAGCAATGACATAGGTTCTTTTTGAGTAGAATGTCATATTCTCTGTTTTGCCATTATAGTCACCACAAAGTATATACATGAATAGGCCACTGTGTTATCTCCCATTGATAAAAATCTAGCTACGCCATCACTGATGTTAGTTTCAAAATGTGCATAGCCTAAGTGGTGGAAAACAATCAGATGTTCCATGCTGTTTTATTGCTATATCCTTCAAGGAATCTCTTTTTGTATTTGTTTACCGGAAAATAATTTCTATTTAACAAACCTGATTGTCAGAAAAAAGAATGACATCCACTCAAAAAATGCTGCTACCTAACTTGCTGGCTACTATTACTTCTACAAGATCTCAGATTCAGAACTGCATCACCTCTGGTCTAATTTTGTAGCAAATTGTTGTGCTTCATTATGTAGTCAGCAACCATTCCTGGAGGAACTTTCTTCTTCCTATGTGTTTTACACATTTGTTTTCTATGAGCAGACATTAACCATAAGGCATGGAAGTTCACAACTGAATCGTCTCTATTCTAATTGTGTATGTTAACAAGCGGCACATAGGCAATATAGGTAGAGGTCTAACCTCCAGATTGTTTACTGCCTGAATATACCCTTAGCATGCACTTTTCTATCTATCAACCTTTATTTAGCCTTACAACTTGTCGGGGACCAAAATAAGGGCCCATTTGGGAAAGCCTAATAAATGCAAAACTAGGTCCAGCAGGCCGCTCATTGCGCAAATCCGGGCCACGGCCCCAAAGCAGCTGGGAGGACTCCTAGCTTCCACCTCGTCCGAACCCTCCCCGGGGGCCCTCGGGCGGGTGCCGATTCTCCGCTGCGCCCGAGGCTTCCGCGCTAGGGCCTCGGACGAACCTCCATTTCCGTCCCCGCCCGAGCCCCCAAACTGTGGCTCTCGGACGGGGACGTTCCAGGTCAAAGCCGTACCATCGACTTGACGCATATCCACCGCCACTCGCCCATACCCTCGTGTCGTGGGCATCCCATGCCCTGGCAGGGATGGACATCGTCCCGTCACGACCCACACCGGGCGCCACGCCGACGCGATCTCCACAGTGAAGGCCACGCCCGCCACCGTGGGGCGCCAGGCCGCCTAACCTCGCTGCCGTCACGCCGCCAAGCCCTGAACGCCGTCCACCATGCCGGAGCGACGACCGCCCGACGTCACCCCAAAGACGGGGGTGGACTGGACGCCCCCCGGGTCACAAACAGTCCCCCGCCTGTGAGCTCGAGCCCAGGATCGGGCGGTTCTGGCGGGTGACCATCCACGGCTGTTCCAACCACTCCCCGTCGACGACACCACGCCCGAGGCTCCCCGAGCCTCGGATCCCAGCGGGTCAAAGCTACAAAGAAGCTACGGTGGCCCGGACACCCCCTCCATCACGCTCCACCAACTCCGAGCGGGGACGCCCGTCATTCCGGCCAACAGGGCCAGGGAGGCGACGCAGCATGGCCCCGTCACGTTCGCGGAAAACCTGCCAACTCTGGAGCCTCGGACGAGGACACACGGAAGCTCATGACTTTGCTACGAGCACGACCACCTCTTGTAAGGCCCGGTCCTCCCCTTACGGCTATAAAAGGGGAAGACGGGCGCCCATACATAGGGGCGAGACAGAAACCCTGCACACGGCCGATATTGGCACTTCACTCAATCATCCACGAGACTTGGGACCCTGGTCCCTCTCTCATTGCTTGTACACCCTACCTACGAGCACTTCGGTGCAGGATAATACAAGAACACCTCTCCCCCACTGGACGTAGGGCCTTCTCTTGCCCGAACCAGTATAAATCCTTGTGTTTATCTTGCACACCATCCGGAAGTAGGGAGCACGCACCACAAATTCACTCGTTGGTGCTAGGGCCACCAGTTCTTGCACCGACAGTTGGCGCCAGGTAAAGGACCTGTGCGTGTTGCGCCTCTCTTCCCGCCAAACCTCCGGATGGCCAGTAGTCGCGACGACACCACGAGGGGGCCTTTCAGCCCCAACTTTCCTCCCCCCAGCCACTGGAGCCGGGGACCCTGATCCGATTCGGAGGTCTCGAGTTCATGTCGACAGGCACCCAGTTCGACATGGAGCTCCTTCGGCCGGGGTCGGGGACCTCCCGAGCGAGGCCCCGGCGGACCCATCACCGGCCCGGCGGGGAGGTACCGCGCAGTGCCCGCACCCGCCAAGCGCCTGGCGGATTCGCCACGACGCCCGGTGGCTTGGAGGAGGACCTAACGGCGCTTCATTGGCGACGCCTCCCAGCGGCCGACTTCGGCGGCCGCCACCACCACGTCGGCCATTTGGCATGGCCAATGCCGCGGCTACGTGTGCGTCGTTGGTCTCCACCACCATGGGAGCCCCTAAGGAGGTGCCCGCATCGCCGGCGGCGCACCACGGAGCGCCCCGACGCGGACATCCCCGACGGACCGATCCGTGCCTACGAGGAGTACCTGATCAGGCAGGCGGAGCGGTGTGACTCTGGCGCACGCTACGTCCACCCGATCCGGCGTTACCTCGAGGCTACGGAGCCTAGGGGGTTCATCCCGGAGCACGCCTTCGCCTTCGGCTACCCCGACTCCGACTCCCCGGACGACATGTACGACCCGACTCGCGAGTGCTTCCACGTGGAGATCGGCGACCTCGCACCGCGGCAACAAACAAATGATGACGACGACCGAGATCGAGATCCTAGGCACACCGTCAGGCCCGCCCCGGTGGTTACGACCCCGGTGGATCCAGGCACCTCACGACCACAGGGCCAGGAGCAGCGGACCCCGCCGCTTGCAGTCCCGCCGAGGGCCGAGGGCCTGGCGGCCACACCTCAGGAGCCACGCCGACCCACCATCGAGCAGATTTGCGAAGCTCGAGCTAAGCTCGAACACGACCGTCTTCAGCTACGGCGTAAGATAGACGCTGTTCGAGCCACCACCACGCCGAGCGCAACCCGAGCCCGGGCTGCCTCGGCAACGCGCCCGCAACGTTCACTGGGAGGATCGCCAATGACGAGGGGGCGAACACCTTTCGCTTCTTCCAACGCTGAAGAAACGGCCGCCGCAGCCGCCGCTTTCTCCTCCGAGCGATGCCAGAGCCCTCTACCCCGGAGGGGCGCGCATCCACAACGAGATGCGGGCTACATCGAGACCGCCACAGTCCAAAGAAGCCGAAGTTCAGCCACGCCTTCGACAGAAGGATGAGGAGCCCAAGGGCGCCCCTTGAAGGAGCGGGAGGCCTTGGCCCACCCGACCCCTCGCGGAGACCAGCGTTCAAGAGCGCATCCAGGTCAACCGCGGCTGCCTCGACGACGGCGACGCGCCAGAACGCTATCAACGGGCGGCCCGAGGGGGGGCAAGGGCGCAGGCCGAACGTGACCGCCACCGCCAAGCAGGGGCGTAGGGCGCGACCGCATGAGGACCACGACGACGCGGACCCCCGTGGCCTCGTGCCTTTAGCCGGGAGATCCGCAACGCCCGGGTTCCCCCTTCCGGTTCCGTCACCGGCCAACCTCACCAAGTACTCGGAGAAACGAACCCCGAGGTGTGGCTCAACGACTACCGCCCCGGCATGCCACCGGGTGGCGCGGACGACGACCGGCTCATCATCGGCAACCTCCCGCTTCACCTGGGGGACTCGGCGCGAGCTTGGCCGGAGCACCTCCCCGCCCGCACGATCCACGATCGGTATGATCCGGTCAAGGTTTTCGTGGGAACTTCCGGGGCACATACGTGTGCCCCGAAACTCGTGGGACCTCCAGCCGCCGCCGAAAGTCGAACGAGCCGCTGCGTGACTTCATCCGCCGCTTCTCGAAGAAGTGCACCGAGCTACCCAACGTGGCCGGCACCGCCATCATCAGTGCGTTCCTAGACGGAATGACCTGTAAGGAGCTAGTCTACGAGTTGGGTCGGAAGATGCCCTCCACCGCCAACGAGCTATTTGAGGTAGCCACAAACTTCGCCTCCGGTGAGGAAGCGGTGGGGCGATCTTTCGCGGTGCCAACGACAAGGGCAAGCGGCAGGACGAAGGAGCCAAGGGAGCAGCAACCCACAACCCCAAGAAGAACAAAAGGGGCAAGCGGAGGGGGAAGCAAGGCAAGAAGAAGGAGGACTCCGAGGATGACCTCGTCGCTGCGGCCGACCGCAAGGCACCCCGAGGCCCCCCGGGGCCCGGGGCGTTCGACGACATGCTCAAGAAGCCTTGCCCCTTCCACAAGTTCCCCGTCAAGCACACCATGGGGGAGTGTGACTTGGCCTGCCGATTCTACCAGAAGCTCCCCCCGCCCGAGGACAAGAAGAAGAAAGAGAAGGAGGATGAAGGCAAGGGTGACGGATTCCCGGAGGTCCACGATGTTTTCATGATCATTGGCGGCCTCCCGGCGAACTTCTCCCCCACACGCCCGGATCAAGCGCGAGCGCCGAGAAGTGTTCTCGGTGCGCCCATACCCCGCAGTACTGCATGGTGATGCCGACGCCATCACCTATGGCCTCGACGACCACCCGCTCGTGCGAACCCGGGGAGATACCCGCTTGTGGTGGACCACGCCATCGGTAACGTCCGGCTCACCAAGGTGCTGATGGACGACGGCGGCCCCTCAACATCCTCTACTCCGAGACCCTCGGCCTATTGGGAATGGAGCGCCCGCATCTCCGACCCTCCAACTCCCCTTTTCAGGGCATCGTGCCGGGCAAACGTGCCTGGCCCCTCGGGCAGATCGACCTTCCGGTCGTTTTCGGGACGCCGTCGAACTACCGCAAGGAGGTCATCACCTTCGACGTAGTCGATTTCCGGGGGACCTACCACAGAATCCTCGGACGTCCCACGTACGCGAAGTTCATGGCGGTCCCAAACTACACGTATCTCCTCCTCAAGATGCCGGGTCCCAACGGCGTCATCACCGTCGGCTCCTCCTACGAGCACGCCTTCAACTGCGACGTAGAGGCTATCGAGCATGCCGAGGCGATGGCGCTGTCCGAGGCCCTCGACTCCAAGTGACACGCCGACACCTTCGAGCCGTCAGACGGAGTGAAAGATGTCCCGCTCGACCCCTCCACCTCGTTCGGCAAGACGGTGAAGATCTGCGACTCCCTCGACCCTAAATAGGAAGCTGTGCTCGTCGACTTTCTCCGCGTGAACATCGACATTTTCACGTGGAGTCCCTCGGACATGCCAGGCATTCTGAGGGATGTCGCCGAGCACTCCCTTGATATCCGGGCCGGGTCCAGACCGGTGAAGCAGCGCCTGCGCCGATTCGACGAGGAGAAACGCAGGGCCATCGGCGAGGAGGTGAACAAGCTTTTGGCGGCCGGGTTCATCAAGGAGGTTTTCCACCCTGAGTGGTTGTCTAATCCTGTACTGGTTAGGAAAAAGAGTGGGAAATGGAGGATGTGCGTAGACTATACTAGTTTGAATAAAGCATGTCCGAAGGTTCCTTTTCCCTTACCACGTATCGACCAGATAGTCGACTCCACCTCGGGGTGTGAACTCCTGTCCTTTCTTGATGCTTACTCCGGCTACCACCAAATAAAGATGAAGTAGTCCGACCAGCTCGCGACATCCTTCATCACCCCCTTTGGCATGTACTGCTACGTGACGATGCCCTTCGGGCTCAGGAACGCAGGGGCCACGTACCAACGGTGCATGCTGAGTGTTTTTGGCAACCACATCGGTGAAACCGTAGAGGCCTACGTCGACGACATCGTGGTCAAGACCAAAAGGGCTGACGACCTTATCTCTGACCTCAATTTCGCTTTCCAGTGTCTTAAGGCCAAGAGCATCAGGCTGAACCCCGAGAAGTGCGTCTTCGGGGTCCCCCGAGGCATGCTCCTAGGGTTCATCGTCTCTGAACGCGGCATCGAGCCTAACCCGGAGAAGGTGACTGCGGTGACAAGCATGGGGCCGATCAAAGACCTGAAGGGCGTGCAGCAAGTCATGGGCTGCCTTGCGGCCCTCAGCCACTTCATCTCATAGCTCGGCGAGAAGGGCCTGCCCCTATACCGCCTCCTGAGAAAGTTCGAGCACTTCTCCTGGACCTCCGAGGCCCAGGAGACCTTCGACAAGCTCAAAGCTGCCCTCACCAGCGCCCCGGTACTCGTCCCGCCAGCTGATGGCGAGCCTCTCCTCCTGTACGTCGCTGCGACGACCCAAGTGGTCAGCGCGGCCATCGTTGTCGAGAGGAAGGAGGAGGGCCACGCTCTACCAGTCCAGAGGCCGGTCTACTTCATCAGCGAGGTGCTGTCCGAGACCAAGATTCGTTACCCGCAGATCCAGAAGCTGCTCTACGCTGTGGTCCTAACTCGGCGCAAGCTCCGGCACTACTTCGACGCTCACCCCGTAACAGTGGTCTCCTCCTTCCCGTTAGGAGAGATCCTCTAGAACCGGGAGGTCTCGGGGTGGGTCGCCAAGTGGTCCGTCGAGCTTATGGGAGAGACCCTCTCCTACGCGCCGAGGAAGGCCATCAAGTCTCAAGTCCTGGCGGATTTCCTCGCGGAGTGGACCGACACCCAGTTGCCATCGCCTCATCTCCAGTCGTAATGCTGGACCATGTACTTCGATGGGTCCTTGATGAAAACCGGGGCCGGCGCCGGCCTCCTCTTCATCTTCCCCCTCGGAGTGCATATGCGGTACGTAGTTCGTCTCCATTTCCCAGCGTCGAACAATATGGCGGAGTATGCAGGGTGTCGCTCAAACGGCTTTGAAGATTGCCGTCGAGCTCGGCGTCAAAAGCGCCTCGACATCCGAGGAGACTCGCGGCTCGTCATCGACCAGGTCATGAAGGACTCAAGCTGCCACGACCCCAAGATGAACAGCGTCTTGCAAGGCGGTGCGCGCCTTGGAGGACAAGTTCGATGGCCTTGAGCTCAACCACGTCGTCCGGAGGCACAACGAAGCCGCCCGACGAACTTCGCCAAGATCGCCGGGAGAGCCCCTGTTCCGCCCGACGTCTTCACCAAGGACCTCGCTGCCCCCTCGGTCAATCTCGAAGGGCGGGAGGGGGCCTCGGAGAATCGCTCCGACCCCCCTGGGGGGTGGAGAAACTCCCGGTCCCTCTCGCATCCGAGACCCCCTCGGTTTGAGGCGCCCTCGGCGTCCTAACACCGAGGTCATGGAGATTGACGGAGGGGACCTAGAGCCCGAGCCCAAGCCGGACTGGAGGAAGCCATACCTCGATCGGATCGTCCCGAGGAGCGCCCCGAGGACTTCAACCAAGCCCGCGCATCGAGAAGAGCAAAGTCCTACGTCGTTATTGAGGACGACCTCTACAAGCGAAGCCCGCCGTGGGTCTTGCAACGATGCATCACGGCCGAGGAGGGCCTCGCGCTAGTCCGCAAGATCCACGTTGGCGTATGCGGTCATCACGCCGCTCCACGCTCCCTCGTCGGTGGCGCCTTTCGGCAGGGGTTCTACTGGCCGACCGCGGTCGGCCGACGCCACCGAGGTGGTACGCACTGCGAAGGTTGCCGATACTACGCTTGTCGACACACACTGCCCGGCCAAAGGCGCTCCGGACCATCCCAATCACATGGCCTTTCGCCATGTGGGGTTTGAACTTTGGTAGGACCCCTCAAAAAGGCGCCCCTGGGGCTTCACTCATCTGCTCATCGCCATCGACAAATTCTCCAAGTGGATCGAGGCGCGCCCCGTCACCAACATCCGGTCCGAGCAAGCGGTGCTCTTCTTCACCGACATCATCCACCGCTTCGAAGTCCCGAACTCCATCATCACGACCACGACACCCGGTTCACGGGGCGAAGTTACGAGCCTTCTGCGACAAGCACCGGAGATACGAATTATGCGGTCACCGGTGGCGCACCCCCCGCACGAACGGGCAAGTGGAGGCGGGCCAACGGGATGATCTTGCAAAGGCTCAAGCCCCGGATCTTCAACAAGCTTGACAAATTCGGCAAAAGGTGGCTCGAGGAGCTCCCCTTGGTCCTCTGGAGCCTCAGAACGACAACGAGCCGGGCGATGGGGTTCACACCCTTCTTCCTGGTGTACGGCGCCGAAGCCATCCTGCCTACCGACTTGGAGTTCGGATCCCCGAGGCTCAAAGCCTACGATGAGGCACGCAATCAAGTGGCTCGGGAGGATTCGCTGGACATGCTCGAGGAAGCGAGGGACGCTGCCCTCCTACACTCAGCAAGATACCAGCAATCCCTCCGACGCTACCACGACCGACGAATTCAGACCCGAGACCTCAAGGAAGGCGATTTGGTGCTTCGTCTCCGCCAGGACAATCGAGGCCGCCACAAGCTCACACCACCTTGGGAGGGACCCTTCATCATCGCCGAAGTACTCAAGCCGGGTACCTACAGGCTCGCTAACAAGGACGGCGACTCAACAACGCTTGGAACATCCAACAGCTACGTCGCTTTTACCCTTAGAAATTCCAAGCATTTGTACATATGACCTGTACCGTACTTTTTCTACTAAGGAAAACTAAGTCCTTAGGCGTTCGCCCAAGTCATAATATTTTGTCCTCAATTGGACTCAGTGAGACTTGGTTTTGGCTCACTGAAACCAAGTCTCCCTCAGGGGCTAGAAAGGGGGGGACCCCCTCCTACAAAGCACCCCTCGAAAAACTTTTGCGCTTTTTCAGCTATCTTTCGTAGACTCTACGTTCCCAAAGGTCTCGCGTACTTAGGAAAAGGCACGACGTGATGTCATCCTGAGGCCGAGGATGGCCGAGCCGCGAGGCCACCTACGCCCATGCGCTATGGTGCCTCCGCTCGCCGCCCTCAGCCAAAGGAGGACTCCGAGCGCCGCGGGGAGGTCGCTCATTACGAAAAGGCAACGGGGCTGTGACAACTATTCACGCAGTCCTTACCCTCGGTTAAAGAGCGACCCTCGGCTGCAGAGCACCCCAAAGAAAAACTAAGTAATGAGTACAACTGAAAGGGAAACACGAGAGATAACGAAAAAACCGTCACAAAAGCATAGGGCCTCGGCGGGCCGATCCGACACAAAGTGTTCCATGAACAAAAGCCAACATAAGTTTCTATTTACATGGGCACTTGAGCCCGCCTGCGAGGTCTCTTGGGGGGCCTCGGGGCCGCCCCGGCGCCTCGAACAACGGCGTCCACGACCCTCGACATCCAGCGGCCTCGGCGTCGCCCGGCTTCTTACGGAGGGAGTGGAAACGGCGGCGGGTGCAAAGATGTTCGCCCGGCGTGATTGGAGCCCGCCGCCTCGGCCTCCTCGGCGAGTTGGGCGAGCACCTCGCTCTCGCATCCCATCTCCTCCTCGGCCACAACGAGCCCCTCGGCGATCCGAGGGAGGTCGAGCCGGTAGTGGGACATGGTTAGCGCGAGGCGTATGTGACACGCCGACTCGCGGGGGCCTCCTCGGGCGCGCGCCTCCATCCCATTTGTGGCACCTCGGCCAGCCCGCGTCGCCAAGTTGCTTCCGCCCATCATCCTCCGCCTCCACCGCGGCCTGAGCGGCCGTGGCCTCCCGCGTCGAGGAGTCAAGCTCGCCTGGCCGAGCCAAGGCGGTCTGCGGCCGGTGAGGCTCTCCTCCAGCTCCGTCACCACGCCTGCGCAGTTTTGTAAACGACCAGAGAGTCAGACTCGGATAATATAACGTGAGCACGATGGACAATCATGGTGCATACCTTGTAGGCGGCAGCGGAGGGTCGCGGCCTCGAGATCCCACGCATGAGCTCGTCCTTCAGGCTTGGGTACTCGCCCGGCAAGGGCGTTGTTCTCATCCTCCCGGTCTTGATTTTTGGACAAAGCCTTGATGGAGTACGCGAACGAGGCTTGGCGAGCATCGCCTCCTTCTCGGCTTCGGAGCCGGTCGAGGCTCGTGGCGTGACCAGCCCGGTGTCCTCGCGCGCCGTCAACGCCTCGGCCTTCACTCGAGACAAGGAGACGGAGCTTCTCGAGCTCGGCGTCCTTCTCCAACAGGTCGTCGTCGGTGGGCCACCCGGACCCCGCCGCTGAAGGAGGCCGGTTGTTGAGGCCGGCCGGCGTCGCGGGAGGAACCCCGACTTCCCGCTCGGCGTCCTCGCCCGGTTCTGCGACGAGCGAGTCTCAGCCGTTTAGTCATGGGAAAGAAGTCTGCAGGGGGACAAGGGCAGCGTGAGGTCGCCTACACGCCTGAGGCGGGAGCTCTCCGGCCCAGCCCTCGACACGATGGTCCGGGGCGGCCTCCTCATACCGGTCGGCGACCTGCGACACGCGCACGAGTTTTCCCTTCTTGGCGTCGTCCAACGCGAAGACCTCCCGCTGCTCCGAGTGCAGGCGATCCATCCGGATGAGCCGGCCCGCCATCCGGTGCTTAGTGGCGTCACCCGCCTCCGGGAGCGGCCGACCCTCCCGGCCTCGGGCGGGCTCCTTGGCGGGCGGCCCCGAGTGCCCCCGCTGGCTACGCGGCGCCCACGGCCCGGATGCCTCCTGCACCTGCGCCTCCGTGGCCTGTTCTTCGCCCGGCGACCCACCGCCTCGGTGGCCCGCGACTTCAGCGGCGGAGATGAGGCGCCTTCTCCGGCAGCGCTGTGTCGGCGTGTGCGTACCGCCGGGCTCCTCCACCGTACCCTCGGCGACATCGAGGACTCCACCCGGCCCGTCGGCGGGACACGCCACCGGCCTCGCGGCCGGCCTCCCGCCGTGCAGCGGTGCCACGCCGGGGCCGCCCAACCCGGTGGCACCGCGGTCGCACCTCGGTCCCTCCGGAGGGCGCGCCCGTCTCTTCCTCCATCGCCGAGGAGGCTGCTCCTCGACGGGCAGCTTTGTAGCGGCCTTCTCTACTGCTCGGTCGGTCCGCCGCTTAAACCCGGTGGAACCGAGGCTCGCGCTGCCCCCCGCCTGTTTGCTTCCCCGGGGCAGCCGGTGCCACATCCGCCAGCGGCCTTGCGCTTTTAGAGGCGCGGATGGATGGAGAGGCAAAGTCAGCCGAGGTGGAGAAGAGGCGAACACCGAAACCAGCGATAAGGCGTGAACGCCACTTACCCGGGCACCTTAATCTTGGCGCCGGACCGGGCTCCTCCCGAGGGCGAGAGCCTCGGGTGCCCCATCGTGCGCCCTCCGGGCGTCCGGCTGCGATCCTTCGACCCGCCCCTAGCCGCCGTGGGGTGCATCGGGGACGGGCCTCGGCGGGGGGAGGCTCGGTGACCTCTTTCCCCCCGCGACGTCGCACCTCCCCTTCGGGAGACGCCCGGCTTTTGCTGAAGCATCAGCGCGCCCCAACTCCGGCGAGACCGGAGACGAGCCTCTCCCGACGGCCCTTCCGCCGTCTGCACCTCCGACGAGCCGCCCCGCCCTCACAGGCACCCGGCGTCACCTCCGGCGAGTCCAGCCCTGTGTAATTGGCTCGGCTGCGTCGTCCACCCATCCCTCCCTCGTCGTCATCGTCGTCGTCGTACTCGGTGGTGTCCGACGGCGTCTCCTCCCGGGGGAGGCCCTCTCTCGCCTGGCCGGCGGCGCCAGTCCAGTCCTCCTTCTCCTTCTCGCTATGGGCATTACGCTCCGTAGCACTCTCCTTCTCCCTCCTCCTCACCTCCTCCGTGGTCGCGGTTAGCCTTCTTCTCCGCGGCGATCGGGGGCTTCGACGCCTCGGCAGCCCGAGAGCCCCCCTCCGACACGGAGGGGATCGGGGATCGAGAGAGGAGAGTGGAGTATGCGGCTGAGCGGAGGAGCGAGGCTTACCAGGCTAATGAACCCCCCCTCTAGCCGCATGACGACCTTGAGGAGTCTGGAGGAGTCCACCGACGCCGCTTTTGTTGGCCGAGGACCTCGCATAGCCTGTCCTCCCCGCCATCCGGTGCCCTCCCGTGCGTTGCGGCCGCATGTCGTATAGCGCTGCACCGCCCCCGCAAGATCGGGGCTGCAGCACACGCCGCTTGTGGAAGCCGGGCGATCACCGCCGAGGCGTCCAACCCCGATCGGGTCGTGCGCCAAAAGCGGAGAACACCTTCCTCAGCGGGCGTCGCCTTCTCGGCGATCAACTCCTTCCGCCATGATGGCGGCTCAGAGTCGAACACCTTCCCGGTGTAGGCCGGGAGGTGGTCGTCATCGTGCGAAGGTAGAACCACTTGCGTGTGCCACCGCGGTTCGAGGAGGCGAAGCCAGCGGGATGTAGGCCCCGCGGCTCTTGGACCGCGGCTGCAGCGTGCGGTTCCAAACGGACGGCTAGCCTCTTCCCCTTCTCCTTCTCCTTCTCCTTCCCCTTCTCCTTCTCCATCCCCCCAGGGACCGGGAAATGGGGTGGCCTCGAAGAAGTAGAGCCACAAGTCCCAAGTGGGCGTCGATGCCGAGGAATCCCTCGCCTGGCGCCCGCGAAAACGCCCGTCTTGGCGTGATGCGATTGGGGGCGAGGTTGTGGAGCTCCGAGGCCATAGTACTCCCGAGGCCTTGCCTTGGAAGCGCCCCCCCAAAGATCCCGAACCCGCGCTCATGGAAGGCCGTGAAGCTCACGACGTACCCCCTCGGGGATGCGAGGAACCGACGCCCCGGCGGCCTTACGATCCCACTCCGCCGCTGGCGTTTGACCGAGCTTGCAGAGCCCTTCTCCACTGGCGCCTCCGGCTCCGCCTCCGCCACGAGCACGACTCCCGGGCCTCCCGTGCGGCTATGTTCACCACAGGCGCCATCGTGGAGGAAGGCTAAAGCGGGCGGCGCGAAGTTTCTTCCTCTCTTCTCCGGCGAACTTCGAGCTTTCTCTCCGGGGGGGAAGGCAAAGGCGAGAGTTGCAAAGAACGCAGGAGGAGAGCCAACGCGGCCGCCGCATAGGTATTTATACCCGGCCGCGTCTCCACCGCTCCGTCTCCCGCATTCAATGCGTATCGGCTTTCGATACGCCCACTAGATTGCGCCTCGACACGGCCCAAGGCGCCGGCACACGCAGCAGCCGCCACCACACGGACTCAGGGCGCCACACGCACGCTTGCAAAGGCGCACACCCCACAAAGGATCCGGATCATGGGCCGGGGCCCCCCCACAGCGTGGCCTCGGCGGAGGCTAGCCGTACATCACATCCCCGTGGGACCCACAAGCGCCACAAGCGCACGACACGGCCACGGCGGGGAAAGCGGGACCGCCACCTCCCTCCCGCGGCTCAGCGTCCCCCGCCGTGGCCGCTGAAAAGGTGCGCCCACGCCTCACGGCCAGGGGCAAAACGGGGGTTTCTTTTTCTTCTTCTCCTCAAAGGAGCCGGGCGGCGGCCCGTTCTGATCCCCAGGGTTTGCGGGCTGGCCCATCTTAGGGTTCGGCCTGACCACCTCGAGGGCAACAGAGTCGGGGGCAGCTCGGACGGCCTCATACACAGCCCTAGCCCCTGCATGGCAGAGCCATCCTAGCGGCATCCGAGGCCCGGCATGGCGGCCGAGCTAGGGGATCCCGTGTGGGAGAGCACCGAGCCCTCGGGACCCGGCGGACGGGACCCCCGCCCCGCCTCGGGCATACCATGGAGGCTCTTATGAAACGCGCCTCCGGGACCAGCCGACCCCCAACGAACGGGGCATGGGCGTTTCACTTGGATCTTCCCGTTAACAGCTCACCGGATCTAGTCGTGTTCGACACTCGTCGACGATAGCACGACAAAATCCACCCTCCTCCCTGCGGAAGGGACGCGGAGATGCGTAAAAAACTAACGACTGAGTACCGATCGGATCCCCCTTGTCATCATGAGGGCTCGGGGGCTTCCCCAACACGAGGACCGACTCGCGAAAACGTCGCAAATCCAGCCGAACCGTCGGACGAGCCTACGGGCCCGGGGGCTCGGCACCACAAAATAACTTGCTCACGAGAGCACGCACAAGCCCTCAGATGAGTGCACACACTCTCCCGAGGCCTCGGGGCTACACCCGGCGGGTGCGCTCGTGCGCCCCCACCGACGAGTACGGCTCCAGAGACAGAAACAAAACACGTCGCGCGGACCAAATGCAAGCCCTCGGAGGAGTCCCAAGACTCCTCTGAGGCCTCGGGGGCTACACCCGCCGGGTGCGCTCGCGCACACCCTGCGGAAAACTCCGAAGGTGACCGAGGAGGCGCGACCTTAACCTCTACGAACGAGTACACTCACTCATTCGGAGGGTTTGGGGCTACTTGTCGGGGACCAAAATAAGGGCCCCTTTGGGAAAGCCCAACAAACGCAAAAACTAGGCCCAAAGAGGGCCATTCATTGCGCAAATCCGGGCCACGGCCCGAAAGCAGCTGGGAGGGCTCCTAGCCTCCACCTCGTCCGAACCCTCCCCGCAGGGGCCTCGGGCGGGTGCCAATTCTCCGCCGCGCCCGAGGCTTCCGCGCTAGGGCCTCGGGGACGAACCTCCAATTTCCGTCCCGCCCGAGCCCCCGGCAACCCGTGGCTCGGACGGGGCCTGTCAGTCAAAGCCGTACCATCGACTTGGCGCATATCCACCGCCACTCATCCATACCCTGTGTCGTCGGGCATCCCATGCCCCGGCGGATGGACATCGTCCCGTCATGACCCACACCGGCGCTCATGCTGACGCGATCTCCACGATGAAGGCCACGCCCGCCACCGTGGGGCGCCGTGCTTGCCTAACCTCGCTGCCAGTCACGTCGCGAAGCCCCAGGAACGCCGTCCACCACGCCGGAGCGGCGACCGCCCGGCGTCACCCCCATGCGGGGGTGGATGGACGCCCCCCTCCGGTCAGCAAAACGATCCTGCCCGTGAGCTCTCGAGCCGGGGCGGGCGGTTCTGGCGCCGGTGACCATCCACGGCTGTTCCAACCACTCCCGTGCGACACCACGCTCCGAGGCCCCCTGAGCCTCGGATCCCAGGCGGGTCAAAGCTACAGCAAGCTACAGGGCCCGGATACCCCCTCCATCACGCTCCACCAACTCCGAGCAGGGACGCCCGTCATTCCGGCCAACAGGGCCAGGGGAGGCGACGCAGCATGGCCCCGTCACGTTCGCGGACAACCTGCCCACTCGGAGCCTCGGGGCCGGGACACACGGAAGCTCATGACTTTGCTACGAGCACTACCACCTCTTGTAAGGCCCGGTCCTCCCCTTACGGCTATAAAAGGGGAAGACGGGCGCCCATACACAGGGGCGAGACAGAAACCCCGCACACCCCGATATTGGCACTTCACTCAATCATCCACGAGACTTGGGACCCTGGTCCCTCTCTCATTGCTTGTACACCCTACCTACGAGCACTTCGGTGCGAGGATAATACAAGAACACCTCTCCCCCCCACCGGGCGTAGGGCCTTCTCTTGCCCGAACCAAGTATAAATCCTTGTGTTCATCTTGCACACCATCCGGAAGTAGGGAGCACGCACCACAAATTCACTCGTTGGTGCTAGGGCCACCAGTTCTTGCACCGACACAACTGAACAGGGCTTTCATTAATGAATTCATTTTTTCCATGTCTACAACTGTTGTTAACCTGTTCGGCTGCCCTTCTGCAGCTGCTTTTCTGATAGATACAGCAGCTTGGCTGGCTTCTAAAACAGCAGCAGCTGCTGCCTAGCCTTCAAGAGCTCTTAGCGTGTTTGAGCTATAAAATTTCAGGTAAACAAGCAATCCCTGCTTTTCCCCCTTATTTCTGAAGTTTCCAGTTACCATTCAGTTTAGGTCTTGACCAAAATATATGGTTCACATTATCTTTAAAAATGCTGAACAGTTTACTTCGCACCTATATTGTTCATAACAGAGCTGAATTCTACAATGAATAAAAATCTCAATATATACTAATTTATCTATGGTCGTAATTCTTAGTTTGTCAAAAACAATAATAATAATTTGCATATATTTGAATCGCATGTGATCTTCCTTCCACTTAGACAAAATATTTTGTTCTCTGCAGCTATCAGCATCACCACCATATCAGTTCAAAACACCGTCACACTGCAGATGCATGACCATGTAGTCCTCTTTAGCTTTTCCAATATTACAGACCATATGTAATACATGTACTTATATATTTACTTGACACTCTTAGTTAATCTTTAATCCATAAATGAATCAAAGATATGTTTGCATATCCATGCACACATTACATACCCTAACGTATTTTTCAACTTCAGTGCCTGCTGTTTTCAATTAATCTTGCTTCGTCAGCTGTAGATCCGTGCTTGGATTTATTAATGCCTTTCCTTTCTTCTCTAATTTTTTTCCTAGAATGCTTTGCATCTTGTGCTAAATACGTTGCGCTTCTCCTCAGGTTAGTTCTCATTTTTAGGTTATCCTTTACTGTCTGTTATAGTGTTTCCGTTTGGCCTTGGCTACGCTTCATCCTTGCAGCTCATGGTTAGCTAATTATGTGCCTTTGTCATGTTTAGGTACTAAGCTCAATTTCCTCACATGCCACACAAACTAAAAAACTCAACATTAATTAATTTATTGCCTTTGTGATGCTTCCGTAGTAAGTTCAATTTCCTCACATGCCATGCTAAAAAACAGGACGAAGTATGCAATTTCAATTCATTTGCTGATATTTTAAATTATTTTCAAGTCAAAAACATATTCTCCAATCCATCAATATACATATATATTTTTATATTTTTTATTCTTGCATACTTATAAATGTTTAAACTCTAGGTTCATTACATAACGATCCATTTAGACTCGAGAATCTCTAAAAGCGAGTCCTAGCCGCTAGACACTCGAGAGACACACCTGGCATCACCGAAAAGAAAAGACGAGGGGCGTCAGGGCATATCTACAAAACTCCTTGGGCACTACTCTAGTTCCTCATCAATGGCGTCTTTATTCTATCTTTTTATTTCTTCACCATCTGTATAATTATATACTTAGTCATCCACTGCCACTACAAGAAATCTGTTGATCCATGACGCTCAATCCCTGACGGTTTCAAGAACGTCAGGAAAAAGATCGATCTGTGACGGTTTTTTCATCACAGATTGATATTTTTCGTCACAGATCAATCATATCCTTGACGTTCTCTAAAAACGTCATGGATTGAGCGTCATAGATTAACAGATTTCTTGTAGTGTGCACATCGAACTTATATGAAATATACATATAATGCTTCGACAAAAACTATCTCATGTATACTCAGCTGACATTGCTAGGCGCCCAGGAGCGCGCTTTGCACTAGTGGATAACAGGCCAACACACGTGAATACACGGGGGCAAAGAAAATCCCCACCCGAGCCGTGGAATCCCTCGTTTCTCGCCCTCTCACATCGCCCCGCCTTTGTGAGTGCGCTGTCTCGCCGGTGCCGCACGGCCGCTGCCGTGCCGGTGCCGCTCCAGTCGGCTCCTCAACGCCGCTCCAGCTGCCTCCTCGTCGTCGTGGCTCTCCGACCGCCTCCCCCACGTCGCCCCCGCACTTCGTCGTCGTCGCTGCCGCCGCATCCGCGACATCGTCGTCCTCACCCAGCCATCCACCGCACACCAGCAGACATGGTATTCGCTCCCTTCAGCCTCTCCCTCCCCCTCCTCTTCCATCTCCATAGCTCTGATGCTTCACATCTTTTTGGTCTAGGGTTTTGATTTCATCTTTTCTCTCCCACAGATCCCAGAGTCAGATCTTGTCGTCGAGTTGCATCTTGGTGTAGAGTTGCATCTTTCCTCTTTTCTTTTGTAGAAGAGTTGCATCCGGTAGATTGAGAGACGGCTTGCTCTAGTGTATGATCCATCCATCATTTTTTTTTGGCCTTTTGTTTTACCTTGCTCTGTCTGTAGCTCTTGTAGCACAATTGATGGACTTGTGCTCCTACAAAATAGTAGGTGACAGAAATACGATGGAGGATGGCTAGATGTATTGTATACAGCATGCATTTGTTGATGCAATTAGTTGCAATTAGATGTATTGTATATACACATTGCAGTGTCACTGTTAGCAAACTCTGTATATTTGTTGAATGTTTGGACAAATCACTAGAAGGCAAGCTTTGTTAAAAGACTTGCACTTAGTTTATTTGTAGATAGCACATATATATACCCACACATTAGCAAGTTGAATGTTTGACAAATATGCAGACTGAAGAAGATCACAATCACATGATTGGGTACTGCTTCCTCTTCTTATCTCTTGCTACTGCTAATTCTTGTTAAATTCTCAAATATAGTGCTTGCTGGAAAGTTCAGTTTGCTATGTTATCTGTGTACATGTTCAGAGTATACAAAATTGTTTGCTGCGTTAGCTGCCATCAGCCCATCAGTCCATCGGGATAGTACTTTGCCCGCAATAATCTTTTTGGATAGGCTTGCAGAAGAATGATACTGCATCAGTAGTACCTAAAGCTTACCTTAATGATGCTCTTTATTCTTCATCCAGTAGCTCAAGCTATTGATCATCTTGTTTCTGTCGTGCATCTTGAGCTGTTTCACACGTCATACTCATCGGTCATGTTCTTCCAGTAAGTATTTTTATATGCAAGCCTGCTCTTCTTGTTGCTTATTGGTGAATGGTGTGAACTAATATCTCTTTTGCTCATTTGTAGCAGGTTCAAGTTGGAGCTGAATGTTGAGATGGTATGAAAATCAGAGTTGACATATCTGAGTTTTGACATCAAGAATCAAAGAGATTAATGTTGATTTTTCATGGGAGCTAGTTGAGACCTTGTAGAGCACTAGTTTCAGTTACTTGAAATGTTTTAATTTATTCATGCATTGTTTCTGGGATGACCTAATGCGTCATTCAAGACCATGTAAAATATTTCATGTACTGCCATGAGTATGTGCACTGCTTTAGTTTCAAGATTTTTTACATGATTTATAGTACCTTGGCAAAGAACAAAGCTTGAAGAGCTAATTCACCTATATCAGATTTTCTATAATTTCTCGTTTGATCTTTTTCTGATTTGATAATATTATGTCGTTGTTGAATTTTTCTATTTTTTAAAAACAAATTAAGCTAATCTGAATAGTCTAGTATTAGTTTAGAGTGCATAAGCTATCAGAGTAGTAGGTGCAATAAAATACATGCTCAATCCACCGTGGGAGTAGATTACACGAGAGAGGGGATTAGTGGAAGGTATAGGGTGGACGGACAGGGGTCACCCAATCCACTTCGTGGATTTGTTCACACGTGGGACAGAACCACGAGCAGCCAAACGAAGCCTGAAGGTATCCAAAATTATGGAGAAGCGTGTGGGGTTGATTTCGGATGGGTTTATTTGTGTGGATTTTGTTCTGGGTTACGCTACGCAGACAAAGACTGGCCCAAATTACGCCATCTCTCACCTTATAGCAACTAAAAAAAGCTTTGGCTGAGTCCACCTGAACGCACACTGGGCACCAGTCTGCAACTCCATCCAACCTTCCATCAACAGACAGCCGTGTCGGTTACAGAGGGGAAAAAAAAGCCAAAACGAGAGCATGTCTCGCCTTCACTAATCTCCAATTCCAACCTGCAACAGACAGCTTGTACCATTCCTTAGGACCTTTGATGCAATGCAAAGGGTTGGACAGCTTTCCCCCATCTCCATACCAACGTGTTTGGATCAGAGATTGATCCTGTGCAGCACCGGTTGGTCAGGCATGGCACCACTCCTCGTTGGACCGGGTGGTGATTTCCTTCTGTTTGGTTTGGGGAGGTCACCGTGGAACAAGATCGTCCGATGGTTTTTGAGAGAAAAACTCGATGCTGGCTTTTCTAATATGGAGCGGCTGACCTGGTGACGGACGGATCCAACTCACGATGGAAACCAAACGCCTCGACTAGGGCATTAGGCTCGGATACAGATTCCGCGTCGATCGGTCCTATGAACCAAACATGATGTAAAAAGTGCTAGGTCCGATATTTATAACACCCTACGTGTTAAGCACTAATGAACTTGCCATGTCATCATTGTTAAGCATCATGTCAATGATGTTGCATTAGTAGCTTAATGAAGTGCATTTGCTCATCCATAGTCATTAAAGTGCACTTACCATGTAATTAGGGTTTTAAAAGTTGCTAACCTTAAAACCCACCTTGGTTTGCTAAGAGAGTGGTTAACCAACTAATTATACTCTAACAATGTTTATTTACCAAATCAAATTTCTTAAAACATAGCACCAAATTTGAATTTGAGATTGAAAACCTAAACCTAGCTAGAAATGGCTAAGTGTGGATTGGAATTTCACTTTCAAACTTGGGTAGCTAATTGCAATCAATTTTCAAAATAAAATCTGCCTAACTTTTATGGACCTAAGTGCCTCGCCCCCACCATGCAGCTGCTTCGCGGTGGCAAAGGTAAGCAACTGTTGTCGCCTACTCACGCGTCGCCCTCACCTATAAAGCCAAGTGCCGGCCGCCGTCGCTCTTTTTTCCTTCTCCGGTCTGCCACCGAGCCCTAAGCTTGTCGGAGCAATTCGTGCACCTCACTCCACCTCCATCCTTGCATCGCCAGAGTCCCCCGTGCCTAGTCCTTCCCCACTACCCGCCAGAGTCCCTTCGTCGTGCCATCGGAGTCCCGTCGCCATGCCCCCCGCACGCGGCCAAAGGCTATTGCGTGAGCCCCCGTGGCCACCCGACACGCGTCCTTGCTCCGCCCTGACCTCGCGAAGCTCATTGGCCCATCGCTACCACCTCTGCCATGGCAAATGCGCAGGAACAGGCATCCGCCGTCGATTCACGCCGCCATCTCCATCCTCATCGTCGTTCTCGCTGTTCCGTCGCGTCTCTGTCTCAATCCGAGGATTGACCAAGTTGAGGTGAGCAACGTGAAGTTGATGTGCGTCTTGGCTGGATCCTTCGAGGCATGTAGTGGTCGAAGCACTGCCGTGCCGCCGTCCATAGCCGCACCGAACGCCATGGCCGGTGGTAAGCTCGCCGTAGTACCTCAACCGCCAACTAAGCACATAGGTCAATGTGTGAGGTCCAGTGGAGTCTGGTGGTGCAGGTCTCGTCGCCAGTGACCTCGCTGACAGTGAGAACCCACCGGTCAACAATGCTGCTCCATGGCAATGTGCGGGCGCACTATGCGCTGACCTGGGCCCTGCCTGTTAGGCACGATTTTTTTTTTATTTTTAACTGATTTTTAAAAGTATTTCTAAAAAAAACTAGGTCCTGAAACTATTTTTGCGTCTAACCTGTTTTGTAGCGCCGTAGGAGATGGCGCCGCAGACGGAGAGGAACAGCGCCATGCATGCTTGCGGTCCCCCCCCCCCAGCGTGGCACGGCGTGGGCCGGACGCCGACATGGGCCGCTGACGTGGCAGCCGGGGGCGCGCCCGGCATGTAGGGGCACGGTCCCGCCATCATGCCGACGTGGCGCACAAGCGCCCCAATTTCTGGCGCCCTAGTTTGACCTCCGCCGGCACATGCATCGAGGACCAAAATGCCCAGTAGGGTAACTAAAGGCAGCATGTGTTTGGTAGCCGATGGGGGCAGCATCTACTCCCTCCAGTTTTTTGCTTTTTGCAAAAGGTCTGAAAAAGAGTGACGTATTATCGTCTCTACGTTTTGGTAGAAGAGTAAAGCAATTAATGATCTGCATGTATGCCTCGGTTGCCATCAACATAACAACATTAATAGGCACGCAACCAGGAAGCGTTGTGAAAGCGTCTGCATACATGCTGTCATGCTGAGCACAAGAAGCGAGGGAGGTGGAGGGAAGAATTGACACGGCATTAACCAAGCGGTGGTGAGAAGAAGAACGATTAACTCCAGGCTAACAAATTCCTTCGTTTGTGCACCAGGAAGAAATACGACGCTTATAAAAAAACGAAGGGAGTACCGTGGAGTCAAGTCATCATTGCTTTAAGTCCCATCTTAGCATATGGGTCGTGACATTGCCATATCACGTTATATAGTAAAGAGATGGCATCTTTAGCTCGAAACAAATACTCCCTCCGTCCCAAATAGGATGTCATTCACGCTTCCCGAGAAACGACTATCGATAATTTTTATAAATAATAAATATCATCAATTAGTATCATAATTAGTATCATCGAAAAGATCTTTAGATCTAGTTTTTTAACAAATTTATTTGAAGATATAAATATTATACATATTTTCTATAAATCGAGTCAAATTTGTGTACGAACACCCAAAAACGTCATCCTTTTTTGGGACGGAGGGAGTAATTGATAATTATGTGTCTATCGAAATTCACATCGCAATGATATTGTTGTTCAAGACAAGAATTCAAAAATATATTTCACATATTATTTATTTCAAGCTATTTTGACTTTTTTGGTTTAAAAAATGCTGTGGCAAGATGAAAAATTTGGAAAAAAAACTTAGTGTAAAAAAAATACAAGAAAATATTGCAAAATACGAGGTGAGTGCGATGTGACAGGACCTGCTTGCAGCATGCACCTGTTCCTGCCACATTTACCTCACAAAAATCCGTCTCACAAAAAACGTCATCTTTGACTTTCAAGTCATCGCATTTGACCATTCGTCTTATTTAAATTTTTTATATAAATATTATGTATTTTGTTATGACTTATTTTATTATTAGAAATACTTTAATAATGATTCATTTATTTTATAATATATATAAATTTTTTTTTAGTAAGACAGATGATCAAATCTGATTATTGAAAGTTAAATATTGCGTTTTTTTTTAGGAGGGAGTAACCATAGCACGCCATCGCAGCATGCACCTGCACCACACCGAGCACCAGACGGGCCGGCGTCTCCCCCGGCCGCAAAAAACGAGATGCCTGACCGCGTGAGCACAGGAAGAGAGAGGGAACGGGAGGGCTGGCTACCATGTGAGGTGTTGCTCAGCTACTGGGCTACCAAAGACATGCACTGATGACCTGACCTGCACCGATGACTTGACTCCACGGTACTAGTACATGTGCTGCCCTACTAGGCTACTACCAAAGACATACAGCCTGCCTCCTGCCAGCCCCTAGGCTACTCTACCGTCTTTTGAGCCCCTCCTCGATGCATGTGCCGCTGTGGGCGTGTCGCGGGCGTGTCAAACGAGGGGCGCCGGGCAGCTAGGGGCGCGGTGCGCCACGTCGGCATGCCAGCCGGGACCCGCGCCCCTGCATGGCGGCGCCCCCACCGCCACGTCCAGCGGCCCATGTCGGCGTCCGGCCGCGCCTTTGCCACGCTGGCCGGGGACCGCCGGCCGGCATGCATGGCGCTGTCCTCCCGTCTGCAGCGCCATCTCCTACTGGCGCTACAAAACAGGTTAGACGCAAAAATAGTTTCAGGACCCAGTTTTTTTTAGAAATACTTTCAAAAAATCATTTAAAAAAAAAAAAATTCTTAGGCACAGTGGCTGGCTGCGCGTGGGGTGAGAAAAAGGATTTTTATCTTTTTTCTGATTTTTCAGAAATGTTTTAAAATACTGATTCCTTGGAAATTCATAGTTATATAAATAAAAATGCTAAAAATATAAGAAAAATTGCTCTGTGATCTGTGTGATGAACTATATTCTGGACAAATATGAGTTTGCTATAATTGATTAGTTTTGTATGAATTAAAATTCAGTCTTTTAATTAATAAATGGTTAGCCTTTGATTTTTGTGGAGTAAAATAATAATCCAAAAATCATCAAAAATTAGGAATAAGCTTCTCATGCTAAAACCAATCTCCACTAAAGGTTTGGCTCTATTTGGAGAAAGTTTACTTTAGAGAATAATTTAGCCTTGTTTAATGACTGTAAAAATGGTTAATAAATATCTTAAAAAGTTAATCAAGTTGTTAAATTGAGCTTTGAGTGATTTGTGTCTTTGTTTGAAGATCATGTATCATGAACCACCTCTGATGCATGGCTTGTCATGTGTAGCTTAGAAATTAAGTTGCTCACATGCTTAATAAATAATTAAATGGCTTAAGTAAATAGTAAAATGCTTCACTTAACATTGATTCCTTTTGATGTTGTTTGAAGACCATGTGAGACTAATACTTTGTTGTCCCATGGCATCATCATGCCTAGCTTTGTGTAGTCTTTATCACCATATTTAGTGAAACATTAATCCTGCTCTATGATAATGAAAACTTTAATTAAGAAACCCTGATCCAACCTTCTCCATGAAGGAAATTTGTACTCAAGGTATAATTAAGATGTTTTATCCTTGTCACATCACCATGCATCATGTTTAGTCTTCTTTGTGCTAAACAAGTCTCTTATCTCTGCTTAGTAATCATGAGTGAGCTTTCTCGTGGATCAAGCCATTGGGTCAGGTTTTCACTCAATGGAGTGCCTCTAGTTTTCAGAAGGAGTTCTTGAAGCTCTAACTCTTGTGTAACCCTAAAGGCAAGCCCCGGAGCATAATCCACTCACCATGCTTTTATAAAGCTTTACTACACTTAAGTCTTGTGAGATGTGCATTAGTATAGTCTTGGTCGAAACCATTGATGCGTAACTACCTTGACTTACATGATTTCCTGGCTATACGCCTATACCCATCTAGTTATGAAGGAGGTTCCTGTAAATGCTTAGCAATGCTTATACATCGTTAGAAGTCGGACGATGGCTTCATCGTTCGCAAGATATAGGTTGTACTTTTTATTACATTTTTTAGCGTCATCACTAGGTTTGTATCCCCAATGATGGCACCAGACATGCCTGTTGATATTTCTTATGTTCAAGTAGATAATTGTGCTAGCGCACAAAATATAATATTGTAGTATTTCTAGTTCGCTGTTTTGCACAATGACTGTTGTTGTGACTCTGTCTAATTGGAAATGCTCATTTTTTTAGTATGTGCGCACGCTTTGTGGATAACAATTGAAAAGCACATCTCTTTCGATTTGACCATATAGTTAGTCTTCAGAACGGAATAACTATTTGTGCAAGTAAAAATATATAAATGGAATTGTTTGTTTGAACTTTTCAGCGCTGCGGTGCGGTTGTGGACCTGTGGCACAGCACTGTTCATAAAGCAGCAGAGTGCAACCAAAAGGACCCAATGAAGCTAAATTGGTTTCATGTTGATCACTCCCGGAACAAATTTCAGTATGGAATACGAAGTAGGAGTACACAAATTTAATTATTTATGTAAGAACATTTCTGAGCAAGTGCACCAAGATGAACACCGGCATTCGTCCCACTAACCAGAAGGTCGACGAGGACGACGAGGAAGGAGGTGGTCACGCTAGCTTGTGGACGGCAGCACGGTCGCGGAGCCCCGCCCTGCCTCTTCGTCGACGCTATCAGTGGGGAGGCGCAGCACGGCGTGGACCAAGACGAGCAGAGACCCGACGGGCAGTGAGACGAGGATGCTTGCTTTGTCTCCGATGAGCACAAGCAACAAGAGCGTGAGCGCCAAATGCACGGGGAAGATCTTGGAACGCAAGGTGAAGAAGCAGGGGAAGACGATGGACACGCGGAAGGGCGGCACCCAGAAAAGGGACGCCAAGAAGACGACGAGGAAGATGACGTTGTAGTTGGCTGCGAAGTACGCGAGGTTCGCGGGCGCACGGTGGTAGGCGTCGGCGAAACCCCCCGGGACGGAGAGCGCGCTCGGGTCCACGAGCTCGCGCCAGGGACGGCACCGGTTGGCTGAAAACGAGCCGGGGTCGTCGAGCGCGGTGGAGCCGCCGCCCTCGGGTGTCGGGGTGGGCGAGGTGGATGCGGGGATAGTTCCGTACTTGGACATGCCTGGCTGCAGTTGGATCGTCCTCGTCGGAGGCCGGCGACGCGTGGAGGTGGATGCCGGTCGTGAGCGCCACGCGGTGATCAGCAAACCTGACGGTTGGACTTGGACTGGAAGGATTTATTTATATTGTATATTTTATAATAGACGAAGACGAAGTATTTTATAATAGACGAAGACGAAGGTGTATTCCCGCGAACCTTTCGTGTTCTCAAAGAAGGGAAATAAATACGGTAGCTGTAGTTGCGTGAGCCGTCAAGTTTGAACAGAAATGGTTGACACCATTGGTTCCAAACGGGGCGCCCGAGCACGACACGGCATGGGCACGGTGGGATATGGCATGGCGGTGCCGCCATGCCGAGCCGTGTCATGTCGCCGTGCCCAGGTCGTGGCCCAGGCACAGTCTTGTGACTCTTGAATCATGCGGTGTCGTGTCGCTGGGCACGGTGCCCTGGTAGTGCCTGTTCCAGCCTAGCGGCATCATGCCGCCGCTTCCCGCACCGAGGTCGCCACGTCACAGTCGAGCATGCGTGTTCGCACCGACGTCGTCATGCCACCACGCTGCCTTGCTGAGGTTGCTGCGCTCCACCACGAGGTCGCCATGCCGCTCCCTTGGACTAAGGTCGTCAGGATGCTGTAGGATGGGAGGTGGAGGCTCCATGGGGAGAAGGGAGGAGGAGTTGGACGCTGGATGGGAGGAGCTAGGCACGAGACATGGGAGGAGTCTGGACAGGGAAGAGGCAGCAGTGAGGCCTCTGAGGACGGTCTCAAGGAGCTACGGGGTGTTCTTTTTTGAATAGAAGTTAGGGTAGGGTACTTATATCCCATCATCCAATGGCTAGAAATTCCCTAGAGATCATCTAGTGGCTACGAAATAATGGGCCGCATCGTGCCAGTCCAAAATCTGTGCCTTGTCTAGGCCGGCACTACGGGCCAGTATAGAGGCCCAGGCACAGGCACGATGGTGGGTTGTGCTAGGCACAGGGAGAAGGGAGGAGGAGTTGGACACTAGATGGGAGGAGTTAGGCATGAGACATGGGAGGAGTTGGGACATGGAAGAGGCCAGAGTGAGGCCTCCACGGATGACCGCAAGGAGCCACGGGGTGTTTTTTTTTTCTGGAATAGGAGTTAGGGTTGAGTGCTATATCCCATCATCCAATGGCTAAAATTTCCCAAGAGATCATCTAGTAGTTAAGAAATAACGGGCCACATCATGCTAGCCTAAAATCTATGCAGTGCCTGGGCCGTCACTATAGACCGGTATCAAGGCCTAGGCACGGGCACGGTGGTGAGCGGTACCAAGCACGGGCACTACGCAGGTCATGCCGGACTGGGCCAGTACCGTGCTTTTTCGTACTGGGCCTATTCCAGCCCATTAGGCTCGGCCCACTTAGAAAATTATAATTCAAAGTCTACTTTTCCTCTCTCTCAACTTTCATAAAAGTCCGTTTTTCCTCCCTGAACTCTAAAACCGGACAAATAACCTTCTTCAACTTTTCAAACCATGCACTTTACCTCTCCCTAGAGTTGTTTTGACAGTGGTTTTGCTACAATGAGGTGGTTTTGTCTTTTTCTTTTTTTATTTATTTTGGCCGATTGTTTTTGAAAAATCATAATAAATCATAAAAATTCATAAAATAGAAAATCTAATTTTATTGAACTCCACATGAGTAGATCTACACAATAAATATATAATATGGTATGTTTTAATACAAAGTTTTTACAAGTATTTTTTTTATTTATTTTAGTTTAATATTTAAAAATCATAGTAAATTATTGAAAATCATAAAATAGAAAATTCAATTTTGTTTGACTCCACATGGGTAGATCTACAAAGTGAATATATAATATGGTACGCTTTTAGTCCAATAAAATAATTATAGAAGCTACAGCTTATAAATTATTTTAATTAATTATAGAAAAATATAAATCAAAAGTTACAAGAAGAATTTTGTACTAAAGTATATCATATTATATGTGCATTTCTAGATCTATTCATGTGGAGTCTAAAAAATAGATTTTCTATTTTTTAATTTTTCTGTGATTTACTATGATTTTTCAAAGGTTCAAATAAAATAAAATAAAAAAGAAAAAAAGACTAACAAAAACTTTGTACTAAAGCATACCATATTATATATTCACTATGTATATCTACTCATGTAGAGTCTAACAAAATTAGATTTGCCATTTTATGAATTTTTATGAATTTTAAAAAAAATTCATCCAAAATAAATAAAAAAGAAAAAGATAAAATCACTGTTATTGTAGCGACACCACCATCAAAACCACCTCGTGGGAGATAAAACACATGGTTTGAAAAGTTGATGGAGGTTATTTGTCCTGGCTTTTAGAGTTCGTGAGGGAAAAGTAGACTTTTTTACGGAAGTTGAGGAAGAAAAAAAGTAGATTTTTTCCTTGCCGACAATGATCGGTGGGTGTCTCCGTGTGGTCGGGTTCATCGCTTTGGTCCAAATGAAATGTCGGGCCCAAATGCCAAATGGTGCCCTAAGTTTTTGGATCGAACATAAACCAAATTTTGTGGGCTTCGGTTGGGCATTTCAATCGTATGGCTTATCAGCGCGTGCGTGTCTCCGTGTGGTCTGGTTGGTCATTCGTGTCAAAATGAAATGTCTAGGCCCAAATGCCAAAAGGCCCGAATGCCAAATGGTGCCCTCATTGTGCCAAAAACACACAAGGAGACATCACATTCAAGGACGGAATTGAGACATATCGCTAGTGTATATGACTAGATGGGTCAAATCCAAACTCGTCTGTGATATGTTGGCTCCAATAAAACATGTCTCTAGATGCACATATCAAAGGTGGGCTGCAAAACGGTCACACCCGTAATTTCTATTTTGAGTTCAGAATACAAAACACCAAAAAATAAATAATTAAGTATTTTTCTATTTTTTCAAACTTTAGTCAGTTTGTTACCATTTTTTCAAATAAAAATGGTTTCATAAAAAGTTTCTAATTTAATTTTATAGAACTGCATTCTTGTTAATTGCATTAATTTATCCAAGTGATTATTTATAAAATTTGACTAATGCCTTGAATAGATTTTGTTATATTTTAAAAAGAAAAAGTTCAAAATTATGTTTCAAAAACTACTTTTAAAAATGGGTTCATGTTCCAAAAGTGTTTCAAAATTAATTTTAAATTCAGATTATGTTCTTTAAAAATGATTTAAATTCTCAAATAATGTATATTTCAAAGTAAAGCTTATATAATGTTTGAAACTTACGTTAGGAGAATACAATTCAAAGATAGTTTATTCGGCATTCTAGTTGCTTCAAAACAGTTTAAAATTGTTTCAAAAAATATAGTTTAATAGGTTTTTAAAATAAGGCTTCAAAGGTTTCTGGAATATGTTTGAACAAATTGAAAAAAATGTTTCCATTTAAATCAAGTTTTAAGCTTTAGAATTTTCAAAATTTGAAAAATTTAAATGAGTTTGAAAAGCAACTTCCAAAACTGAAGTTATTAAAACATGTCATAAGTCTTAATTAAAATCCAACACAAATTTCATTTTTTATATACTTTCCATTTCCTTTTTAACCCGCTTCACCATCTCCTCAAGCCGACCGCTGGCCAAGCGCAATCTGCCAAGCCCAACGCCCTACCATAGCTTTCTCTCTTCTCCTTGGTAGGTTGGCAGCCTAAAATCCGCTCCAACCAATCTATCTGTTACTTAATGTTAATACTTATTGCGTCTAACTTACAAAAGGCCCAAGAAATCGGTCCGAAGGGAGCATCTCCTTATGCCAATGATAGGTGAAGACCATACTTATCCACTCTTACATCTAGCCACTCTTTTTACCTCTCTTTCCAAGGTGTCATATCGGATGTTTCATAAAGTGTTCCATGGGGTGTTTGGATACTAATAAAAAATAAATTATAGAACTCACCAAGAAATCGCGATATAAATTTTTAAGCCTAATTAATCCATCATTAGCATATGTTCACCGTAGCACCATATTGTCAAAATGGACTAATTAGAGTTAAAATATTCGTCACGCAAAATAGTTGCAATCTATAGAATTAATTATTTTTTATCTATATTTAATACTTCATACATGTTTCCAAACATTTGATGTGATATGTGTAAAGTTTTGGGCCAAGGAAATAAACACCCCTGCAGAATCAGGTGCATTCAAGCTCTGCAGTAAATCCCTCCAATAAGACCTTAAATTGTTGGATCAAAATAATTATATTTGTTGTCCCTATGGTATAAAATATAAGGTATTAAAGCACTCAAAATTTATCTCTAATTATAAGGGTCTCCAGGTCAATTAAGTCCTGATCCTCATTTCTGTGGTTATTAATGTTTATTGTTAACCTCACCATCAAGCTAAAAGC
>JADLZL010001686.1:0-188377 GCA_015844335.1 Chrysopogon serrulatus | reverse complement strand
TCACTTTCACCACCAGCTGTACTCTACTTGAGCTGACGTCAATGCTTTGCTGCCTCTACTTATTACTACGGCCACTAAAAAGCCCATCAAGTTACCGCCACCTTTTTTTGCAAGCTCAAATGGACGAAATTACTAGTAGGGAGGTTACATTGTACAAGTACACGTATCAGATCACCAATACAGTATACATCATCCGTTCCACCAATCAATCATCAATCACAGGAAAAAAAAATGTTTCAAGGTAAAAAAAAGAAAACGCTGGGGGAGAATTTACACCGACGCGATCGACGCACGCATGGACCGATTGTTCTTGTTTGTTCCTACAGTACAATCAATACATCCTCCTGCTCGCTCCAATATAATCATAAAATGAATTTATCACCGTATATATTACATATATTATATAAATAATATAAAGAACGGTAAATAAACGAAAGCGAAAACCTTTTTTTACTGAAAATCTTTTTTGCGCTGCAGCAGCCCCCTACGATGAACAAGCTGTCCGTCCGTCCTAGAAAGTCCACTTCCAGATCTTGACGCGGACTCTGACCTTGCACGAGTGCGCCGCCGTGCTCACCGTCGCCGTCGTCGTGGTCGCCGCATCGGCGGCAGGCGCCGGCGCGAGCGCGACAGTGCTGTTCTTCCCCTTGACCTTCTTGGGGGCGGGCGGCGGCGGGGTCACCTTGATGCCCTCGCAGTGCACCTGGATGCCGATCTTCTTGGTCTTGAGCCCGCCGACCTTCCACGCCGCGCTGGTGTCCGCGTCCACCACCACGGCGAACGCGCCGGACCTCTTGACGTCCGACCCGGCGGCGCTGGGGTCCACCGTCACCCCGCTGGACGACACGGCCGCGGTCACCACGGTAGTGTTGCCCGCGGCGTGCGCGAACCCGGGCACGGTGGCGGTGCCGAGCGGCACGGCGTTGGCGGCGGTGGCCACGGACACGGCCAGGTCGTCGTAGAGGTACACCAGCTTCTTGTTCGGGTTCCGCGCCGTCAGCGTCAGCGTGACGGCGTCGGTGAGCACGGGCGCCGTCGGCGACGACGTCAGGTTCAGCGCCGTCAGGCGCACGGAGGGAGACGGTGAAGGTGGGCCGCTGCGGGCGGTACAGCAGGTAGAAGGCGCCGCCGGCGACGGCCTATACGAACGCCAGCAGGATGACGACCAGCAGCGCCCAGCAGAAGCAGCAGCAGAGGCTGCACCGGCAGGACCGCCCGCGCGCCGGCGCTTCGCGGCGGCCTGCGGGCGGTAGATGGGCCCGCTGGTACATCTGCGACTTGGGCGCCGGGAACGACGCCGGCGGCGCGCCGGAGCCGGTAGCCGGCGCCGTTCGCCGCCGCGCCTGGTGGCGGGTTCGGCTTCGCGGCCGGGTACACGCGGTCCGCCATTGCCAGCACACGGTGGGCGGACTTGGGCGGCTGCTGGTGGTGGTGGTGCTGCGGTGGTGGCTCTGGTGGTGGTGGTGGTCCTGTGGATGGATGGAGAGCTCTTGAATGGACGCGGAGAGATCTAATAAGGCAGGCAGAGGCAGCTCGAGCTGTGACTGCGAGGAGAGAAGGAGAGCGACGCGTCACCCACCTTATTACGCGGGCGCGACCTCACCAACAAATGATTTGCTGCGACACTTTGCTAATTGGCCCATTGGCAATTGTCCCCGTTCCTTGAATTAAATAGTTAATTAACTTAATTAATGACAAAAGCGAAAAATGAAGGCTTTTCTGTATTCGTGTCTGGCTGCTGTTACTACATTGCATGGGTGCTGCATTTTGTCATTCTTGGTGTATCGTAGTAAAGCATTTTTTTTAAACCAGCTACACACACCTTAAGCGTCCTTGGTAGGGAAGGACCTTTACTGTGTGGTAGCGGACGTGCAGGATTCTTCACCATGTGGTGTGTGAACTCTGAACCATTGCAATAATCTGCAGGCATCTGAAAACACGGGGGTGCAACCGCAACTTGATGTGCATCCCATGTGTTCTCGTTTGCAGCTTACTAATCGCCAGACCATCAGAGTTAAAATACTCCATGGCCATTGGCATCCATCTTGACTTTGATGGCCCGGGTCCGCCGCTTTCAGGCGCGTTAATTTGGAGTAGGCGCTGTCGTTATGCTCAAGGTTTCGTATCTCAGCGAGGCCTGGCTGGCGCTGCCTGCTACACACATCTAATCTAATCTAACAGCAACCGGCTAAACCGTGCAATTCACGCAAACTTTACTACTGCTACTGCTGCGGTGTCACTCGTGTCAGCCTCGGCCAGCTCTGTTGGCGTTGTGTCTTTCGAAATTACTGTAGTACGGAACAGCTGGTTTAGTGGGGCTGAGACCTGCGATTTCCAACCTGTACTACGTGATTGTGATTAGGAGGAGGAGTATTAGCAGCGCGAGGCGGGAGGAGCGAGCAAATAATTGGCACGCACGACGGCGTCCCGCTGGCAGCGCGGTGTCGTGTCGTCGTGCGGCGCCCATCGCCGGCAGTCGCCTCCACCGGCACCAGCACCGCATGGGAACAGCCCGGCCGAATCCAACCAACCTCGCCGGGGCCCCGCCACCGGCCACCGCAACAGCTAGCTGGAGTATGTCCACCCGCATGCAGTGGGCGCTCTCACCCTGGCCACCATCGTCGTGTCTGCCGTGCCGATACGGCAGCAGGACAGCAGGGGATGCCATGGAACATCACATGTTCAAGTTTCTTCGATCCTCTTCTGGCACCCAAAATGTTTGGATTCTCAAACACTGCAAACAGCAAGAGGCACATTAAAACTACTGATTTCATTTCAAATTATAAATCGTTTTAATTTTTTTTGGTTCATCTATTTTACTATATATCTGACATATTATTATTATATCCCTATATAGTAAAATAGATGTATCCAAAATAAGTTAAAGCAACTTATAATTTGAAACCGAAGAGTACTACTTTTTTTCGATTCCTAAGCAAAACTTTTAGCGCAAGTTTGTACTGTTGGAATATCGATGAATTACATCACTGCATGACTGACCACGCTCATTTAGGGCCACGTCACGTTGACTCTCCTTTATTTTTTCCCCCCTCTTTATTCAAGGGTAATAAACGAGCTGGGACATGTCTTAAGGTTCTGTTTGGCCGTTTGGACCAACTATAAGAACTGGCTTTGCTTTTTCAACAGTTTATTACGAGCCGCCTTGATCCATACGCATTGTTGTGATAGGATCAAGACATGATCAGTACATGGTTCAATCTTCATGCCATGGAACACACACGTCCTCTCTGGTTCAATCTTCATGCCATGGAGTACTTCTGGTTTCGTGGATTGTAACAAAAGATAGAGGAGACACAATCCCATAAAAATTAAAGAGATGTACTAGCTTAATATGAATTAAAAGCTAAAGCAAAAGCAGCTAACCCGTTTGAATTAGCTAGAGCTTCTACGTACACTTTATTATTATTATTTTTTTGTTTGTTTTCCGATTTGTAGGGCCCTGCACTTTCCCACCAAAAATTGGAAATCGAACCAAAACAAGCCAAACCAATTCAATGTCGGTTTCTGATTCTTCTATGAACTTCATTTTCAGCTTCAGTGTGTCAGTTTTACCTTCTATTACCAAAAAGAAAAAAAATAATATAACAACTGTTTTGCGTTCACCGGTTCCAAACTGAGCGACGGGCGGGGAGACTGAAACTGAAGAACAGAGGGGACTTTGACCACGCATGCACCGTGAGGAAAAGGAAGATGAATTTCGCATGTGCGGCGCATGTGTGAGATAAGACTAAGCGGCCGGTTCACTGATGACTGGTTTTGCGAGGACACGAGCATGCATATGCACCCTCGGCCCGGTGTGCTCAGTTTCACGTATTAACTAGTGACCGAAAGAATCAGAAAGGGTTGCCAAGTGGCCAACCAGCCATAGTTAGCTACAACGTCACCTATGCTTGTGTGTTACACTTGTACCGGTAGTGGGGTTAGTATATTCTATACTATATGGTCTGTAGATTAAATATAAATCCATATGAGATAATGAGAAGTTGGGTTCTGACTATAAGTTTTTTTTTTTCACATACTTACTTAATAGAACTTGGAATGTGGGAGACAAAACAGGGTTTGCAATTTGGAGCAAAAGCCAATGTATGTATATTTCCATTTTCAAGGAAAATGAGAACTCTGTAAATTACTCTTCTACACGAGAACTCTGTAAATTACTCGTCTACATGAGCTGGAGTTTTGCACAGCATATTTAGAGGCTATTTGGCACAAGAGCTAATTGCTAGCTAGCTAAAATTAACTAAAATTAACTCTAGTGCATCCAAATGACATAGTTAATATATGGCTAATTTTTTAGACAAATATTTAACTAGTAATTGGCCAACCGTAACTAGTTTAATTTTTAGCTCAAAATCTAGTAACTAGCTCTATATATATCAAACAAACCCTTAGCATGTTATTCGTGAGTCGTGACAGAAGCACATGCAGTAGTTACCTAAAATAAAAAAAATGGTTTCTCTAATCTAATGCCGGAATGCTGACAAGTTGATGGCTGATCAGGTGGCAGTTATTTTTGACTGATAAAGAAGTGCACATCCACACTGCAGGAAACATCAATTATTCGCTGAAGAGAAAAGAACACCGAATGTGCATACATGTGCCAGCATCAGCCTAGCTAGTACTAGTAGTCAGTATACTGTATACTATGCATATGCATGTATGCACATTACTGGCTTCGCTCCAATTCTCCGTTCTTGCCCTTCCTACCAGCTGGAACGGGACTGATCAACGAAACGGAATTTGTTGCTTTGTGATGCATTGCACATGTGGCGTTCAGGACGCATATGATCAAATCATCCCAACGCCACGGCCGGCTGGTCCACCTGGAATCCTGGATTGGTGGCATATATACACCTGGACTTTGTAATGATTTCAGATAAAAGCTTATTATGTACACATTTTGAATAGAAATCTATTGATGTAAGTTTCATGTCCTAAACCTTTATATAGTTTCAATAGTTATTGATCAAAGTTAAGTATTGCCTATCTCTGGTTTAAATATCTGCCAGACATTTTTCTTGGGCAACATGATGTGTTATTTTTTAATACTTCTACAAACGTGTGTTTTTACCGTTGCTCAGGAAATGAATTACATGCTTTGTTGTAACGTGAAGACGAGTTTTGGCACCGTCGGTACAAGGCAACACAACACAACAAATAGAGTATATTCGTAGCAAGTACTGTATGAAGGACTGAAACGGCGACGGAGGGGGGGTGAATGGGAGCCTCAAATTTCTTTCAAAACTTTCGACCGCTAACCCAAAATCGAACCCCAAAAGCACAACCACAATCGGCGGTAAGATCACGACCTAACTGAGGTAGGTGGATACCCTTGGAGATGTCCAAGAGGTACGAATGGATCAACCGAGGAAGATCGACGACGAGCACTCGACGAAACTCCAAAAGCGGCGCACTCAATTCCTATGAAAAGGAGAGAGTGGCCAATCCAAAATACTCAAGCCAACTTATGACAAGAGTACTTAGGAACGAAGCACGTGATGCTAGAAACCCAACGCAACAAGCGGAACTCGAATCGGAATCCGAACGACCAAGAACCAAACAAAACAGCGATGAGATCTCAGGCGCTCATATCGGACATGTCGGGTACTCCTATCGGACTTGTCCGGTGCCAACCTCGAAACTCAGCTCAATACCGGACTTGTCCGGTACCCATATCGACATGTCCAAAGATGGATTTCAGCCCACAACAACGGGACAAACAGCAAAAACCTACCCAAACGGTGTCCAAAAATCGTGAAATTTTAACCCTAGGATCTAGACACCTAAGAGAAGGTCTCCACAAAATTTGAGCTCAAAACTCCATAGTTTTTCCTACCGGACTTGTCCGGTACCTGTATCGGACATGTCCAAAGATGGACGAAAGCGATTCTGAAAAATCGATTTCAAGCCCAAAACTCGAATCGAATCAACTTGGATTGACTTGAGATTTAGCAAAGGCGTTCACAAAGGTAGTTCTAAGGCTACTCCATGAAGATCACAACCCCAAACACACTGCAAGTCCAAAAATCAACGAAATCAATTCAAGAGCAAGTTTTCCCGAGAAACTTCGATTAGGCCCGATCGTGGATTCGTGAGGAATTGATGAAATCCTTCGGTGGAAAGGATCAACCCACGACCAAGATCACGTAGAAACAAGTGGTTCGCAAAAGAGATGGATCACGGCAGAAATCGCTAAGAACGCGAAGAAGGGAAAGAGAGGAAAACGAAGAACGCGAAGAACAAAAACGAATCAATGCAAGCAACTCAATGATCGACTCCACGAGGAAACATGGAGGATTCGGGACCTCCATTCCCTTCACACGAGTTCGATTACACTAATGAAGGATTAGTGGACCTCTCTCTCACTCACAAGCAACTAGAGGAAGAAAACCTAAATGAGAAAATGCAAAATGGGAGAGGTAAGGGAGATGGGGCTCCCTCCACCTTACTTATCGACCGGCTTATTTCATTTTCCGGTTTTTGCCCCGATACAACTCGAGCAAACCGCCTAGCCTAGGGACATTAACGGTCCAACTCGAACCGACTTGATGCAATCTTCGATCCAACGGCCACCGCGCCTTTCTCACCGTAGTAACCGCCTGGGCGAACTCCCCGATGCCGCCACGTGCCGTCCCGTCCGCCTGGGACCTCCGCCCAGGGGTTTGAGGCTCAACCTGAAGAAACCCGCCCGGGTGGTTTTGAGGCCTAAACCACCCGAAACCCTCCACCGTTGGTTTTGAGGCCCAAACCAACAAACCGGCCCCATGTCCTTGCACTTGTCGGCCAAGTGCCGCTAACGCGATCCCGCCTCGGCGATTCGGGTCCCTCGGTCAAGTCTCGATGCGTCCCGCCCTTTCATCGCTCCTCGGTCCATTCGGCGGCCCGCCATCACTTGACCTTCACCTCGTAGGGCCACCCAGCCTCCATGCTCGACACACGCACAACACAAGCCAAGGCACATGTGGAACTCGTGGCTTTCACCACCATCGGAGTAGCACCCCATCCGAGATGCTAGTAGTTGAATCAATCACTCATCATCACAACCCGAACCACAAGTATGAACCTTGTGTTACCAATCTCCCCCTTGATGAGTGCATTGTTCAACACCAACACACCACGGCCGAGAAAAAAAGAAATAGAAGAAGAAGAAGAAAAGAAGAAAAGCTCACCAAACGACCAAAAGCCAAAGAGATGCCAAATGGGGTCATTTGAAGCAAACACAACTTGGTCCCCAAAGACATGGGCAACGGCTCGACGCAACCAAGCAAAACATGGCTAGCCCCTCAAGAAGAGGCGTAAAGCGGGCTCAACACCGCTAGCCAAGTAAGAAGCACTCGAAACGCTAGATCCTCCGTAAAAAGAGGCAAAGGCTCAACACATCTAGCAAGAAGCAATGCAAAACAACTCCCCCGAGCAAATGCATATATGAGTGCACACAATCTTCTCCCCTTCTCCCTTTGAGAACTAGTCTCACCCTCTCGAGAAGACAACCAATAAGATACATGTCAAGTGACTCCCCCTTGACATAAGCATGTGATGGGTCGCATGTGTGTGTGTCAAAATTCTCCCTCTTGTTGAAAAATGCACACAAAGAAGCCTAAAATGCAATGATATGCACAAATGCGAAGCTTCGTATATAGCAATCAGTGAAAAGATGCTCTAGCCCAGGTAAAACACGTGAGTAAGGCATCAACAGACAAGGGCTAGCATATGCTCAAACGATCAAGTGATACGGAATATAAAGTGTAAGTAGTTTTGAGCGATTATAAGTTCTTGAAAAGGAGTTCACCACAAAAGATAGCACTTAGCAAATGTAAGTGGAGATCAACCTAGTGCTAGTCATGTGTAAACAAGGTGAACTACCCCAAACCATGGTCACACATCATGTCAAAGACCTCGAACTTGTCAATTTTATCGATTTTGAGTTGGCGACAAATTACAAGTATTGGTCGAGCATGTGTGTGTGAGAGGTTATCCGTCTTGTCAAGCCTAACTTTTCAACCAAAGCGGAGCCTATGTCAAAATACAATCGAGGAGCTCAAAGCAATGGTTTTATCCATCCACTACAAGGCTCAAGTTCATCCAAATATGCAAATGGAAGCAGTCTTAATACCTTGATGTGGGACAATACGGACCCATCTCGATCTTTTCATTCAAGTTACTTAGATTTTAGATTTTAGCACAAGTAAAGTATCTAAGCAAGTGTGGGACTCAAAGCATGAGACATAGTAACCAAGCATGCACAATATAGCATAAAGGGATCTCAACATCCTACATATGCTAGTTACCATCTCAAGCGGTGAACATTTTCAATTTCAAAGAAGTTTAAACAAGTTCACATTAGAAAATCATGCTCAACTCATAACATGTAGCGTATGATCAATGAGAGCCTAAACCGACAAGCACCACAAGTACTCACATGGCAAACTAACAAGAGCATAGTTTCATTCCAAGTGTTATATACATGAAGCTCAAAATGCAAGTATATCACGTAATGCAATGCAAATGCACTATCATACAAAGACAAATCAAAATCTAGACTACAAAAGAAACTGAAACTAGTGTACAACAAACAAAGTGCTTCCCTCCTCTAAAAGGGGAAACACACACCCAGTTCACCTCGCAAGCGAGCAAACGTTGCTTGATCGAGGGGCTTAGTGAGAAGATCCGCAAGCGATCCTCGGGTGGCTACGTGATGCAACTCAATGTCGCCTTTCTCTTGGTGATCACGGAGAAAGTGAAAGCGAACATCTATGTGCTTGGTCTTGGAGTGAAGTACTTGGGTTTTTAGCAACACCGATGGCACTAGTACTATCACACAATAAGGGCACTCTAGAGAACTCAAGACCAAAATCACGTAGGGTGGCTATCATCCAAAGCAAATTGGGAACAACAATCAATCGCGAAAACATACTCGGCTTCTGTGGTGGATTGTGCAACGCTAGACGCTTTGGGGATGACCAAGACACAAGAGACGAACCCAAAACCGACAAGTCCCCGACGTGGACTTCCTATCTAAGCGGCGACCAGCAAAATCAGCATCCGAATAACCGCAAAGAGAGAGCGAGGAAGAAGCGTAATACCAAAGTCCAAACTCGGGGGTAAACCGGAGGTACCTCATGATGCGCTTCACCGCTTGACGGTGAGAGGTGCGCTTGGCGACGGCTGGAAGCGTGTACGTAGGCACACAAAGAAATCGGATGTCGGGTCTTGTCGCCGTCGGGTACATCAACGACCCGATCATACCGGTACTCCTTCCGATCGATTGCTTCTCCATCCTCGTCGGCGTCGAGGGTCGTCGTAGTCGACATGGGCGTCGAAAGAGGCTTGGCCTCGCCCATGTCAAACTTTTTTCAGGGCGTCCTTTGTGTACTTGCCTTGATGCACGAACGTCCCCATCCCGTGTTTGCTTGATTTGTAGGCCGAGGAAGAAAGTCAACTCGCCCATCAAGCTCATCTCAAACTCCCCGCTCATAAACTCGCAAACTTGGCATTCAAAGCGTGAGAAGAACCACCGAAGATGATATCATCCACGTAAATCAAACCAAAAGGATGTCATTGCCTTGCTTGAGGAGAAACAAAGTCTTATCTACCGATCCCATCCTAAACCCCTTCTTAAGCAAAAAGGTTTTCAGCCTCTCATACCACGCTCTAGGGGCTTGCTTAAGACCAAACAAAGCTTTGTGCAACTTGAAGACATGGTTAGGATACTTGGGATTTTCAAAGTCCGGGGGCTGCCTAACATACACTTCCTCCTCTATGTACCCATTCAGAAAAGCGCCTTGACATCCATCCCAAAACAACTTAAAGCCCTTAGCAAAGAAATAACGCTAATGTATCACGGATAGCCTCTAAGCGAGCTACAGAGCAAAGGTTTCCTCAAAGTCTATCCCCTCTTTTACGGCAATACCCCGAGCAACAAGCCTAGCCTTATTCCTAACAACCACCCCATCTTCACTGCTTTGTTCTTAAACACCCACTTTGTACCTATAGGATGACACTCGGAGGTGGAGGAACTAAGACCCGGCACTTGGTTTCTCTCAAAGTTTTCTAACTCCTCATGCATTGCATTAACCCAATCGGGATCGATAAAGCATGTCCAACATCTCGGGGCTCAAAAGAAGCTACAAATGTAGAATGAACAAAGTGAGAGATGTGATACGACCCGGACCGCGTGACTCGGCTGGTCAATGTCACCGATCATCGTCGGCGGGGTGACGACGGCCGAATGTGTCGTGGAGCCTCTCTGGAAGAAGTCGCCCCCCCCTCAACAAAGGTGGTGCCTCCTCGAGTGCGGGCGCTGGCCGAGGAAGCCTGCTCGAACGGTGCCCAAGAAGTGGAAGTAGATGGGTCCGGACCGTGAGCTGAAGTAGTCGCCGCAGCTCGATAGGGGCAGCCGGTGGAGTCGGCTCGGGATCACCCCAATCGGCATCGCCCCGCTCCTCCTCCACAAAAATGCTTTCTCCAAGCTCTTCATCACTGCACGCTCAAAGACAGGGGTTGTACAAGGCATAGTTTCATCGAATGTGACCTCACAGGTCTCCACAACACGGTTAGTTTCAAGGTTAAGTACTCGATAAGCTCTAGAATGCAAAGCATAACCAAGAAAGATACCGTCGGAAGACTGGACTCAAACTTGTCTAAATTACCTTGTTTCAAGATGAAGCACTTACACCCAAACACCACTGAAATGACTCACCTTGGGTAACCTCCCAAATCGCAACTCATAAGAAGTTTTCTTCGTAAAAAGCACGGAGAAAGATGCGATTGGAAACATGACAAGCAAAGGTTGATTGCTTCGGCCCAAAACCTCCTAGGAGTCCTATGCTCATCGAGCATCGTCCCGCCATTTCAACAAGGGTCCGATTTTTGCGCTCAACAATGCCATTCTCTTTATGAACATAAGGTGAGGAAAACCGGGTGCTCAAGACCCAAAGACTTGCAAAAGGTTTCAAAATGAGTATTCTTGAACTCGTGCCATTGTCACTATGAATAGCTCTCATGGCATTCTTAGGGAACTCATTTCTCAACCGAAGAATCAAACCTCGAGCATGTGAAAAAGCCTCATCCTTACTCTCCATGAAAAACACCCAAGAGTATCTCGAAAAGTCATCCACAATCATTAGCACATACCACTTCCCACCTTCCTCGACCGAACCCGAGCCGGACCAAGCTGTGTCCATGTGAAGTAGCTCATGCCGGGTTCCTTGGTCATGATTTGATTCAGCGCAGTGAGTGAGAAGCGGCTACCATCTTTCCATGACGACAAGGGTGGCAAACAAGATCCTTCTCAAATTTCAACTTGGGCAATCCTTGGATTAAGCCAAGTGAGCTCAACCTAGAAAGAAGGTCAAAGCTCAAATGACCAAGTCTCCTATGCCACTTCCAAAGCTCGAAGAGAGGATCCGCCACCAAACAAATGGGAAGAGCCAAAAGAGTGAGAAAATCAGCTCGAAAGACACGGCCAAATGGGACGATCCGACAAACAAGATCTCCCCGAGAATCGAGAACTCGAGAAAAACCATGTTTAAAACGCACTTCAAAGCCATCATCAAGGAGTTGCGAAAACGAGAGCAAATTAAAATGCAAGTTCGAGACCAAAGCAACATCCTTGAGAACAAAGCTCGTTAACCCGAATGGTTCCACGAGAGACCACTTTACCTCTACTATTATCCCCCGAATGTGATGTACTCTTTGTGTGGCATGGGGTCGAGGCCGAGAACCATTTAGAACTTCCGGTCATGTGGCGCGAACATCCGGAATCAATGAGCCATGTGTTCTCCAAGCCTCCATCCTACATCAATAGAAAGACATAGGATGAGCAAATGGCACACCACCGGGGTTAGTAAACCGAGAAGGATACCAAGTGATGCATCATTTGCCCCGAAAAAGTGTTAGGAAAAACACCAAACATGCCATGTCCCATTTGAGGAAAGCGATCACCACGAGAGGGAAAACGTGGTCCGCTAGAGCTGTGGGACTCAAAAAGCACCGCCGTGAGGTTCATAGTCATATTGACCACGACCTGAACCCCGCCGTGCACGACCACCACGTGGTCTCGCAGCCCTGAGGCCTAGCACCTTGAGGCATTGCACCTCTAGGCCTAGCAAAGCGCCTCTCCGAACAAAGCGGCACATGTACACCATGGGGAGGACGATACATATTCCGGTTGTTCAACTCATACTCACGCCTCTCATCTCTCTTCCTCCTAAAGCAAAACTCAACCAAGTGACCATCCCTATGACAATACTCACAGTGGTATACCTCTCTCTTAGGTGTTTGACTCACTCTCTTGTGGGTATGGTTCACTCTTGGAGGTGGCTTGGCTTTAGGAAGGGTTCCTCGAGATGGAAGGGAGTGTGTCAAGTGGGTTCCTTAGATGGTTTGGTTTGGGAGCCCACACTTGTTTCTTGGGTGGAGACCTTGGAGGTTCTTCAAACACTCCATCTTTGGTGGGAGACACAAGTGGCTTAGATGGTGTGATTTTGAGAAGCTTGGGAGTAGTGGTAGGTTTTTCACTCGGGGAGCACACCACTACACTCACCAACTTTGCCATAAAGATCATCACCCTTTCCACCTAAAGCAAAGCCTACTCCCGGTCCACCAATTCCCCTCCCGAATTGGTTAACCATCATGCCAAGTTGCGGCTCACCGCAAGACACCCAGCTCAAGATGGTCCGAAGGTATGTGTTTTCTTCCTCGGAACGCACCTTGTCATACCAAAGAATTTGCAATCTCTAGCTCCAAACCCTCACAAAGTGCGCACTTAGCCACACTAGTGCTAACCGAGTTGGCCTTCTCAAGTAAGGCAATCTTGGCATTCTTCTCTGCCAACTCGGTCTGCAAGCCTGAGCAAGACTTGCAAGCACCCAACAAGACAGGTGAAGCACGCACACTATCAAATTCATCAACCAACTCAACAGTACTTGGACCGGCCGACTAGCAAGATCAGCCATGTAAACGCTACAAAACTCACACTGGCTCGTCGACACTATGGGAGTATTCTTAACTAGCTCAAGTTCCTTAAGCGCATCTTCTAGTTTAGCCTTATACTCCTTTCTATCTCTAGCAAAGACGCTTAAGCAACTTATCTTGACGAAGCAAAGTAGCGCTTAAGTCATCAACCTCGGCGACAAGAGCATCGACGGAAGGTGATACCTTAGATGTGTCGCCGCCGTCGTCGGGAACATCGCCCTTGCCGCCCTCCACCTCATCACCAAGTGCCATGGTACGAAGCCTCCGTGGGTGGAGCCGGCGAGGAAGCGTAGTCCGTTCAGCTTTGTCCTCGACCTTCTTATCGGACTCGTCGTCACTCGAAGAAGAGGAAGCATGCTCGTCGTCGGGAGTCGAGGTCGCCGAGGGAGGCGAGGAAGGCGCCGCTCGTGCTTTGAACTTCTTCACGAACTTGCGCTTCATCGCTTCCTTGTCAAAGCCTCCTTTGGACTTGTGCTTGCCGGAGGTGTACTCGCGCTTCTCCTTGTGTTTGTCGGAGGTGGACTTGCCGAAGGTCTGCTTGTTCCGCTTTGGGGCGCTTAGCGACGAAGTGGTCGGGGTCGCCGCATCCATAGCATCCATCCTTCGGTCCACCACGGCAGCGGTTCAAGCGGTTGTTGTGGAACCGCGCGAACCGATCGATGACGAGAGCCGCCTCATCGCCTCCGAGCACGTCCAACCGCTCCTCCGTCCACCGTGATCAAGGAAGACAAGGCAAACATTGCGAGAGGAGGGGTTAGCGGAAGAACTAGAGACACCTTTACCGACACCGGCACCATAGTCGGAGCGAGAGGGGTTGCGGATCTTGGCATGGGTCCGGTTGTCGATCTCACTCGACTTGAGTTTGCTGAATAGCTCGTCCCACCGTGAGAGTGGCGTAGTTGGGTGACTCAACCAAGGCCTGAAACTTCGAATCCCAAACCCTCCGATCCGGGGCGTGTAGTAACTTGAGAGCCCTCTCATGATCATCATAGGGTAGCCGAGCCCCTGTTTGCTCGCATCTTGTTCACAATCGATCGAAACCGAGAAAACATCGAATCGATGGTCTCACAATCCAACCGAGTGAAGTTCTCATACTCCCCGCTTGTATGTTTCAAAGAGTCCGGTCTTAACTTGGGGGAGTCCCCTCGTGATAGCTCAAGCTTCACCTGCATCTCTCGAAATGGTAGTATAGTGAGAAACTCGCTCAAACTCAAAAAGGAGAAAGACTCGAAAAGAGAGCATTGCGAACTTTGCTATTGGCATCGTGTTGCTCTATTTGCTCTTGACCAACACGAGCGGGAAGAACAACATAATTCGGATCCTCGCAAATTTCCCAAACTCGTGAGCCAAGACTGCGGATATACGCCGACATGCGTATCTTCCAAAGAGGGTAATCGATCCATCGAAAAATGGCGGCTTGCCCGAACCGCGCTCCATGTCGCCTTCTAGCGGATCACGAACCGGTTAGGGTGGAATGATCCTTAACCGGCTCGATACCAATTGAAGGACCGAAAACGGCGACCCGGAGGGGGGTGAATGGGAGCCTCAAATTTCTTTCAAAACTTTCGACCGCTAGCCCAAAAATCGAACCCCAAAAGCACAACCACAATCGAAGCGGTAAGATCACGACCTAACGGTAGGTGGATACCCTTGGAGATGTCCAAGAGGTACAAATGGATCAACCGAGGAAGATCGGCGACGAGCACTCGACGAAACTCCAAAAGCGGCGCACTCAATTCCTATGAAAAGGAGAGAGTGGCCAATCCAAAATACTCAAGCCAACTTATGACAAGAGTATTTAGGAACGGCACGTGATGCTAGAAACCCAACGCAACAAGCGGAACTTGAATCGAATCCGAACGACCAAGAACCAAACAAAACAAATGATGAAAAGGATCTCGGCGCTCATATCGGACATGTCCGGTACTCTATCGGACTTGTCCGGTGCCAACCTCGAAACTCAGCTCAATACCGGACTTGTCCGGTACCCATATCGGACATGTCCAATGGATTTCAGCCTACAAAGAACCGGGACAAACAACGGCAAAAACCTACCCAAACGGTGTCCAAAAAATCGTGAAATTTTAACCCTAGGATCTAGACACCTAAGAGAAGGTTTCCACAAAATTTGAGCTCAAAACTCCATAGTTTTTCCTACCGGACTTGTCCGGTACCAGTATCGGACATGTCCAAAGATGGACGAGCAGATTTCTGAAAAAATCGATTTCAAGCCCAAAACTCGACCGAATCAACTTGGATTGACTTGAGATTTAGCAAAGGGGTTCACAAGGTAGTTCTAAGGCTACTCCATGAAGATCACAACCCCAAACACACTGCAAGTCCAAAAATCAACGAAATCCAATTCAAGAGCAAGTTTTCCCCGAGAAACTTCGATTCGACCCGATCCGTGGATTCATGAGGAATTGGATGAAATCCTTCGGTGGAAAGGATCAACCCACGACCAAGATCACGTAGAAACAAGTGGTTCGCAAAGAGATGGATCACAGCCCGAGAAATCGCTAAGAACGCGAAGAAGGGAAAGAGAGGAAAACGAAGAACGCCAAGAACAAAAAACGCGAATCAATGCAAGCAACTCAATGATCGACTCCACGAGGAAACATGGAGGATTCGGGACCTCCATTCCCTTCACACGAGTTCGATTACACTAATGAAGGATTAGTGGACCTCTCTCTCACTCACAAGCAACTAGAGGAAGAAAACCCTAAATGAGAAAATGCAAAATGGGAGAGGTAAGGGAGATGGGGCTCCCTCCACCTTACTTATCGACCGGGCTTATTTCATTTTCCGTTTTTGCCCCCCGATACAACTCTGAGCAAACCGCCTAGCCCTAGGGACATTGCGGTCCAACTCGAACGACTTCGATGCAATCTTCGATCCAACGGCCACCGCGCCTTCTCACCGGTAGCCGCCTCGACGCGAACTCCCCGATGCCGCCACGTGCCGTCCGTCCGCCCTCGGGACCTCCGCCAGGGTTTTGAGGCTCAACCCGAGAACCCGCCCGGTGGTTTTGTGGCCCAAAAACACCGAAACCCTCCACCGTTGGTTTTGAGGCCCAAACCAACAAACCGCCCATGTCCTTGCACTTGTCGAAGCCAAGTGCCGCCAACGCGATCCCGCCCGGCGATTCCGGGTCCCTCGGTCCAAGTCTCGATCGTCCGCCCTTTCACCGCTCCCGGTCCATTCGGCGCGGCCCGCCATCACTTGACCTTCACCTCGCCGTCGGCCACCGCCTCCATGCTCGACACACACACAATACAAGCCAAGGCACATGTGGAACTCGTGGCTTTCACCACCATCGGTAGCACCCCATCCGAGATGCTAGTAGTTGAATCAATCACTCATCATCACAACCGAACCACAAGTATGAACCTTGTGTTCGCATGTACAGATTAGCGCATCAAAATAATTAAAAAGCTCCGATTCCCGGGCCGTTAGTTGCAGTCTTGCAGAGGAATACTGCGTATAATTAATATCACAATTACTGCTACTATCCCCACACATCTCCACACATTTGTATATGCGTGCACAATATAATTAAATTTGGGCCTCCAACAAACACCTATTTGCACCGACACACATATGAGCTGATGACGCGCGCAAATGATGAATCGATGAAGCACCCTTGTTTATATATTTGCTTATAATTGATACGAAGATAGTAGGAAAAAAAGGGCAATTAGTGTTGAGCACATCAAACAAACACATGGTTATCTATAACTCTTATAATCCTAACTCCTACTAGCCTATTTCTCTGCCCTATGATTGGTCGAATCAACAGGGATGATGTCATCGTAGCTGCGTTTAGCGTTGATTACATCTGCTGATTAGTTATCTCCACTAAGGCTCTCATTTATTTCCCACTACCTATTTTTTTTGAAATAGAAAAAAGTGGTAGCATCTAAACCAAGTATCGTAATTAAAATCCAATTGCACCATGGTGTTCCTCGCAATAAACTCTTCAAAACAAGACCTCACATGAATATATTTCAATAACTTTTTTGCAAAAATTTAAACTGTTTCTAAGCAAAAATCTAGCAAAACTGCATATCATATGGATTACATGTGGTCATCCAAAACATGCGTATAGATGAGATTTGGGTGATACCCAGTTCAAATAATCTATATCATGTCAATAGATACAACCTCCACAATTGACCTACTACATGTGTGTGTGTGTATATATATATATATATATTAATTCATAGTTTCGACCATTATAAACTCCTTATATTTTTACTTCATTCCCGCAGCAACGCGCGGGGCATTCTACTAGTAAACCCTTGTCACACGTACATGTCAGGTGAGCTAGCACAATTCAATTTCTCCTAAGGCCTTGTTTGGCTGCAAGCAAATCCACCTTAATCTATATGTTTTGGAAGAGATCGGAGTGTATTTTAGATTAAATTCCACTTTAATGCCTCTCAAACCATATGAATTGAGGTGTATTTACGTGTAGCTAAATAAAACCCGATGAGTAGTATCATGGGCTCATGGCGTGGAATACTCCTTATTGCCACACAAAACTATGCCGCAACTAATTGGGGGTGCCTAATTGCAGGCAGGCAGGCAGCACATTGTTTAGCCGGAGCTAGTTACACCTCACGTGTCTCACAAGCTAGGTAGCCAGCTTCGAAACGTATGGTTATTGACTGACTGACTGACTGCATGCCACGAAGCTAACCAACCAACCTGACGTAGGAGTAACAATTGTTCTGATTCGCTCAATATATATCGTTACCAAGCTAACCAACCAACCTCGAAGCTAGACGACACAGACAGACAGAGCATCCTATTCTGATTTGCTCAATAGTCGTACATATCTCGTTCGTTACCCTGGAAACCGAACGCAATAGGGATCGGCCTGAAAATGACGGGCCACCCGAACTGCGGTGGATGTCCGAAATTAAAGGCAGCCCCTGCCTGTGCCACATAGAACCCCCACCCAAGTACTATAAAATAAAGAGCGGATGGAGCGGTGCGTGCGGCTGGGGCCGCGGCCGCCCGACACGGTCGCGTTGGGTTGGGTGGTGCCGGCCGGTAGAACCCGCGACGCGTTCTCTCGGCCGTGCGGTACCGCGGGTGGGAGCGTGTGCACGCACCACCACGGCACGGGCACACGGCCGGACACGGAAGAGTAAAGGGTCCCCGGCCCACTCGCGTCACGTCCACGCGCTTGCTTCCTCCGTGGTGCAGGCAGCAGGAGCAGCTTCCGCACGCGGGGACTACCGACCAGGGTTAAAAAAACCGTTTGGGAACCGGCCGGTTTGACCGGTTTCGGTCTAACCGGCACGGCCCGGTTCGGTCTGCGGGGCGGTTTAAACCGCTAGGGTTTTTTCAAATTTGAAATTTGAATTTGAAAAATAAAAAATTCTAAAAAAATTCCTAAAAATAGTTCATGATTTATAGAATCCAATGGTGTCAAAATTTTTCAAATTTGAGCTCGTTTAGTATTTATTTAGACGTTTGGAAATTTAAAAAAAAAAAAAAAAAAAAAAAAAAAGCCGCGCCCATTAAGGCCCATTAAATCATGAAGGTCCAAAAATATACTAAACGCACTTAAATTTGAAAAATTTTAACATCATTGGATTCTATAAATCATGAAGTATTTTTAAAAAAAATTTCTAGCATTTTTTTAAAATATTTTTCATTTTCATTTGAAAAATTTTGACATCATTGGATAACCGGCCTAAACCCGGTCTAACCGGCCGAACCTGGCCTAAATCTAACCGGCGGTTAACCGATTAAAACCGGTTGGCCCGTGCCACCCCCCCAAATTTCAAATTTAAAATTTTCAAACCGGTAGGTATAAATCGGTAACCGATTTATACCGGCCGGCGAAATTAACCACCGGCCGGCGGTCACGGGGGCCTGGCTCGGTTTTGAAAACCACGCTACCGACGGGATCCTCCCCCCCGGCGGGGCGTACCGACCCGGGCGGCCGCTCACTGGCCAAGCCCGACGACGCCGACACATCTACTAGCTCACGCGGGCGGGGCACTTTCTCCTCTCCTCGCTCGTCGCCCGCACTCGCACCTTTTGCACCCACACCCGCCCGTTAAACGTTGACTCGGAAGGACGGGCGCTTTGGCCGCCCGGAGTTGAAGGCGGGCCATGTTCGATTGCGTGCCACGCCTCGGCACGTTTAATTTTGGCGTGTCGTCGGATTCTTTTTTTCCTTCTGTTTTGCGCGCGACATTTTCACGTGCTCCGTAATTGTTTTGCTCGTTTTAATCAATCCACACTTCATTTGACACAAGTGCTGTTGGTGGTGCACTTCACTGAGATATCCGGAGGCAATTTGTAAATTCGAGTTGGACCGACCTCAATCTCTACATAACGAAATCAGGGTGCAAGCTTCAGCATCTGATTGGGCCACGTCATCTGTTTTTCTATCGGCGGTCCGATTCTCATGATGATGTTGATCTAGCCGTCCAGTCCACTCTTCGCGAACAGTCTGCTCCTCCCCCCGCCGCCCCGACCTCGGCCTCTACCATCCGCCCCCCGCCGCCCTTCTCCGCCTCCATCCGCGCTGTCGCATGGAATGGGGCCGAGATGGCTACGAGCAAAGATCCGATGTTCCGAGCCACGACCACGAAGTAGTGTTCTGCGGAAAGCTCACCGAGCCACGCCTCGAGCCGCCCGTCCTCTCCGCTCTCTCGGCGTTCCCATCGATGAGCACGCCATTGAGGTGCTCGAACTACTTCGCATTCCCCGCGTGCCCGCTCTAGGCCTCGGTTGGCTGCGCCCGCTTGGTCTCGGCAAACGTAAAGGGGAAGATGGCGCCGGGCGTAGCATGCCGAGAGTAGCGGCGAAGGGGGAAGAACAGGAGGATGCGGCTACACACCAAGGCGATGGATTCCAGGTGTGGTGATGCGCTTGCTTAGACTAACCGCGGTGGTATCCTCGCACCGCATCCGCTAGTCTTCCATGTCGGTAGATACCAAAAATAAACAACTGCAGCGGGTCCTCAGTATTGTATGCATTACGCGACCTCCGTCCTCCGTGATTTGACGACATGCGTGAGCTGCGCTACGGCGTGGGACCACCGCCACCGCCATGCCGACAGAGAGACAGACAAGAGAGAGCGGAGAGAATCTTGATGGGTGTCCAGCGGGTCCCACTAATTTTTTCTCAAAAAGTGCTATAGCTCACAAACAAAAAAAGTAAATTAAATTCTAATTACAACATTAAATTCGTTTCAATAAATCCTTTAAAACAAGATCTCACATGGATATATTTCGATAAAATTTATAGAAGATGACAAGTGGGGCCGTTGTTGATAATTAGTATAGAGTATGAGATATAAAGGATGATGGGTGCGGAAGAAATATATATAGAGGAGAGAATCTTGATGACCAGGATGTATAGAGGATAAAAATAGAGGATGATGAGTGCGGATAGCCTTAGCCTGGGTACCTACACCGGAGTGGCTGGGAGATGCGCAACCCAGTAAAGGTAGTAAGGAGCTCAAAGTACTGTCCTAACCCCATTATTGGAATAGAGTAAAATGTAGTTTCCCTCTCATGCGGATGCCAAGAGAAATTGATTGAGGATGTTCAATTATACATTGAATCTATTTAAACAAAGAGAGAAAAAATGGTTAAGGGACCGAATCTAGAATGTTCCCATGTTTACTTTTCAGTTCTGGTCAATAAAGTAATGATTTCAGATACCATCAGAGTGTAGGAGCTCAAGGCTTTGTAGCTTACCTAATTGAACTTCTATAAGTTCATAAAGGGCATAGATTGATAGGCACCCCTTTGGGAGCCCATCACATCAAATTTCCAACACAAACTATAGGAGATGAAGGTTTTGTATCTTACCCAACTAAACTTCTAAGTTCAGGACTGATTTTAAACTGTTTGTTTCTTATATATAATAATTCAGTGTGTTAAAGATTAATTCCATGTCATCCTATTTTAGCAGAATCCGTCACTGGATCAAGTTAATTCTAGAACCAGTATTCATTTGTTATTGTTGCCTGAATAACAGTTTCCCCAAATCACAGCACGTAAAATTATTTTTATTTTATTTTGCAATGTAGTTTATATTGACTAACAAGGATGAAGGATCTAGCTTTGTATTGGCCGCTTAAAATACTGCAATGCTATTCAGGTTGATGTGGGAGAAAACTTGAATATTATAACTACAAAAAGCTTTTAGCTGGCGATTGCTCCCCCAACCATTGTGGAGCTTTGCCAAAGCCATGTCTATTGGTTTTGCAGGAAAGCAGAGTAAGCTGCTGAGCAATTTGGCATTGCTGTTTTCCTAGAGCTTGAGTGCAGGGTAGGATCTCATTCTTTATCCAACAAATAGGGATTGTGTGACATAGGACTCACAGGTTGTTTCAAAAAAAGATATCACAGGCATTAGACAACACTGTAGTGTCGATTTTAGTAACCATCATCGATATGAATCTAGATAATCTGGTTATCCCGATTGTGCATTTTTTGTGTACATGTACAGTGGCAAGAGAATGTTAGCCTTTTAGATGTGTCCCAAAAAATTTAGCCTTCTAGAGATGGTCGCATCTCAAATATCTGAAATAAGATTGCTAGGTACTCTTTTGGTGTAACTGTTTTCTTGCAGCGCCAATAACCAATCTAATCTATCTTCTTGTGATTCATTTTAAAAAAAGAGCATATTACAAGTTCAAATTCATTTGTTCATTCAAGGCAACATCAACAATGTAGACATTTGAGCTCTGAACTATGTACACTGATTAATCAAAATTCAGAGGAATATCCATCTGTTTTCCTATCAGCTGTATCCTTCTTCATTTATGTAGATCGAAAAGATGCAATGTATTGAAGTACATGCACAACTTATATGTCAACCCTGATTTATTTAGCATGAGATTTTTTAAGGTTTCATGCTAGCATAACTTGATGCGATTCTAATTATGAAGTATATCATACATCGGCTCGTTCGGCGCACCACGAGAGTTACACAGGGCTAGGCCCCACGGGTCAGACAGACTCCTGTTGGCTCACTCACCAGTAGCTATGGATGAAAATGGATCAGATACGGATGGATATCACTCATATCACATTTGTTTTCATATTTTTGTCCGGATTCGGATTCGAATACGGATAGTATCAATCACGCCGAATAGGATACGATTGGATGTCGACATCATAAATATGCGATTTGAGTATTCGGATACGAATATGGTACCGGATGTTAAATGTCTGAACTTAGATACGGACGAATAAAAACCCCTCTAAACGAATTCGGTCTCGAATACGATCGGAAAATATCCGTACCATTTTCATCCCTGACAGTAACCCCAGTCGCCAGTGGTGTTCCGTTCGTTAGCAAGCATGCATGCTCCGAAACCATCGACAGAACTAGAAAATCACACGCGGCGGTGCCGCGTGCGTACCTGTCTGGCCAGCCTGAGATATATCAATCATAATGATATTCTAGAAATCAGGGCATGTCAAAGTATGTAAAGAGAGGGAACGTGTCTCCCTTCCGGTGGCGCTACTACATGCTAACAAGCCTACGACTACTACTATTGCTGATTGATGCACACGCATCCTTGCATTGCATATATTTTCTGCATCCTACTCGGGAAAGGAATAGATGAAAAACCAATCGTGTATCCCTTCTGCATCAGGGAAGTTCATAGCTAAATCACTAAAATCAGCATATCGTCGCTTTTTTCAAGGGGTCTATTTGAACTTGAAACGTGCAAGACTTTCTCTGTATGAAATATATACGAGTACTTGCCGAGGCATGTTCGTGTAAAAGAAAACATAGAAGACTTGGGATCTCCAGGTCGTTGCTGATTTATTTATTTATTTATTATTTTTACTTGGTTAGGAATATGAGAATCTCATTTGATCACTACATGTATGTTGTCTCAAGAGAGGTTTGGCACTCCGGCCTGCTCTTGTTCCTCTTTCAGTAGCAAACCCTAGCTACAACCGGACGACGAGTCCAAATCTATGAGCCGAGTTGATAGGCACCATCAGTCCATCACAAAGACTTCTTTTCTCTAGTTGTTTTGGTGGGTTGGGGCCGATGGACTAGCTAACAGATTCAGGTCAGGAGCTGTTGTGATTGTTGATTCAAATTTTTAGTTGTTCAGGCAGTCTTGCAGTGCAAGACAGCAACTCAACAAGAGTGCCGTTGGAAAGAAAATAATAAATAAAAAATTCGGTCCGCAGTGGCTAAATAGTACACATAGACCGAGAAACTTCCAAACCATCCTATTTTTATATAACAGCACCATATATAGCTTCGTGGGTGAAACAGAAACTAATATGTTTGGTTGGCTGAATTTATATGGATGAGATTGGACCATCCACGGATTACAAGTGTTTGGTTAGATGGATCACTCGGACCAGCAAATCTATGTACATAGAATATATCCCAAGATGCTAGATTTCTTGGTTCGTAAAAATCTCGCGAAGCAGCTCTCCATGTCTTCTAATCTTTGTCATTATTAGTAAATAAATTAAGGATTATTAGTATGTTATATCATTTACTTAGTAATTATGATGGTACGATTAGTTTTGATAAGTGCTAATACATTGATTAGTATATGTTCAGTGTTCTAATTAGATTACTAGTGATGCTAATTAATATATTTATTTTAAATTAGTAATTATCATGATAAATTAGTCTTAGTGCATATTTATTAGTGTCTAATTAGTTGTTACTAGGTAGCGTGCCCGTGCGTTGCTTACGGGACAATTAAACTTTGATAGTAAAAACACACATATTGCATAATAAAATAACAATAATGTAAAATTAAATACTAACATTAAAGTGATATTTAATAAAAAAACAAAGTTCATGAAATTAACAGCAAGATAGAGCCGCAAGCTAAAAACTTTGGTATATAAATTTTTTTTTTGTAATGTCACTAAGATAATATTTTATATCAGTATGAAGAGGAACAAATATTGCTTGACCCATTAATAAGCAACATTTAAGTGGCAAAAGGATAATTGCATGTTTGCATGATTATTCAATTGGTTTCTCAAGGTGAGAAGCTGGAAGTACATAATTGCTTAGATTACATTAGCTACAAAAAAACATATGCTTTTTCCACGCATCGCATACAGAGTGTAGGTGTGAATCAGCTTTGAGCCGATTGATGCCAGGTGAATGCAGAACGCTTGGTAGCCAGTTTGCTGCGAAACTGATGTTGTAACTGAATCGCAAGCTCAGGGCTAATTGCGGGTGAGGTTTTTCTTGTTACCTAAAGCCATTATGTACATGGAGTCCCCAACCCTACCAAGCTGCAAAACTGTGTGCCTTCGGTTTTGCTGCCAAGCGAAGTGATAATACATTAGAATGCTGCTGTTTTTTATTTTATAACAAATGAAATGTTACCTCCAAAGTCATCTGGAAATTATTGACCAATGTTTGCACCTTGTACCCCATCCTTTTTGAGTTTTTGTTCTTGCCTTCTCTCTGAAGTCCAGTTTGCAAGGCTTTGCCTTCATCATCTGTTGTGAAAAAGCACACAGAACCGTAACACAAATCATTCAATCAGCTTTGCCTCTTGACATACCACACTCTGAGACATTAGCGTCAACAAGCTATCATGATCTTTACATGGAAGTAGATTTGGGCTCTTTAGCAGAACTGGTCAGCTTTGCTCTTCATCTCCTACCAATCCTTTGGGAGCCCACTGGCATGTTGAATCTACTCACTTCCAGAGTCCCTAAGAACGAACCATCTGCTGGTGACTGTTTTCTGAGTTGATGACTAATGGAGGGAGGATCTTATGAGACAACACTAAGACGTTGCTTCGACTGGGTCTTCCATTTGTCCGCTTGGTTCCCCTACCATGCTCATCAACTACTCAACATAATCTGGAAGAAGCATGATTTGAGTTGTGGATGTAACCGGCCCAAGTATGGTACTTGGATCCGATCTTGACCAGATTGGCACCCATCTAAAAAGAAATTATACACGTAAGAACTTATAAATGGAAATATTCTAAATATATGCATCAATGATCTTAACAATTTCATCTGGGAAAAAAGGAGCAAAGCCTGGGCACTGAAATTTCTGCCTTCTTCTAGTACTTTTGGGACCAGCCTTTAATATAGCACGATGATTTAGTGTTTGTTTATTATAGATCACCTTCCTGTTAGAAAAAACAAGACTGGACTGAACGACCTATTTATTGTAACTCTTACAGGACTGGACTCAATGACCTATTTCTTGTAACTCTCTCTTCCTGTACAGCATTGAGTTTAGCAATAATTTCACTGCTGAGTAAAGCATACGTTTTGACCTCATGTGAAACATAGAAAGGTTTATCAAGTTAGTCAAGATTGCTTCTAGCTAGTTGCCTCTACTTCTTTGGGACCAAAAACACTCCCCTATAATCACCATATGTTGTCGCCTTGTTTGGATATCCGAAAACAATTGTTATAATGCACCATTTATCTGATGAAGCTGCACCAAAATGACAAGTAAATTAATTAATAAATAAATATTATTAGATAAGAGCTAGCCTGTCTTTAAATCCTTTTGCTTCCTTTACTAAAGCATGAATGCCATCATATCCAAAGGTTGAAGTATGTCTGCATAGGGGCTACCCCTCCTATCCCACTCAAAAAGTATGTCTGCAGAAAATATTTTATCTATATATGTTCAGGCTGACATGAACTGTGATATCCTTTCAAGTTTCGCAAGGTACCGCATTGAAGTAAACTATCACAAGCAAAAGGCATGCCCAAGACCCAAGAGCAAGGCCTCAGTGAAGATGGTAACATCTCACATAAAAAGTTGCTTATAATTTACATGGAAGAACCAACTTTAATCAAACTACAATCTTGCCAACAAATTTTGTGAATTCTTTATGGCACTGGCAGGCACCTGTAGGCACACTAAGAAAATCAAAACTCTATAAGCGCTTCCCCTGTCAGATGCAATTGAGCGGGCAGCCAAACATACTAAATCTACTGTCCTTGTCCAGTCACTTTAACCAAAGAGGCCTAATCAAAACTTTTGACTTCACCTTGAACCAATTCTGAAAGAAGTTGTTACATGCGATGTTTATATATAAAAATATATGTGGGTTCACCTCAAATTTGAACTCCAAACTTAATTTTATCAAATGGTGTAATTAACCGTGAAGTACTTGATTAATTGTGTGTTGTCAAAGTTGTTTCCATAGCAATGAACTGAGCACTGAAAATTCAGTGTTCTACTGAACTTTGAGACATTAGATCACTTTTATTAAACCCTATCCAAACGTTGATACACGAAACTGAGAGAACCAAGGACACAACAGCCTTGACTGAACTAAAACTCAGTCACGCATTGGTAGCATGCAGCCCAGCTGCCTGCTTGAGCTGCTCGCCAGTGTTCTCCACCACCTAACGCCACCATACAATGCAACTGTCAACTGAAGGGAAGCCTAGCACATCAAGCAAGCATGTAGGCAGGTGCTGTCCGTGCTCCCGTCGCTCCGGCCATCAGTGTATCGCGACGCGACCAAACCTGACCCTGGGTCCAAGCAAATCCATCGCCGCAACACCGCTCCGTCTACGTCGGCACGCGCGACTGCACAGGAACCGTCTGTGTTCGATTCTGTACCGCATCCAGGACCACCTCCGCGGGTGCCGGTGTTTTTGCTATTTAATTTAGTAGATCGGACTTACAAACTGCGACTGCGCGACCAAGGAGGGCGTCGCCGCCCGAGACCTTCATGGCAGCGGGGAAGGGGCAAGGGGTGGCGGCGGCGGCAGCTCCCATCTTGAAGCGAGCTCGGCCCGCCCGTGTACGGCGGCGGCAGCGGAGATGCACGGGCCGGCGGCGTCGTGCCTCGGGCTGCTCGGCGTGGAGCGAGCCTTCACGGGAAGGGCGGGCGGGGACCCGAGCCTCCCCGGCTCGATGAGGAGACCATCGGGCGGCGGGGACCCAAACCTCCCGTTCGATGAGGAGGTCGCCGCCCGGCGGCGTCGGGACCGAGATGGGCGGCAGGCGGTGCACGTGCGGGGCTCCCGCTGAGTGCCAGCGTCCTGCCCACCATCGTTGGAGCCGAGGCCGCATCATAGGTGGTCGGGCGGTGAGAGGGAGGCTACGGGTGCGGCCGCCGCCAGCGTCCCATGGTGAAAAGCGCCGAGCGGGGAGGGATGGGCTGAATAGGCCGAACGAAGAGAAGAGAAGGGAGGGAATGAGCTGAATGGCCTGACGAAAATTTTAGGGTAGAGATAAGCGAGTGGGCTGGTAGTTGGACCAAAATAGAATGGGCCGGGATTTAAAAAAAGGTAAATTTTGCCTTTTAAATATTAGGTATAGATTATTTTTAAATAATAGATGTAATCTATCAACTATTCTAATTCCATCCACTTTCATCCATCCAATCAAACAGAAAAATGGCTCATCCTATCCATTCAACCAAACGTGTATCATGGATATACTTATCCCAATATCCATGGATCATCATATTCCATCTAACTTGATCCTCCAACCAAACACGCTCTAGATGGAGTAAAACAACAAAATGGAGGAAGCACTAAACTTGCATGGATTAGCAAGTGGTTACTTGCTTATACAGAGGGTTCGGACCACACGCGGTTGGCCATGTTCATTTCCTACGAGAACCAAGAGGAACGAGAGGATCCAGGGAGATTAAATCTCCTGGAAGCCAAAATTCTCTTCAGTTGCCCTCAATCCCATGATTTAGGGGCTAAACAGCGTGGTCAATGATCCAATTATAAAACTGAGGAGGATTAAATGAGGAGCCTGATCATACCAAGTATGAGTCTCAGAAAACAAATCACGAGATATCCACTCTGATCAGCGAAGAATGAGACCACATAGGTCAATTTGTATACAATATTACAATATATACACAATCCAGCCAATAATGTTTCTGTGCCCCATTGGTTCCATCAATTACTAAAAGGTACATCACTTCATCTGAACCTATCGCTTGTTTACGTTGGTCAATCAGGGTATAGACTCAAAATACTACACGTAATGTGATGGTGACGATTCTCCATGAACTCTCCAGCGCTGGTGTTGAAAGGTCAGTAATGATACAGCAGTGTGGAAATGAATCGACGACAAAACCAGTGCTCTAACTGGAGTATCGTCGTCATAACCCTTTGAAGGCCCAAAATTGTTTTGGTTTCTATTCTTCCTCCTCCACCTCAGGTGGCAATGTTGGGCTTTTTGAGCACACAGTGGTGTTATGGAGCTGCTTTATTTTGTCAGCTATGTTACAAGTACCTGGAATTAGATGAGGATGTGTCATGAAAAATTTCCACACATATGTTTGAGTAAAAAAAAACAGGGATGAGGTAAATTCTTCCGTATGAGTAGTCCTGACACATCAAATATACTCTTGCAACAATGAAAAGCATGGACAATCTAGCCATTTTGCTTAAGTATCAATATTAGATTGCAAAATTGATTCAGACTTTCTTAAGGCTATGATTATGAGACATAGTATCTGAACACATACCTGAACATTTCTTACTGTCCCATACGGCAATGGAGGTAGTAGTGCATGTTGAATCACACATTGCTCGGTTGTCTTCATGCTGTACATTCATAGCAAGCATCCACGCGCCGATTGTAACATCTTCATAATCAAACATCCTTAAGCTGGAAAATGCATGAACAGGATAATTACTATTTTGAATATACAAGAAACAAAGAGCAAAGGAAAATCATAATAATGGCAACAGATGTTGAACTAAACTAATATCACGCCAAATCCATTACATGAACCCTAAAGTTCATACGGTGCTGATAACACAAAACAACTCTAGTATAATGCAGGTGTTGTTAGAGTTAACAACCTTTGTAACAATATATGTAACACGGCAAATGACCGTGATCTTGTGTGCATGATATTGTTAGCATTCGGTTGGGGTTAGATTCAGGTTGTTGTAGTCCTTATCTCATAACCGAATGCCTTGTAAGTCAAGTTTGTAATTGCTATATATATATTCAACACGCACACGTGATGAGCCAAGATAGGCAATCACGCTTCTCTCATTCTTTACATGGTAATCAGAGCCTCTCTTCCAAAACCCATCTAACAATGGCGTCTTCATCCAACCACCACAACCACCATCCCTTCGGCGCCGCCGTCTCTGAGAAGTTGACACGAGAGAACTTCCTCCTATGGAAGGCGCAGATCATGCCGGGCATTACGGCTGCAGGCTTTGAAGGTTACCTTGATGGAACCACTGCCGCTCCTGCCATGACCCAGGAGATGATCAAGGACGACAAGTCGAAGATCGAAGTCGTCAATCCTGAGTACGAGAAGTGGCGCAAGGAGGATCAGCTGCTTCTGGCTCACATCAACAACTCCCTCTCCAGGGAAGTGCTTGCGCAGGTCGTGGCACTGAAGACCTCGACGTCCGTCTGGAAAGCGCTAGAGAACATGTTCTCGGCGCAATCCCAGGCTCGGGTGACCAATCTGCGCATGCAGCTTGCAAACTGCAAGAAAGGCGGACAGACCGCCTCCGCGTACTACGCCAAGGTGAAATCGCTTGGCGATGAACTCGCTGCTGCTGGAAAACCAGTAGCAGATGACGAGTTGGTGTCCTTCATCCTAGCGGGGCTGGACTTCGACTACAACCCGTTGGTGTCATCGGTTCTTGGGTGTATTGAACCGATCTCTCTGAGCGATCTGTATGCTCAGATTCTGACCTATGAGATGAGACTTCAGATGCTTCAAGATAACTACAACTCCGCCAACAACAACTCCTCAGCGAACTCTGCATCTCGGGGACGTGGTGGCTTCCGTGGCCGCGGACGTGGTGGCGGCGGCCGTGGCAATGGTGGCCGTGGCAACAACGTTCCCTCCTCACCTAAATCTGGTGGATCGGCAGTCAACAAGCCGGTTTGCCAGGTTTGCAAGAAGAAGGGTCATGAAGCTGACATCTGCTGGCATTGCTTTGAGGAGGACTACCAGCCATACACCAAGACTGCAGGAGCAGCAACAAACTATGGGGTCGACACCAACTGGTATGCTGACAGCGGTGCGACAGATCATATCACAGCAGAGCTCGAGAAGATGACGGTCAGAGACAAGTACAAGGGGGCTGATCAAGTTCACACTGCAAGTGGCTCAGGTATGAGAATTAGTAATGTTGGTTATGCAATTTTACATACCCCAAGCAAGAATCTTCATCTTCAAAATATTCTGCATGTGCCCAGAGCTAGCAAAAGTCTAGTTTCTGTCCACCGTTTAACATCTGATAACGATGCCTGTGTTGAGTTTCATCCAAATTACTTTCTTATCAAGGATCAGGTCACGAAGAGGGTCCTACATCACGGCAAGTGTGAGGGCGGCCTCTATCCCTTGAAGCCGCCAGAGGCTGGAGCACAGCACCACAAGCAGGCGTGTGGTGCCACTAGACCATCCACCTGGAGATGGCATAGTCGTCTAGGTCATGCATCGTTTCCTGTTATTGAAAAGGTCATTAGAAACAATTCCCTTCCAAGGTCTGTTAGTCATGATATCGAGTCGGTCTGTGACTCTTGTCAAAGAGCAAAGAGTCGTCAATTTCCTTATTCTAGTTCGGATAATAAAAGTCGTGCTCCCCTCGATTTGATACATTCTGATGTCTGGGGGCCTGCCCCTCTATCTGTTGGCAATTATACATACTACGTGAGCTTCATTGACGATCATAGTAGGTATACGTGGATTTACCTACTCAAGCACAAATCAGAGGTGTTTCATGTGTTCAAAAATTTCCAAAACTTTGTTGAAAGGAAATTTGATAGGAAGATAGTATGTATGCAAACTGACTGGGGGGGAGAATATGAAAAACTCAACTCTTTCTTCCAGCAGCTAGGCATCTCTCATCGAGTTTCCTGCCCTCATACGCATTAGCAAAACGGGCGCGTAGAACGCAAACATAGGCACATAGTTGAGGTAGGCTTGTCTCTACTAGCCCATGCATCAATGCCCTTAAAATTCTGGGATCAAGCCTTCCTTACTGCTACCTATCTCATTAATATTTTGCCATCCAAAGTTCTTGATAATCGAACACCTGTTGATCTATTGTTGAAAGAGAAACCCCATTACAACTCACTTAGAGTATTTGGGTGTGCATGCTGGCCAAACCTTAAGCCGTATAACACAAGAAAATTATCCTTCAGATCTACTCGGTGTGTTTTCCTCGGCTATAGCTCTCTCCATAAAGGTTTCAAATGCCTAGAACCAAGCACCGGTAGAATCTATGTATCACGAGACGTGGTATTTGATGAAGATGTGTTCCCTTTCTCCTCCATGCATTCCAATGCCGGTGCCCATCTTAGGGACGAGATTCTCCTCCTCCCTGATCATCTTGTTCCTTCTAGTCTTGGGGGTGTAGATTGCCATGTGCCAAATATTGCTAATTCTCCTGGACAGGCTAATCATGATGATGTGCAGGGGAGTGTATGATGTTCCTGCAGACTCCGCTACGGATCTGGCATCCACAAATGATCCGGGCTCAGGCATCGGAGGAGATCCGCTGGCGGCTCTTGCGCCAGACGCGTCAGGCGCTGCCCGAGAGGTTGCTGTGCCCTCTCCCAGCTTGACGCGTGGGGGGCAGAATCGCCTGCGTCAGCATCGACAGGATCGGCCTCGTCTCCTCCGACAGGATCGGCCTCGTCTCCTCTTGCTACAGGTATCGGACCTTCTGTGCAGGATTCGGGATTGGCTGTGCAGAACTTCAGTGAACCAGCGCAGGAAGCTATGCCATCTGATACTATTTCACGGCCGCACACTCGCCTTCAAAGTGGCATCACCAAGCCCAAAGTCTATACGGATGGTACAGTGAGGTATGCCAACATCTGTAGTGCAAGTGAACCGAATTCCGTGTCTGAAGCCTTAGGGTCTCCCAAGTGGAAGCAAGCTATGCAAGATGAGTATGATGCTTTGCTGAGAAACGGTACATGGTCCTTGGTTCCGCCAGCACCGGGTTCAAACCTGATTGACTGTAAGTGGGTGTTTAAGGTCAAGAGAAGAGCTGATGGTCAAGTTGATCGCTATAAAGCAAGGTTAGTTGCCAAGGGTTTTAAACAACGTTATGGCATTGACTATGAAGATACCTTCAGTCCAGTTGTGAAAATTGCCACAGTGAGGTTGGTGTTGTCCCTAGCAATGACTAAGGGGTGGTGCCTTCGACAGTTAGATGTTCAGAATGCGTTCCTTCATGGTATTCTGGAAGAGGAGGTTTACATGAAACAGCCGCCAGGCTTTGAGAGTTCTAAGTATCCTTCCTTTGTTTGCAAACTTAAGAAGGCCATCTATGGATTAAAACAAGCTCCAAGAGCCTGGTACTCTAGGCTGAGTTCTAAGCTTATTGATCTTGGGTTCGTACCTTCCAAATCTGATACTTCACTGTTTATTTATAAGAAAGGCAGTGTGGTCATATATATGTTGATCTATGTTGATGATATAATAGTCACTAGTTCATCTCAGGATGCTGTTAAGGTGTTGTTACAAGCATTGAAGCAGGACTTTGCATTGAAGGACCTAGGTGACTTACATTATTTTCTGGGGATTGAAGTAGAGAGAAAACAGAATGGTGACCTGCTTCTAACCCAGAGTAAGTATGCGAATGATATCTTGACTAGAGTGGGAATGAAAAACTGCAAACCGTCTCCAACGCCTCTGTCTTCAGTAGAGAAAATTTCTCAGTATGACGGTGATCCACTAGGACTGGAGGACAGTACAAAATATCGAAGTGTAGTTGGTGCACTTCAATACATCACGCTCACCAGACCAGATTTGGCATTTGCGGTGAACAAGGTTTGTCAGTACTTACATGCTCCAACTACAGTTCATTGGACGGCAGTGAAACGAATCATCAGGTACTTGAAGTTTTCAGAGAAGACTGGCTTGCTAATTCGAAAGAATTCACCGTTAGTGGTAAGTGGCTTCTCAGATGCCGATTGGGCTGGGTGTCGAGATGATCGAAGATCTACTGGTGGATTTGTTGTGTTTCTAGGATCGAATGTGATCTCGTGGAGTGCTAGAAAACAACCAACAGTTTCAAGGTCCAGTACGGAAGCAGAATATAAGTCCATGGCTAATGCAACAGCTGAGATGATCTGGGTTGAACAACTACTTGCTGAACTTGGGGTAGTGTTGAGAGTAACAGACTCCCATGTTACAGTGAAAAGGAAGGTCAATCCAGTTATTCCAAGAATGCAAGTAAAATATGAGAAGTCAGGAACATGTTGCACGTCTAAGTACAAGCATACTATAGTTTGGATTTGAGCTTGCCCACACTTCAATTTTCCATGTTTTAGGTGAAAAGAGAAGTCACAAATTACAAGTGACCAACCTTTCACTCTTTGCAGCAGGAAGAGCTTCAACCACCTCAGAAGAAAGAGCATATATTGAACCAGATGCATGCTTGAAATACTCGTTACCCAACAGTTCCCAAGAACTTTCGTACCTGAAATTTAAACAGGAACATTTCAAAGAATAATATTGTTATCTTTTCGAGAAGCAACTGATATATTAACGTGAAGACCAAGGGATCAAGCAGCTGAGAACATCCAGCACATCTTGGTTTCCTGTGTATAAGCAACGGAAGTGTGGTTTATTGTGTTACACTAGCTGGGTTAACTGGCTCTCATTCCAGACTACAGTTCTGGTGGATGGTGGTGCCATGCAATCAAGAGGGTGAACAAGCAGTGTAGAAAAGGCGAAACACTTTTCTTCTTTTCGCTGGTTAGGAAGCTATGGAAACATCACAATGGTTGCTTATTCAGCATGGCTTCACTGAGTTCAAACTTGGTGGTAAGGGCAGTAGTGGAGGAGGGTCACTTATGCGGACCTCCATAAAATTTTCTTAAGACCTGTCTCAGTTGTTTGGTCATCTTTTATTTTGCCCAGTGGTGTGCCCGTTCTTTGCTTAAGGGGTTCTGGGTGTGTTTGTTGTATCGCTTTTATTCAATAAAAAAAAATAACACTGCTATGAATGCAGAAGAGACATGTGTCAATCAATTAAGCCACATGTCCCAGAAATTGAACTGACCATTTTATTTCTAATAATACATGTCCTGGAATTGGAACTGAGTAACTGACCATTTCATATTTGGATCATTGACAACTGGTCCCTTCTTCATGCAACCAATGTATGTCTTGTGCTGAGGTCTTTCTTTTTTTGCAAGAAGAGCAGCAAGTCTATCTGTCTTAGAAGTATGAGGAGTCATATAACAGGTCTAAGAAGCAGCAATTGTACAATATAGTCAATAACTTCACCTGGGCGCAGGTAGATATCATCATCAGCTTTGACATAGAATTCTGCATTGAACATGTGGTAAGCTGCTTTGAAAAATGCTAACCTATCAAATGGGTAACAAAAAGTCGGACTGATTAGATTCACCACATGTAAGTTCACAGGTACCATACAATGGTAAAGACTGTACACAAGCTTACATCTTCTGTGGGGGCTTCGTGTCCTCATCAGCATCAATAAACAAAATGTCATGATAAGTATCTGCCTCTTTCTGAAGATTTTCCATTTTATTTTTGTCCTTTGGCCGTCCAGTGACAAACCTAAAAGATAATCCAGTTCCATGTTCTAAACTGCAACACAGAAGAAATGACCACAGTAAGCCCCCAAAGCTTCAACATGAAACAACAGAATTGTTCTTGCAAATGAGCATAAATGTCAGAATCCAAGTTGGATCCAGGCACTTGATTTGTGCAAAATAAACAAGAACACATGAATACTGAGTCCAAGAACCCTCTCTTCTTGTGCATTCAAAAGCATTACAGCTTTCCTATGCATTCTTTTGTTCAAGAAATATAAGTTGCACAAAACAGAACATGGAAAAAAGGTGATTAATTCTGCTTATATAGAAACTAAAAGGGCAAGAAAAGGAAATCAGAGAGAACATTACTAGATTTGGAAGGAATCAATCTATTTTGTCTCATAATCACATAATGCCAAGTCTCAGAAATAGTGAATTGCATCTCTGATCAGTATGTTGATACTATGCCATAAATGTGACAAGGTGCCAGAAAACTGTTTAATAAACAATAAATACGTACATTAGGTTAAAAATAACAATAAATGCCTACTTTTCTCGATGGTGAAGGAATACTGTAAGTAAATACAGAGTCATGTATGGAAGATTTCATGACACATTGCAACACTCAGAACTCCAAAAGAGAACATATAGAAAGAAGAAAAAAAAAGGAACAAAAAATAGCTAAACACACTTCCCATATAGCACATTAGCACACATACTTTTTTTCAATAACCAAAATAGCATAAATTTGTTTCATAAATGAACTGTTTTGGATTGAAAAAGATATTTACTTAGTGGATATCGAATCACGACACTTGATATATCAAAATTTGTAATGTCCTTTGAACACAGGACTGCTACATTGAAAGGACTAGAATTGAAATACAAATGAAATTGTCCTTTGTTCCCGAACCTTGTATCTACCAACCCAAGTGCCTTTGTTACGGGGCAAAACATCCACGATAATTTCCTCTTTGGGCAGCAGATGGTGAAATCCTTGCATAGGAAGGAGGTTCATATTCTACTCAAGTTAATTCTTCAAAAAAAAAATCTACTCAAGTTGGACATTTCTAAAGCCTTTAATTCAGTTTCCTGGCCATTCCTGCTGGAAGTGCTGCGTTATTTGGGGTTTGGACGGCGGTTGTGTAATCTGTTATGTCTGATCTTGGCCAACTCATCTACTCAGGTTTCAGTGAAGGGAGAGCCAGGCGATATAATCCTGCATTGCTGTGGCCTTAGGCAAGGCAATCCCCTCTCCCTGATGATGTTTATTCACATAATGGATGTGCTGAATTCACTGATTAATTACACCACCAGGGAGCAGTTGCTACAACCGTTAGCCATCCAAGCGTTCCCTTGCAGCTATCATGGTCTCCCTCTCACAATCAAAAAGCCTTCTAAAATGAGCTGACTCTTGCCAGACAACATCTAGAGACGTTAGCTTTGCAGTTCTTTGGTTTCAATGGGCGGTTGTCAACTAGGCATATTAGTCATGTTTAGTCAAAACTTTATCGTTGTTTCGGTTTTTCATTTGTTTGGCTTTCTGTCTTTCAGCAGAACTTTGTAATAATTGGCCTGATTCTATCAGTTGATAGATGAAGCCGGTTATGAACATTCCTTTATCTAAAAAAAAGAGCTGCTGCCTTTGGCTGATAAAATTGCTGACCACCTTCCAGGTTGGAAGGCTCCTCTGATGAACAGAGCTGGACGCCTAGTAATGGTTCGAGTGGTGATACAGCTACTACCATTTACCCCATGACTGCTCTTGACCTTCCTAAATGGGTCATTAAAGCTATCAACAAGAGACGGCGTGGTTTTTTTTCTGAAAGGCAAGGAACAGGCCAATGGAGGTAATTGTCTGGTCTATTGGGCAAAAGTCCAGCTACCACTACAGTATGGTGGTCTGAGAATTATCAACCTTGGGACTCTTGGTTGGGCTCTAAGAATCAGATGGCTATGGGCTCAAAAGACTGATTCTTCTAGACCTTAGGCCAGTCTTCCAATCCACATTCCACAAAATGCTCTAGTATCTCTGTTTAATGTGGTGGTCAAAACAATTGTTGGAAATGGTGAATCAACTCAGGCACGTTTGGTTCTCACTGACCCTTTGCCTAGCCTCACGTTGCTCGTGGACATGGAAAACAAAAAACTTGGGAGTCGTTTGGAGACTATGCAAGGCACTGTGTTACCTTGCCAAGCTAGAAGCTGGAATGTGTAAGGTGTTTGGATTCTCAGCTTGCTTGCCTCAATTTCTACGTTGGCAAGGATTTTCCTTGCTAATACAAGCTAGCCAAATTTGATCACCTGGGCTAGCAAGGTTTGGCTTGCCCAGGCAGCCTAGGCCAGGCTAGCTTGCTTGGAAACCAAACGGCCCCATGCTCAACCAAGTGAGCCGTTTTGGCTCTCTCACATGAGTAAACGAAATCTTGCTTGCAAAGGTTCCAAGAAGCTCTAGCAAAACAACCAAACACTCAATCTTGTTTGCGATCTTTGCTGAGCTAGGTAGCACAGTGACCAGCAAAGGAACCAAACATGCCCTTCTGGACTGATCGGTGCTTAAGTGGGAAGACCATCCCAAATTGCCCCCAACCTGTTCAAAGCTATCCCAAAGAGGTTGGTGAAGTGCAGGACTCTAGCTCAAGCATTGACTAATCATCGTTGGGTGGCCGACATCAAAGGGGCTTTAACAGTACAGGTTCTGGTTGAATACTTATTAATCTGGGAGCAAGTGGATAGTGTTGTGCTGCAACAAGATATCCAGGATCAACATTGGTGGAAGTTGATGCAATCTGGCTCTTATTCTAGCAAGTCTGCTTATGCTGCTTTCTTTGTGGGCACCATCAAGTTTGCACCTTGGAAGAGGATTTGGAAGAGTTGAGCTCCTTTTCGATGCAAATTTTTCTATTGGGGCTAGCCAATAACAACAGGCGTTGGACGCCAGATCTCCTTGCTAATGCTAAGTGGGGGCTACCCCACCCAGCTGCTTGCCTCTTTGTGATTAAGCTGGGGAGACAATCAATCACTTGCTGATCTCTTGTGTTTTCACTTGTCAAATTTGGTCACTGAACTTGCTGAGTTTAGACCTGGCTGATGCAACACCTTCAGCAGCAGAACAACACTTCCCTTCCTGGTGGAGGCGCACCATTAGGAGTACTGCCAAAGAGTGACGCAAGGGTCTGAACTCCCTAATTATTCTTGTGGCCTGGGAGGTTCTGAAGCACAAGAACTCTTGTGTTTTTAGGGGATCAACCTAGCATTCCTGTCTTCAAACCATTAAGGATGAGTGTGGTTTATGGTGCGTAATGGGTGTGTTGGGCCTCAGTGAGTTCCTCTTTAGGTGTTGATCCCAGCAGCTTAGGTTCTGATGGTTGAGGTCGTTCATCGCAGCAGCTTAGGTTCTCATGGCTTTTTGGTCTTCTTCTTTGTTTTGGCTCTAATGGTGTTTTAGTTTTTTTCTATCTTTTTTTTTTTGTTTCAGCATGGGCCTTTTCTCAGACTGTTGTACTATCTTTTCCTACCTTAATGAAATGACATGCAGCTCTCCTGCATAGTTCAAGAAAAAAAAAGTATTTCTAATGATATAATTTATTAATGCCTTGTAAAATGATGGGGCCAAATTTGTATTGCTATTTGAAGTTGTCACCACTGCTGATATGCTCGTTTTTGCTATATTTGAGAACATCATAATCTCTTGTTCATGTTAGCAATCATTAATGAGAAGTAAAATTGTGGTAAATGATACTTCGCTCTATCCTAAATTATAAGTCATTCCAACTTTCTTAGAGAGTCAAAGCATCTCAAATTTGACCAAATTTATATAATTAATAATAACATAACATTTATGATATCAAATAAGCATGATTAGATTTGTCATTAATTATATTTTCGTAGTATTACCTATTTGATGTCATAAATCTTTCTAGTTCTCTCTATAATTTTGGTCAAACTTGAGATACTTTGACTCTCTAAGAAAATTGGAATGATTTATAATTTGGATCCAGTAACTGGTGGCAGCAATCATAAATCAAATAGGCTCAGTTATTACTCCCTTTGTCCAGAAAAACATGCAACTACTTGTGTACCGTCAAAACTAATTTATGTTTGACTAAATTTCTAGTGAATACTATTCACATTTGTGATTTCAAATTAATTTACTAAAAAATATATTTTGCAATGAATGTAATGGTATTTGTTTGATATCATAAATATTGATATTTTTTATCTAAAATTAATCAAACTTTTCTGGACGGAGGGAGTACGACCCACCCCACCCCGCCTGATTGAAAAAATATGTTATGAGTCAGGAACATGCTACAATCATAAAAACATCCATTTCTAATGTTCCGAATAGTGAGCATTTCCAATTGGAGCAGATGATCCAGAGATCTAGCTACAAACAACCGAGGAAGAAAAATGCAGTAACAGCGAGCGCACAAGCAACGTCTTAACAGATCACATCGTGGCAGAAGCTAGTTACTCAAATGCAGAAACGCGACACGAGCAGCAGCCAGCAGCAATCTGGATCATGAATCTACCGAGATCCAAAGCTTATGGAAGTGTGCGGAACCTTACGATGCCTTCGGGGTTGGGCGGGAACCAGGTGGCGCGGAGCGCAGCGCGTTGGGCGGCGGATCCGTGCTCCGTGTGGACGCCAACGACGGCGAGCACCTTCTCCCTGTCGCTGGCGGAGAAGTTGCCGTGCGAGGAGTCCGCTAGGAAGGAGCGGAGCGAATCCTCAGCGCGGCCACAGCGGAAGGCAACGGAAGGCGGAGGCTGCGGCAGTGGCGGGCGGTTGCGGCTGGTGGAGACGGCGAAAGCGAAGGAGGCGGCGGCGAGCACTAGGCAAGCGGCGGCGAAGAAGACGAGGAGGCGGTTGGCCGAGCCGGGGGAGGAGGGGAAGGTGGGGGTGTAGGGCCGGCGTGGCTTGGCCTCGTCATCGGAGCGGCGGTAGGGGAGGACGTCGTCGTCATGGTGGCGGTGCTTGGGGTGGTAGAGCGGCATTGCTACCGTCGCTTCTAGATGGTTCTAGAAGCAGAAAGAGAAGGAGCAAGAAGCAGAGGAGGTTGAGTTGGTTTGATCTGATCTGACTGTCCGAGCAACGTTGCTTTGGGTTTAAGCTAAGCTTAATACGATAGCCACACATTTGCATTTTGTTTGTTGGACAGTTGTACTGCTAATCCTTAGAGAGAGCGGTGATTTGAGTACGGCAAACAGCTGATTTTTTTTTTACTATTTTGTATCAAAGTTGTAGTATTTATGCATTTCGTAGGGTTGTGTTTGCTTGCTTACACTAGGTCACTTATGTATTTTGTAGGATTGTGTTTGCTTACTTATATTACGTCATATGTCATTATCTACATATTTATTCTAATAGAGGTGGAAGAGAGGAGATTTCACTTTTTTGGTAACATTTGGCTTACGTGAGTTGATATTATCTAGTAAGGCTAAATCCAGCAAGCTTATTGTTGGTTCAAATTACCGCGTGCAGTGAGATAACTTAAAAGGTAAAGATAGTAAGAAAAATATTTCAATGAACCAAGCGAGTGTAAAGAGCAAGCGACAGCTTAGGCATCGATTAACCAAGGCTATGGTGATAAAAGAGTACTTGCATGAATACAACTATGGAAAGTCATAGAGCTAGGAGGGTCAAATCAATGTTAAATCAATTGAAGGAAATAACTTAAAGCGTACCACGTGGTGAATTGGTCTAGGTCATATGCTTAGAGATGACAAGCTCAAAGTGTGAAGTGATGAAGGCCCCCAAGTATTCATGATCAATGTGGCAAGTAAAAGAATGGATAAAGACTTAAGGGTTTAAAAGGTTATTATCTTTTATTCTTGAAGTATAGGTGTGCCACACTATTATGACTGATGCATCACAAGCTAACCTATATGAGGAGCTTGAGAGTGTGAGAAATAAAGACCTAGTGCTGTTGTGGGGCTACTTAGTAGAAATAGGTTATAGCAAGCCACCTAGGCCGGATGTGCCACAATGAATAGTTGGTTTTAAAAAATCGTCTAAGCCGAGTTCTAAAGCCGGCTAGACTAGATTTTTATTACACATTCTCGATGGCTAGTTTGTGAGTGTGGTCTTGTCAGTGATATGGACCAAGAGTACCTCATCACCCCAATATACGCCCATTACTATTAGGATAGGTCGAGGGTAGTGAAGATGAGACCCACTTGAGTAAGGATTCGCTACCAAATACGGTAATCAAGGAACTTGGCGTAAGGGCTTAGCCACCGAATAGGCTACAAGATATGGTAGTCATTTTGTTATTTTTCTTGTAACCAACTAGGAACCATATATTTGTAGACTGATAGCCATATATTTAATGCTATCCCTCCTATATAAGGCGAGGCTGGGAGCACTCAAGCAGCACCTTGCTAGTACTCAGCACCCCTTGTATCTCAAGTATGTGAAATAAAGAGATCTACTCCAAACTGATGTAGAGTACCACATATCTGAATCAGTATAAATTTCTGTCACGTGTGTTACCATTCTGATTCCCTATTCAAGATACACCGATCTTCATTGCCGGGGTCAAAAACTCCTACACTTCTATATAAATCTCTCCTTTCCCCTTATGTTAATTGGTGATGCTATCGACTTGAACACCATGACCAGAAGCCCTTAGCTACACCCAAACCTCCCTTTGTGGATGGAAGTGATTAGAGAAGTGAAATCCTTAGTGTGGGGAGTGTACCTATAAGAAACCCAAGTGGCATTAGAGAGCTTGTGAGACACTGTGAGTTGCCAAAGACCTTGAGCAATTAAGCAAGTCAAGATTTTGGTTGCTACATTTGTTACTCTTGGAGCTTGGCTCCTAGGTGGCTAGGCTTCATCAACAAGCACCCAAGGTTGTAGGTGGCGGAAGGAAGTTTATGAGGGCTACAATCTTGCCTTCGAAAGAAAAAAAGATAACCTAGTAGAAGTGTGAAAAGTGGTTGAAAGAAACCTAGCAAGAGCTCTACCATAGAGGTCTCTTACGACTTCCATAAGATGTAGGATCTAGTGGTGATATGAACTCCAGGAAATACGCAATGTCTCCCTTTGGTTTGATTCACATTTGATTTATATTGAATATTTATATTGTGCTTCTTCTTGTGTCTACTTGCATGTAAATGTTTGTGACTGATTCGTGAGCTTAATTAGAAGTCACATGTCAAGTGGTACTTTGTTTAGAAGAGTGGAGGATGTCGAACTCATTTTATGCACATTTTTGGAGAAAATTGGATAAGCCAGTATTAGAACTCGGTTTAGGTGGGTTTGAACACTGTAGTGTGTTAGATAGTCATAACACCATAGGGTGGGTTGAAAAGTTGAGCTTGATTGTGTGTTGTTTATATTCTTTTAACTGCTAATATATTTTTTAAGAAGGTTTTGTAGAGTCTATTCACTCCTTCTATGCATCAAGTCAGTCATATTAAAATCCTAGAAATTCTAAAAAAAAAAAAAGATATGAAAATCAATTCGGTAGACCATTATTATGCAAATTATTTTAGGATACATGTCTTTTGATTAACGGATGTGGATTTCTGGACTTGAGACAAATGCCCGCCTCTATTAATTATTTACATATATAGCAGTATTCTAATAGTCCATATCTAAAAAATTGATGAGCAGAAAGGGACATCTTAAGAAGCCTGTCTGAAATAGTTGCATAAAAATTAATTCATAACTTTTTCATAGGAACTCAAATGTTGACATCAAAATTGTATGTCATGGTGCGATCTAGAACTCTGTAGTTGAGAAGCTTTTGATTTGAAGCCTTTTAGATTCCCAAAATAAAATTCTTCAATTTGCAGTTTAGAATTTAAAAATGCAAAATTCAAGCAGCCTTGGATGCTAACATTGTATATAGTAAAGTTTTAGTTCGAAATACAATCTACGATTTGTAATTGAAAAGGTCTTTATACTGAAGTTGTTTAGAACCCCAAATATGTGTTATGTTCTTAGGTTTTTAAATTCAAAATTTATAATTTCCAAACATCCTTGAATTTCGTTCATATTGTCAATACTTAATACGAAAGTGTTAGCAATGAACCCAATCTATAGGTTTGTTGGTAATATGTTCTTGATTTGAAGTTATTTAGAGTCTGAAATATTTGTATAAAATTGATATATTCAAATTGTTGGCCATCTTCTTCCGAGTTACGCTGGGTAGATACCATTGAAGTTTGAGGACCGGCACAGACTTTTTAAGGACAGAAAGGGATGTCTCTCTCTGTTCAAGTCTTTTATAGATTCTGAGTTTCGAATTTTTTTTCAACAATCTCAGATGGAGATATATTCCATATGCCAATATTGCAATGCTGGGCAAGATTTAAAACTTTACAGTTGAAACACTTGTAGTGCTTATGTCTTCTACTTCCCCCATTCCAAATTATATATAAAATATTTTTTGACTTTTCTAAATGCACTATTTTTAGTATATATCTAAACATATCTAAGTGCATAGCAAATATTATGTATATCTAGAAAAGAGAAATTTTATAATGGTTGGAAAAATATCAGCCATCCATAAGACAAGATCGGATGGTATAAAAATAGGAGGTACTTATGTGAAGGTACTCATAAATACCAAATCAGTGGAGACAGGTACTAAAATAGGTGGACCAAGTACCAAAATAGATGGACTAATTTCATATTTTAAAATTTATTTTATTTTCAATAAGGATAATTAGGTAATTTCAGTACAGTCATTGAAGGGTAAAACTGAAAACTCGGGTCCGTTATTTCTTCTCAATCTAAAATGTGCTCACTCAGACGTGTCAGAAGCTCTCCTTCTTCTCCTCATCGGGAGCACCCAGACCCGTGGCCGCCGCCCCGCCGCGCTTCGCTTCGGCGTCCCCTCCCTCCGTCCCGCGGTGGGGAACTTGAGATCTTGGAGAGCAAAGCCTGCTTGAGCGGACTGGCCTTGGCGTTCGCCACTTTGCCTCCAGCATCACCCAGGCCGGAGCATCCGGAGCTCGCTTCGCTTCCTCCTCCCGATGCCGGCGCCCATGCCCACCTTAGTTTTCGTCAAGGATGGCTCTTCTCTGTGGCGTAGTTTCAGTCATATAGTAGTACTCTGTATACCTGAGTTCAGATTCCTGGGGTCGTCTCATGATCAAACAAGATTGTGTATGCATTGTACTAAAGTTTCGTAAACATTTTCACAGCAGCAAAGCAATGCTAACACCACAATAGCTGCGTCCTCGTTACAACATTGTAAAATTAGATCGTCCCGTAAATCACTGAATCCAAGATTGTGTATGCATTGTACTGAAGTTTAAGTAAAAAACATTTTCACGACTAGTCCTTGCTGAAAGATCAACCAGATGTCTTTTGACCTTTTCATGTTTCCCCGAACACGGCTGAATGTTCAGCTGTTGTGTTTGCTCTGGAATCGGGCGCCCCAAGCGAGCGCCATGAATCATCATCTATGGAGCCCGATGGCGCGAGCACCTTTGCTGTTGCGGGTGAAGACACCTGTTGTGACAGAACCGACCAATCTATCCGAGATTAAGCGTAACTGTCCCCTCGTAATAACGTTGACACGCATACACCGCTTCTCGAATAAATCCGGTAGTCCGCCGAGTGTCACGAAGGACCTCGGTAAATCAACTTACAACCAGGGATCATGATTAAGGTATATCATTCATCGAGCATACGAGTATTCAGCGGAACATAAAATATATTACACACCGGTTTACATATAGTAATACAAACCGGTTCAAATATATTACAAAAAGTGTGTCTTTTGTCTGCAAATACCATCCTACCAACTATTTGACATCACCAGTTTTATTTAAGCCTCCTTTACAAGCATGGTGATAGGATTATAGATATGGCCAAGCCCGATGGCCTTTACTCATCCACGTCATCCACAGGATTATAGCACGTGTAACACCTCAAGTGTTAAGCATGCATTAGGCACCTAATTAATTAACTTGATCATCATTTATCATGGCATAAGCATCATCAAGCATAAACCCTAAATTTTTGCATTGTCATTTCATGTGCTTGCAATTTAAATTTATGCTTGTCGTTAATTGTTTGATTTAATTAATTGAATAGCTTGCAAATGACTTGATCAAGGTTGGATCCTCTTGCCCAGCATTTTGAAATGTTTTGTCAAATTTTATTGCAAAAGATTTGGAGCAAAAGAAAGTAAATTGAAAATCTCCTTTTATTGCCCTCGAATTCAAAATGAATTTCTAATTCAAATGTTCAGAATTTTGAGATGAGCCTTAAATGAAAGTTGTTCATTTCAAAAAGATCTACAACTTTTATTTTTGGCACTTTTCCTGAAAATGCTTTGAAATTGGTCAAAAGTGGCATTTTGGTCGGTTTCGGTTTTGAATTCAAAATTTCAAAAAAAAAGGGCACAAAGCAAGCGGCCGGGCCGTTTTTGGCCTTGCGCGTCGTGGCCGCCCGGCCACGAGCCGCGCTTCGCCACGCGCTTCGCCGTCGCTTTGCCGTGCGGCGCCACGTGGCCGGCGAGCCACGGCGGGCCCCACCCCACCAGCGACTACACCCGAAATGGGAAACGCCCGCGCTCCATTTCGCTCGCTCACTTTCGCTCATTGCTCTCTGCCTCGCTCTCCCTCGCACCGCAGCAGAGCCCGCGGCGCCCCCGCGTCGCCGTCGCCTTCCGCGGCGAAACGCCGTTCCACCGGCACCACCCGCCCTTGCACCTCACCACCGCCGCGCCGCGGGCTCCGCCCGGCGTCGCGCCAACCCGTCGTAGCTCTAACGTCGCCATCGGCCGTTGGTAAGGAGCCAATTTGGCCATCTTCTCCCATTTGAAGGCGGCGCGAGCTCCGCCAGGAGTGTGCACCAGCGCCACCTTCGCTCGTCATCCCTCCTCCTTCCTTCTCTTCGTGAGCGGAGGAGCAGCTAGGGTTAGGGTTAGGCTGGGCGAGCTTGGTTGGGGCCAATTTGGAGCCTAACTCCGCCGGCCAAGGCACGCCGCCGTTCGCCCGCGCCGCCCGCTCACCATTGCCGCTCAATCCGGGGCTCACGGGTTGCCAATAGAGACCAACCGAACCCACGGTTAGCTCCGTCGGCGCACTCGTGGAGCTCACGCACGCATCCCACCGCACGCGCCATCGCCGGAATAGTCACCGGCGGTGACATGCGGCGCCGCCCGCCGCCCCTGCGCCTCGCCGCCGTGGCCGGGGAGCACCTCCGCCCGCGTCGGCGACGCGTCACCGAGTGCGCCTCGTCGCCCCCGAGCACGCAGGTGCCCTCGGTTGGCCGGGGGAGCTCACCGCCCGGCGAGCCCTCGCCGTCGGAGCACCGCCCCTCGCTTTCGGCCGCCCGCCGGTGGGGCCCGTGGACCGCGGGGGCCAGCGTGTCTGTGGGCTCGTCCACCGGACCGAGCCCATGGACCGGCCGGGTTCCCCCCTTTCCTTTTATTTATTTTCCGAAAAATTGATTTAAATAGTTTAAAATTTATAGCTGGTGCAAATGGAATCCAAATCTGGTGAAACTTGTTTTGTTAGGCTTCTCTTGAGTAGATCTACCTAGGAAAAATATGTGTTGCAATTGTTGAGGTACTTTTCTGTGTAGATCACAGGGCTAGTGACTTCGTTCGAGGCAAGCCCCTTGAGCATTTCCTTACCTATGCTTTCTAACAGTCTAATTATGCTTTATGATTGTTGCATTAAGTATAGGAGTTGTGTGACACCGTTGATGTATTATATCCTTGCTTTACCATTGAATTATCCCACCTTGATATATCCTGCTAGTCTAGGGCGAGTATTATGCTTAGCTTGCTTAGACGGTAGAAGTCGGGTGATTTCCTGTCATCCGCGAGTATAGGTGGTTACTTAGGATTGAGGGAAAGGCTTATGTTGATATCATCTGGTTGATGGTTCTGGTTGAGATTATTGGAGACCGGACAGAGTCTTGTGGGGTTGTTGGACCATAGTGATTCCGTCTGTGTCGATTAAGGACCGTACCGTTGATGTACCCCAAGTCATGTTGAACGCATGCCTCATACTTAGCTGGCCGGATAAGCACTTCCGACCGCGAAGCCTAACACTATCCGGGCCGGTTCTCGATCCGTTCGCACCGTATTGGAGATGGATGGGGGACCACAGGGCGCGAAGAGTAAGTCCGAGGTCCAAAGATGGTCGGCTAAAGGCGTCGGGCGGTCCCCGGGTACGGTGGTTCTATGCGAGTCCGCGTACTTGTTTTTCCCCGGATACGTGCCATGGTGATCTGTAGCTCACTTCGGCGCGTGAGTGTGATTTGTATGAGGAATACCCCCGAGCTCGGTAGTAATCGATTCGAATCGCCATCGTTCTGGGACGGTGAACACCTTGACTTGAGCTGCAAAGATCGTAGTAATGATTATGGAATGTGGTTAATGATGATGATGAGTTAAGGCGATGAATATGGTTATGGCCACTACTTGTTTGCTTAATCATGATTAATGTACTATAATGATGCATAGTATAGATGCTTACCTAGCATAAATAGGAATGATTAAGCTGAGCTATCACTTTAAATGTTACTACCGCTTTTCCGCAAAAAGAGTCAAGCTATCCCCTGATAAAGCCTATCATACTCCTTGGAGTCTTTTATTTTGAGTTAGTCGGGTAAGTCTAGCTGAGTACCTTCTTGTACTCAGGGTTTTTCCCGCTTGTTGTTTATGCAGATGGCCATATCTACCACGGGTATTGCGAGACCTGCTTATATCTAGTGGATTAAGTACCAAAGGGCAACGGTCGTTCGTACTACTCTTCCCACTTGCTTTTGTGGATTGATCATCAGGCTGGCATTGTATTAAACTCCAGTTTGTGTGTGTGGGTTGAGCTCTTAAAACTATCTTGTTTCCGCTACTTGGATTTGAAGAACTTGGGTTGTAATAACTCTAATTCCGCACTCGATGTTATCAAACTATTTGTGAAATGTTGTAACATGTGGATGGTGACGCTAAACTTGTACGATCTTGGTTGTTGATGTTTGGTTTGAAATCCTTCGAGATTTCCGGACTACCGGGTTTATAACGGCTTAAGTGTGACAATTGCTTGCTTAGCGAGTGATTTTTCACTTATGCTCTTATAAATTGGTCGGTTCTGTTACAGCTGGTATCAGAGCAAGGTTTAGCGATTACTGTTCACATGTGTATTTAAAAACAAAGGATTTTGGTTTCAAAACTGAATTTCAACTTATAGATCTATAAGTCTTTGAGAAAAACCGTTTGCAAATTAAGAGTGTGCCAGTGGTTATATCCTTTATGCCCAAATAAGGACTCTAGGTGGCTATTTAAGTACTGACTTGGGGGTTTGCATCATATTTTGTTTTTACTGTTGCCCATGCAGCAAGGTAATTGTATGGGTGCCATTCGCTTGGATGGTAATGTATGGTTCAATTGCCTCTACGCCTCGGTAAGTGGGAGTTGTGAGAGCATGGTTGTCCAACCGGCAATCTAGGGGAGTGCTAGTGTGATACCGGAAGTATTTGCATGTCAAAACCATGTACTTACCAAGGTGTTTAATTGTGGGTTGTGCCGTCTGTTGAGACGATGCCGTCTTTGGACGAGGATCGGGTAGTTGTACTACATGTGTGTGTATTTGGGAATGCACGTACGTGTGAGTGCTTAATCTTTACTTTCTGCAATGCATTTATTCATACTATTGGGATGGGCTGAAGTGGATTTTCTGCAGGTACATAACAGCGATTCGTGTAGAACGACTAGTTATATGCTATGAGAGAACGTTGTATGCCACCGTATATCCGCTAGAAATATTTTTGCTAAGTTTGTGAGAACGTAAGCTACGTGCATACATCATGTTTGTTCATCTCATATCATTACATTTACCTTCCCTTGTAAATTGACTACTTCTGTTAATTAAAATTGGATAATTAATAACTTGTTTCACCCGGGATAAATTTCTGACAGATGGCTCGCACTAAGCAGACAGCTCGCAAGTCCACTGGAGGGCGTGTGCCACGTGGACAGCTCGCACCTCGCACCACTATCCGGGAGGACCACTTCCTGGAGGAGTTTGGGATGCCCACGCTTCTTTGGCGTGTGCTGGCCCATGTGGGGTATACGGAGGAGCAGCGACCCGTATACTCCTGGGTGACTGAGGAGCCGAGCGACGGAGACCAGTGGTTGCCGTGGAGGTTACCGTCCCCACCACCCATGAGGACTCGAGAGGGAGGGGTGGCGCCTTCGTGCCTACGGAGTCACACCGAGGAGGGGCTAGCGAGTTGCCTTCTCCGCCCTGCGCACCATCATGGAGCGTTTTTTCGCCGAGCCTCGGCGCAGCCTTGGCGGGAGTGTTCCCTCGTGGTGACCCCCCGCCGACACTTTCGGGAGCAGCCTCCCAAAGATGGCACGCTGGCCCGGGATTCATGAGATTGAGGATAGCGACAATGCAAATGATGAGTGCCATGTTTGCTATGATGCGCACCTTGAATGCTACTCGGTCCTGCATGTACCGGATCAATGATCGAACAAGATCTTGTCGAAGAAGCAAGAGAAGAAGAAGAAGAGGCACTTCGGATCATGTCGAGATCCGAGGCACCAGATTGAGCTTATCACAGCTACCGAGAGACGATGCCGAGGCCCGTGAGAGGGCGGCCAATGGGAGATCGCTACCTTGCGCGCACGTGTTGCACGCTATGAGCGATGAGAGAAACAAATGACCGGATGATGGCGCAGCTAGTCACGTAGAGGAATGAAGCCCGAACGACGCCCATCACCGGGCACTGGCTCTTTGACCGTGAGCGATACATCAACCACCGCATGAGGACTACCACGTCTTTGTACAACCAGGTTCATGGCCACCATGCGCCTGAGCTGCCGAGATAGAGCACCCGAGTCATCGACCCGATGGAGGCGAGGAGGACGCCGACCTTCCACCTGCACCTAAGCCCCGCACGACGATTGTTATTGTTCTTGTTCTCGCCGAGTCCGACATCGGTAGTGAGCACGGTAGGCTAGTAGTCTCATCGCTAGACGTAATGCGCTCTTGTCTCTTTTGTTGTTGGTATGTAACCTGTATGAGATGTGACTCATGTGTGTTGGATCGTCGTGTGTTGTGGTGCTACCTGAACGCCTAAAGTCCGGTGTATGGATGCTGGCAATTTTGGATGTTGTATGCCTCGGATGATGTTTTATTCAGTAATCTAATTAGTGATGTTATGAATTGTGGAAATGAATCTTTATGCCTGTGTGTTGTTGAATGAATTAATTTCTTCTAATAATTCATTGGCATGATTATTACATTCGCTTACAATATTGTAACATCACCTAATAATTACTTGATGCTGAAATATGCAGATGGTTGGAACTCACCGCACCGTGAGTGGGTCCTTGGTTGGAGATGGTTCTGGCCAAGGCGGAGGCAATGGTGATAACGGGAGCAACGGTGGGGAATGGTGGAAATGGAGGAAATGGAGGCAATGGAGGAAACGATGGGGGTAACCTACCACCACCACCTCCTCCACCGTTGACCGCTGAGCAACTTTTCCAACAGTTCCTCGGCCGTCAGCGCAACATGGAGGCCACGTTGCGTGACATTACAGCAAACACCAGTCACCATCCGGAGGAGGCCACCGTGACCGCCCCGTCAATCGATGCAAGTACCTTCAAGGACTTTCTGGATACCGATCCGCCCAAATTCCTGCAGGCCAAAGAACCACTTGAGGCTCTTAAGTGGATCAACATCATGGAAGACAAGTTTCGCCTGCTCCGTATGACCGAGTCTCTGAAGGTTGAGTATGGGGCACATCAACTGCAAGGCCCGGCTGGAATTTGGTGGTCTCATCAACGCACCACTTTCCCACCGAATGCTCCTATCACCTGGGCACAGTTCACTCAGATGTTTCGCAGCACCTACGTACCTCCTGGGTTGATGGCTATGAAAGTGTCAGAGTTTATGAAGCTTAACCAAGGCAACAAGAGCATGAATGAGTATCTGCAGGAGTTTAACAACCTGTCTCGCTATGCTCCATCCTATGTGGACAATCGAAGAGAAGAAGATAGCCGGTTTCAAGAGGGGTCTAAACACCAAGATGGCCAAGACCATGGGTATCGGTTCAAGGGCTACCTTCAACGAGTTCATCGCTTATTTGCTTGACTCGGGAGAACAACAACAACCTTGCATGCTTTGCTTCCAAGAACCGCAAGAGGAATTTTGAAGGTGGATCTTCTCGGTCAGAGGCCTCCAATGGCTAACCGTCCGCCCCGCACCGCCCTCCCCGCTTTCGAACTCAAGGTTCCGTGCACCCGCTCCAAAGAGGAATGCTCCACCACCTCCGAAGAACCGGAGGGGTTATCGCCCACCGCACCTCAAGCTCACGCCAAGATGGGGGTTCCACGGCAGCTGCTCCCGCCGTAAGAGGCCCCTGCTTCAACCGCAATCAGATGGGTCACTTCGCCAAGTACTATCCCTATCCGAAAAAGCAGACGACCTATCCTGCCCGTGCACACCACACCACCGTGGATGAGATCCCCGAGGGAGAACCGATCCACTGCGGTATGTTTCTTGTCAACAATCATCCTGCCAGCTTGTTTTATTTGATTACGGATCATTGCATTCTTTTATGAGTCAAGCATATGCACGATCGCATGAGTTAGAGCTCAAACGATTAGATTATGGGTACCGCATCAGCTCTGCTGGTGCTGATGTTCTATCTAATAAGATGCTTGAGCATGCAACTTTTGAAATTGGAGATAAAGCATATAGAGTTAATTTGGTGGTACTACCTGGGTTAACTATGGATGTGATCTTGGGGATGAATTGGATGAAAGATAAGCAAGTTGTGATTGATACTGGGAATAGAACCATTACCCTCACGGATCCTCTGGGTAAAGACACTTTCCAAGTGTTATTGCCTCGAGTTGCAGACATGACCAAGTTGACCTATGCTATCCGAGCCTCTACTCTTTCTGAGATTCCTGTGGTTTGTGAGTTTTCTGATGTCTTTCCTGAAGATTTACCTGGGCTACCGCCTGATAGAGACATTGAGTTTGCAATTGATCTAGTGCCTGGTACAGCTCCAATCTGCAAGAGACCGTATCGTATGCCTCCCAATGAGCTAGCAGAGTTGAAGAAACAGTTGTATGAGCTGAAGAAATTGGGTTTCATTAGGCCAAGTAAGTCTGAATGAGGTTGTCCAGCTCTGTTTGGAAGAAGAAAGATCATTCCTTGAGGCTATGTGTTGACTATCGGCCGCTCAATGCCGTAACAATCAAAAACAAGTACCCTCTCCCGAAAATTGATATTCTGTTTGATCAGTTGTCTAAAGCTAAAGTGTTTTCCAAGATTGACTTGAGATCGGGGTATCATCAAATCAAGATTCGTCCTAAAGATGTGCATAAGACTGCTTTCGTCACTAGGTACGGGTTGTATGAGTATCTCGTTATGTCTTTTGGCTTGACGAATGCTCCTGCATACTTTATGTATCTTATGAATTTAGTCTTTATGCCCGAATTGGATAAGTTCGTGATTGTATTCTTGGATGACATTCTGATCTACTCTGCAAATGAAGAAGAACACGCCCAGCATCTAAGAGTTGCGCTTACCAGACTAAGAGAACATAAGTTGTATGCCAAGTTCAGTAAATGCGAGTTTTGGTTAAAGGAAGTCGTTTTCCTTGGCCATATCATTTCTGAAAATGGCATATCAGTCAACCCGTCCAAGGTACAAGAGGTCATGGATTGGCAACCGCCCAATGCCTCGTGCATGAAGTTCGGAGTTTTCTTGGAATGGCAAGGTATTATCGCCGTTTCATTCCAGATTTCTCTAAGATTGCCAAGCCAATGACGAGTTTGCTATAGAAAGAGCACAAGTTTGTCTGGACAAAGGCTTGTGAGGCAGCTTTCCGCACCTTGCGAGAGTTGCTAACCACAGCTCCTGTCTTGGCACAGCCTGACATCGAGAAGCCGTTTGATGTGTACTTGTGATGCATCCAAGACTGGTTTGGGTTGTGTGCCGATGCAAGAAGGCGAGTGATTGGTTATGCTTCACGCCGGTTGAGAAAGCATGAAGTCAACTATCCCACGCATGATTTGGAGTTAGCTGCAGCTTGTGCATGCCTTGAAGATATGGAGGCATTATCTGGCCGGGAAATGTGTCATATCTACACCGATCACAAAAGTCTCAAGTACATTTTTACCCAGCCCGAGCTCAACATGAGGCAAATAAGATGGTTAGAGTTGATCAAGGACTACGACTTGACAGTGCACTATCATCCTGGCAAAGCAAATGTTGTTGCTGACGCTTTGAGTCGCAAGACACATCACCATGTCGTAAAGCCGTTGTTTGGAGAGAAGTTCAATCGATGCATCCCGCAATCCCGCATGATATCCAAGTTCGGTGTTCTCTCGACCAACAGATCATTGAAGGGCAAAAGACAGATCCTGGTATCTACCACCTCAAAGAAAAGATGAAGAAGGAATCGATTCCGCACTTCAGACTGGATGACAATGGTGTACTTTGGTTCGACGCTTTCGCCTTGTCGCATCAAAGGATCGAGAACTCAAGAATAAGATAATGGATGAGGCTCACCTTTCCAAGCTATCCATTCACCCCGGAAGCAATAAGATGTATCATGATCCGAGACCTCGGTATTGGTGGACCAAGATGAAGAAAGAGATATAGCAAAAGTATGTGGTTCGATGCGATACTTGTTGTCGTGTCAAGGCCATTCACATGAAGCCGGCGGGTTTATCAAACCTCTACCGGTTCCTCGCTTGGAAGTGGGATGATATCGAGTATGGATTTCATCATAGGTTTACCCACTACACAAAAAAGGGAAATGATTCAATCGGGTGATCGTTGATCGACTAACCAAGTCGGCTCACTTCTTACCTGTCAAGACAACCTACAGACCACCTCAATATGCTGACCTCTACATTGATGAGATTGTTCGTTTGCATGGGGTACCCAAGACCATCGTATCTGATAGAGGATCGCAGTTCACTGCTCACTTTTGGACCCGTTTGCATGAAGGTATGGGAACTAAGTTACTACACAGCACTGCTTATCATCCTCAGACTTCAGGTCAGACTGAGAGACTTAATCAAGTTCTTGAAGATATGTTGAGAGCATGTGTGTTATCTGCTAAAGGATCGTGGGAATTCTGGCTACCTTTGGCTGAATTCTCCTACAACAACAGTTATCAAGAAAGTAATAAGATGGCACCGTTTGAAGCTTTGTATGGTAGAAAGTGTAGAACTCCATTGAACTGGGTAGAAGCTGGAGAAAGGAGATGCTATGGTATTGACTTTGTTCCCGAAGCTGAAGAGAAGGTTAGAACTATCCAAGAGCACATGAAAGCTGCACAGTCCCGACAAAAGAGTTATGCTGATAATAGAAGAAGACCTTTGATGTTTGAAGTTGGTGACTATGTTTACCTCAGAGTTTCACCGATAAAGGGTACACAAAGGTTTGGAGCCAAGAGGAAGCTTGCACCAAGATATGTGGGTCCGCACAAGATTCTAGAAAGAAGAGGAGAAGTTGCTTACAAGTTGCGGTTGCCAGAGTCTATGAGTTCTATCTTTCCGATCTTTCACGTCTCTCAGTTGAAGAAGTGTTTGCGTGTGCCCGAAGAAAGAGTCGATGAACAAGATTTGAAGCTAGCCGCTGACCTGGTCTATAAAGAAGAACCTGTGAGAATTGTGGATAGCAAAGAAAGAGTTACTCGAAATCGTTTGGTGCGAACTTACAAGGTCGTGTGGAGCTACCATGATGATAGAGATGCATCATGGGAAACTGAGGATTACCTGAAAGAAGTTTATCCCGAATTCCATAAAACCTGGTTAGTAAACCCAAATCTCGGGACGAGATTTCTTTAAGGGGGTAGGGCTGTAACACCTCAAGTGTTAAGCATGCATTAGGCACCTAATTAATTAACTTGATCATCATTTATCATGGCATAAGCATCATCAAGCATAAACCCTAAATTTTTGCATTGTCATTTCATGTGCTTGCAATTTAAATTTATGCTTGTCGTTAATTGTTTGATTTAATTAATTGAATAGCTTGCAAATGACTTGATCAAGGTTGGATCCTCTTGCCCAGCATTTTGAAATGTTTTATCAAATTTTATTGCAAAAGATTTGGAGCAAAAGAAAGTAAATTGAAAATCTCCTTTTATTACCCTCGAATTCAAAATGAATTTCTAATTCAAAATCTGTTCAGAATTTTGAGATGAGCCTTAAATGAAAGTTGTTCATTTCAAAAAGATCTACAACTTTTATTTTTGGCACTTTTCCTGAAAATGCTTTGAAATTGGTCAAAAAGTGGCATTTTGGTCGGTTTCGGTTTGAATTCAAAATTTCAAAAAAAAGGGCACAAGAACGGCCGGGCCGTTTTGCCTGCCACGGCCCATGGCCAGCGCTGCCGCGTCGCGCCCGCCGCGCCGTCGTGGCCGACCGGCCACAGGCCGCGCCACCACGCTGCCGCCGCCGCCGCCGCGCTGGCTGCGTGGCGGGGGCGAGCCCTGGCCGGCGGGCCCCACCACGGCGACTACACCCCGAAATGGAAACGCCCAGCGCTCCATTTTCGCTCGCTTCGCTGGTGCTCTCTGCTCGCTCGCACTCCGCCAGCCGCATGCCGCCCACCACGCCCACGCCTTCGCGGGCGAGCCGCTGCCACCAAAGACCACCCGCCCTTGCACCTCACCACCGCACGCATCGGGCTCCGCCCCGACGTGGCGCCAACCCGTCGTAGCTCTAACCGTCGCCATCGGCGTTGGTAAGGGCCAATTTGGCTATCTGCCAGCTACCGGCGAGCGCAGAGTCTCCATGCCTCGGGAGTAATCGCGACCTTAGCTACGTCATCCCTCACCTCCCTTCTGCATTGGAGCGCGACTAGGTTAGGTTAGCCGGGCGACTTGGTTAAAGGGCCCAGGCCTGAGCTCCCGCCGCGCCAAGGCACGCTGCCGTTCGCCGCGCCGCCCGCGTCACCACCATTGCCGCTCAATCCGCCTGCTTTGCCAATAAACCCAACCGAACCACGGTTAGCTCGTCGCCACTCGTGGAGCTCACGTGCGCCCCATCGCACCGCGCCATCGCCGGAATAGTCACCGGCGGTGACATGCAGCGCCCGCCCGCCCCGGCCCCGCCGCCGTGGGCGAGGGAGCACCTCCGCCGCGTCGACGCGTCACCGAGAGTGCGCCTCGTCGCCGAAAGCACGACGGTGCCCTCGGTTGGCCGGGGAGCTCATCGCCCGGCGAGCCCTCGCCGTCGAACACCGCCCCTCGCTCGGTCGACCGGCCGGTGGGGCCGTGGACCGTGGGGGCCCCGCGTGTCGCAGGGCTCGGGGTCCACCGGACCGAGCCCATGGACCGGCCGGGTTCCCCTTTCCTTTTATTTGTTTTCCGAAAAAATTGATTTAAATAGTTTAAAATTTATAGCTGGTGCAAATGGAATCCAAATCTGGTGAAAGTTGTTTTGTTAGGCTTCTACTAAGTAGATCTACCTAGGAAAAAATATGTGTTGCAATTGTTGAGGTACTTTTCTCGTGTAGATTTATTTAAATGCTTAAATGGTTTGAAATCTGGATAAATGCATGATAAATTGTAGAATGCTTTGAAAAATGTGATTCTTGTTTTGTTAGACTATGTGTGATGTAGTTTCGGGAAAAATATGTATCATGCGGTTCTGTACAAAAAAAGTATTGGAATATGATTTAAATTCAATTCGGCTGATTCTTGTATGATTTTTAATAAATTAATTATGAGGAATCATGCCTTGATAATTTTTGATGACCGCTCTTGTGCTAAGAAGTTCTAGAGAAAAATATGAAATCTGTTGTTTGATACTTTTCACAGTACAAAGTTGTTAAATGTGCATTTCTGTCCAGTGGCTTCATCTTTTTGTGTAGGCTGTTGTACTAGATAAAATGTGATGAAAATTTTACCATGACTCTGTTGTAGCATGATGTAGCTCCTGTAATTTTTGTAGATTTTTCTGAACTGTTTAGACAGAGGTTACAGTTCAAGTCTATTTATTCACATGAAATGATAAGCCTTGGGATTAAATGATTTAAGGAGTTCTATATTACTTCTTGTGCACTTTTAATCATGTTATGCTTGCTGGTCCTGTTATGCAGCACCATAACTGAAATGTGATGGTTGGCTATGAATAGTAGTATTTCTCCTTATTCCTGTGATGTGTGTATGTGTGTGTGCGCTTAGCCACACCACTCTTCTTTATGCACTCCTCTAAGTGTTTAGAGAAGAGGTATGCACATACTCGATAATTGAGTTAAGTTGTTAGTAGAGAGGAGATATGCACCTACTCGTCAAAATGATCTGTTAATCATTCTTCATTCATGAGCATCATACATTGTGCATTCATGGTACTTATACATGTGCATCGCATCATACAGGTTCGCAGGAGGACCTCCAGTTTTCGGAGATCGAGCAGGATCATCAGGAGGAGCCCCAGCAGGAGGTTCCACAAGAAGGAGAGGAGGTCGAAATAGAGGATCTACCGGAGTGTCCCGATCACAGGGCTAGTGACTTCGTTCGAGGCAAGCCCCGGAGCATTTCCTTACCTATGCTTTCTAACAGTCTAATTATGCTTTATGATTGTTGCATTAAGTATAGGAGTTGTGTGACACCGTTGATGCATTATATCCTTGCCTTACCATTAAATTATCCCACCTTGATATACCCTGCTAGTCTAGGGCGAGTATTATGCTTAGCTTGCTTAGACGGTAGAAGTCGGGTGATTTCCTGTCATCCGCGAGTATAGGTGGTTACTTAGGATTGAGGGAAAGGCTTATGTTGATATCATCCGGTTGATGGTTCCGGTTGAGATTATTGGAGACCTGGACGGAGTCTTGTGGGGTTGTTGGACCATAGTGATTCCGTCTCAGACGATTAAGGACCGTACCGCTGATGTGTACCCCAAGTCATGTTGAACGCATGCCTCATACTTAGGCGGGCCGGATAAGCACTTCCGACCGCGAAGCCTAACACTATCCGGGCCGGTTCTCGATCCGTTCGCACCGTATTGGAGATGGATGGGGACCATAGGGGCGCGAAGAGTAAGTCCGAGGTCCAAAGATGGTCGGGCTAAGGCGTCGGGCGGTCCCCGGTACGGTGGTTCTATGCGAGTCCGCGTACTTGTTTTTTTTTTTGATACGTGCCACGGTGATCTGTAGCTCACTTCGGCGTGAGTGTGATTTGTATGAGGAATACCCCCGAGCTCGGTAGTAATCGATTCGAATCGCCATCGTTCCTAGACAAAGGAACACCTTGACTTGAGCCGCAAATCATAGTAATGATTATGGAATGTGGTTAATGATGATGATGAGTTAAGGCGATGAATATGCTTATGGCCACTACTTGTTTGCTTAATCATGATTAATGTACTATAATGATGCATAGTATAGGTGCTTACCTAGCATAAATAGGAATGATTAAGCCGAGCTATCACTTTAAATGTTACTACCGCTTTTCATAAAAAAGAGTCAAGCTATCCCCCGATAAAGCCTATCATACTCCTTGGAGTCTTTTATTTTGAGTTAGTCGGGTAAGTCTAGCTGAGTACCTTCTTGTACTCAGGGTTTTTCCCGCTTGTTGTTTGTGCAGATGGCCATACCTACCACGGGTATTGCAAGACCTGCTTATATCCAGTGGATTAAGTACCAAAGGGCAACGATCGTTCTTACTACTCTTCCCACTTGCTTTTGTGGATTGATCATCAGGCTGGCATTGTATTAAACTCCAGTTTGTGTGTGTGGGTTGAGCTCTTAAAACTATCTTGTTTCCGCTACTTGGATTTGAAGAACTTGGGTTGTAATAACTCTAATTCCGCACTCTGATGTTATCAAACTATTTGTGAAATGTTGTAACGTGTGGATGGTGACGCTAAACTTGTACGATCTTGGTTGTTGATGTTTGGTTTGAAATCCTTCGAGATTTCTGGACTACCGGGTTTATAACGGCTTAAGTGTGACAATTGCTTGCTTTGCGAGTGATTTTTCACTTATGCTCTTATAAATTGGTCAGTTCTGTTACAGCACGTAACACAATAACCTTCATAAAACATATCACCTGCAACGATGGGTAAATCCCTGAGTACTCAATTGTACTCCGCAAGACTTACCCGACGATAAAAGATAAAGGCTCCAAGGGTACATGACAAGTATGAAAGGAAAGTTTGTCGGCTAGCAAGCTTTGCGGAAAATGCTTACTAAATTTGATCCTTATTTCAATTGTTACAAGTCAAATGTACTTTAGCTATTTAGAACTACCTTTGCTTTGACTACGCTCTTTTCTTACGCTTACGGCAAACAATTCTATTAAGTGAGGCATCAAGTATAATCCGTCCAATCTCGACATTTAGTTATCATTTCTTAACTACGTCTCTGCGGTCAGGTATGAGTTTCTCACTATCCGGGAGAGACGGCGATTCAAATCGATTACACCACCGGGGTAAAGCCCGTATCACACACTTTTGCAAGCCGGCCAAAGCCTCTCCAAGTCACCGCCGCTCTATTCGAAAGATAGGCTTGATCATGCTATGTAAAACTCATGGTACTGCATCCTCACAAGTCGTGCCCGTTCAGCCCGTAGCCCGTAGTCACGCAGGGGTCTTGGACAATACCCTTTCCCCTTCCTATCGTCCCCAAAGAATGCATAAGCGGTTCAAGAACTACCTCGAATAAGCTAACCAGTTTTACCGTCAAAACGAGTTATTCGGCGGTTATGTGAAGGTACGTTCAATCTCACATCTAGATCCAGAATACGGCTCGGTCCTTAACCGACACAGCACGGAAAAACACCAATTTCGTCCGGTCTCCAATTATTAACCGTCATAAGATTAAGGACATCACAAAATACCAACCTCGGGTTGCGAATGACGAGAATCATCCGTCTTCTAAACATCTAGGCATGGCTAAGCATTAGCGCTATCTACTCAACTAGTAGAATGAAAAGGGCATTTTTGAGTGGACAAGGTATTAATGCAACAACGGTATCACGCAATTACTAAAGTGTATTGCATAAAGTAAAGTAACTGAGAGTAAGTAATTGCATTTCAAAATAGATTAGGTTAATAGAATGTTCCGGGGCTTGCCTCGGCGAAAGGTAGAGGGACCGTGGTTCGGACACTCCGGCAGCGAGTCAGTGTTTCCTTCTTCTCCTCCGGTGGAGACTCCTGCGATCCTGCTCGATCACGGTGTACTCGATGGTAGGTTCTCCCTCGGATCCTATATGAATGTATGTATGGTATAAATACCAAGAGTGCATATAGAATGTGCAAGGTGAAATACTATAACATGAAATGATGCACAATGTGATGATCAAGATAATGATGGAAAGCTACATAAGGTTCCATGTGTGCAGTTCTCTTTCTCTCGATGACAACACTATATTATCAAGATTGTTTATAAGAAAGCTAAAGATTACTTGTTTTTTTTTAACTCACATAGAGTAGGTGCATATCTCCTCTCTGAAGAAATGATTTAATCACCACAAAGGAACATTCATCACTCATCAACTAGCATATTCAAATTGTTATCACTAAATAATGGAGATGCCAAGGATCAGTGGGTTCATGATCCAAGGTCTTCATTCAATTTTTAAAAGTCACACATGACCATATAGGGATTACCTTTGTTTGGTTTTATAAAAAACTATACACACATACATACATACTTATGTACTTTAATAATTAGGGTACAACACATATCAAAGCATCAATTATCTACTTAGGGCATTAATTAAATAAATGGTACTCTATGACATGGCAACAGTAAAGTATAAACCTAGAACATTTAATTATCACCTACATGTGATCATATCCCCCTTCTTTTCCTTTATTCCTAATTTTTAGAAATAATGATTTTATAAACATTCTCAAATGCTTCTCAAACTTTTTGTACAGATTGGTACTATCATGAAATGAATGTAAAATAATTTTCATGATTTTTGGATCAATATTTTATTCTAGAAAAATCATGGAATGTCCATTTATTAATTAAAAGGAGGAATTTTAGATTAAACAAAAATAGCTAGTTTTCTAGGTTTTATATTTTTCCCACATAGACTCCATCACAGAGAAGTCCGACAAAAATTTTCATAATTTTTGGAGCTTAAATTAATTCTATACAAAAAAGACAAATCCCAGCACTATTTGGAAATTCAAATAAAAACCAAATCAACTGTGCACAGTGACTCCTCCCGCACGCGCCGCTACGACGATCGACAGGTGGGCCCCGCTCACGGCGGCGCTTCGGCCGGCTGGGAAGAAGGAACTACGATTCTGGCGACTCGGTCGATGTCAAACGACACCACCAAGTGCAATCGATGCGCAAGGGGATTACGGAGCGACTGTCAAGTGCAATTGGATGGCAATGGAACAACGAGTGTGAATTTCAGCGGTGAAGGGTTCTCGGTCGTCAGTGAGCAGAAGAAGAAAAAAAATGGCGACGGCGGCCGGTGTGAGCTTTATATAGGCAATTCAAGCATGGAGGGATGGCCAGTGCCTTCACGGACTTGTTCGCGTGGCAAGCAGCGCATGGTCGAGTTCGCGTGAAGCCCGGATGGCCGCTCCCGTGGCGCCGGTGAATAGAGAGGGGAAGAGAAGAGAAGGCCGGCGATGAATTCGGCGGCGCTGGCAACGGTATGGGCGCGAAAAGGTTCCTCCGATCATCTGGCCAGCGCGGCACAAGCTACAAGGCGGGCACGGCGTGGCAGCGGCAGCCAATCGTCAGTGGGCACCGAGATGCCGACAGGAAGCTGCTGCCCCTGTTTGGCTACTGCAGCAACCGAACCGACTGAAACCAGGATATTTCTCTCTCTAATTCCCATCTCAGGCAGCCAAAACGCAAAACCAAATCCACCATTGCAATCTCTGATAGATGCACTACAACTTCACTTAAAGGCTCAAAATCTGATTCCTAATGGTTTGCAAGATATAAAGTGCTAAACATGGCTAAATTAAAACTGAAACCTGAATTCAGTTCTGATTCAGTTAAGCCAGACAACAGTTACCTTGATTAGCTATGTTAGGCAAATAATTAAGAACCAAAACAACCATAATTAAGCTCAACCAATTCCATGGCATGAAAGTACAAACTTTCTACTAACTAATGATGTAATTGGTTTCCTATTTGCATTCATGAAAAATAAAATTACTTAGCCCTAAAAAAGGAATTCAGTGTTGAAATCAGGGACTTGGAAATTTTTTATTATCCTGATTTTGTTTCAAATTCAATCTTAAAGGCATTGTTTGAGCAATTTAGGTTGGGATTTAGCCTTAGGTCCTTAAATAAAAGTTGTTGCATATATTTTGTACTACAACTTTCATTTAGGGCTTAAACCCAAAAACTAAAAAAGAACATATAGTTAGACTTTAAGTTTTCTAGTAACATGAAAAAAAAGGGAATACTCAACCTTATCATCACATGTGAGCACTTTTAAGCAAAAAGTTATATATAAACCCTATCTCAAACATAATCCTAAATATTTTTAACCCACTTTTGAGATTGTTAACAATCATGTATATTGCACACATAGAAACTTGCAATAGCTCATAATTATGACTGAATGCAAAATGATGCTTATGCCTTAATGCAAATGCAATGCACTTGATTAACATTTAGAATGTTACACCTGTCGGGCCGCCGCGAGCCAAGATGACGAGAGGCCGACCTACGTTACTCGTAGGTGTTGCAGCTGCGGGCCTGTGGCACCCTGAATCCCTATACACAATGTCCGATCCTCTGAATCCATTACTCGAGGGAGGAGCGCCTAGCGGCGGCGCCTTGAGCTCTTCAGTGCGGATCGAGAGAGGAGCGCCTAACAGCTGCAGCGGCGGCGGCGGCGGCGGCGATGACATGCTATCGGGAGTTCGGGGTGCGGCTGCGTCCGACGGAGCCGAGCAGGAGGCGTCTGTGGCTGTGGCTAATCCCCAATCCGAAAAAAGGACGTGAGAGGCCAAGTTACTAAAATACCCTCTATAATAATCTTCCTCAATTAATTATCGAAGAAAATGAAAAATGAAAGTACCTAGAGGTACTGTAGTACTTTTTCAACCATTGTAAAACAGCTCGAAAAGAAAAAGCACAACATCTTATATGTAATTTGAAATGAAAGGAGCATTATTGTTGGAGTGGGCATGTACAACGGGCGTTGCAGCCGTCGTCTCGGGATGGAAATTTTGCAAAATCACCCTCAGTTCACTGGAGAGAGAACGAAGCCGTCGCGTTGAGACGGCGAGGGCTCGTGCTCCTAGACAAACTCGACGGCTGCCTTCCCGTTGTACGGAGCCGTAATCTTCCGCCGACGCCCCAGATCCAGCTGCGCCGAGAGAGAAAAAAAAGTTGCGCCAAAAAATCCTCATCGACGCCATCTTTTCTGCCCCTTCGTCCTCACCGGCGCGCGGGAGGGTGAGCGGCGCGAGCAGGCGGCGCTGGCACCGGGGCTGGGCTGGGCTGGGCTGAGCAGCTGCACCAGCGAGGAAGAGTGGGGCCGCGCCCGGCAGGATGAGAGCGTGGCGGACCACAGCCTCGCCCGGGCGGGGCAGGGGCGCATCTCGACGAGCGCAAGCACATGTCTCCCAAATCCTCTGTTCTACTTTTGCCGATCAGGAATAGCTCGCAACCTCGCCTAATCCGGCCAGGAAGATGCCGTCGTAGTGTGCGCCCTCGTGTCGCCCCTCAGTTGTGCTTCCGTTGTATTGATGTACTACTCTACTACTCCATGGCATCACTTGAAGAACACCAAAACGGACGAGAAGATCGAATGGTGACGGGACCTTATGTAAAGCCTCACATCACCAGATGCCCAGATTCCAGATACCCCAAGCCGCAATAAACAATGTAATTCATTTTGATTGAAAACTGAATGTGTTCTGAATGTTTTGTAGCTACTGAATGTCTTGCTTAGTTGTTCTAGCTACCAAATATTTTCAGCTACTGAATGGGGTTTGGTTGGAGTTTTAGGACCTATTTTCCTCTTGTTCAGTTCTCTAGAATTGATATATCTGGTCATTTTCTGAAAGTATCTTATTGTCTAATTTTCTGAAAGTATCTAGACATTTTCTGGAAAATTATCATACATGCTGTTTTGATTCTCGTCAGGTGTATGTTCACTTGATTTTCTTATACAGAACTAGCATGAAAAAGGATGTTAAAAGAAGCCATTGTGATTTTCTAGACAGCACAGAAGTAGTGCTTGTGACATTTGATTTATGAAATACATTACATTACATTACATTAATAATAATAATAATAATAATAATAATAATAATAATAATAATAATAATAATAATAATAATAATAATAATAATAATAATAATAATAATAATAATATGGTTTTCTTTTATGAAAATATTTTATATCAATTAGCAACATAATAGTATATACAAATAATATTCAATATTGATCATAGATACATGCAAGCATTAAATAATCTATAGAAAACTAAAATGACAGCAGTTGTCTGTGGGTTGTAGGAACTGTCTGTTTAGCTGTCTGTATTGTAAATTTTAAACATTTATAAACAGCAAGCTATCTCTCTGTTGTACATGCCCTAATGTGAACATGTAGAGCTGTCTCTTCCATTCCACATATATTTTAGGCCAACCTACTTCTTTCCTAACCGGCCGATCCATATTCAATGCCGCCGCCTATCCCTACTTCTCCGGGCACGACAGAGATCGTTGTGGTTTGAACTTGGCCTTCGATTCTCTCCGAGTTTTATGCACTGACGAGTCAGCATGATCCGAACGGTCGGGGTCGGCCACTTGCTTGATGGTTACACTTGGCACTGCAATCGTAGTAGCCCCAGCCCGTAACCATCCTAGCATCTCGATCGCCGTACTGGCTGGCGGGTGGCGGCGGCTAAGCCCTTCCTACAGCGTTCGGCGGTCAAAACGTGACACCGGCCGGGAGCCTATACCTAGCTAGCATTAGACCGTCCGTCGTTTGCTTGCGTGAAAAACGCACCATGCAGCTAGAGGCGATCGGTCGTCGTTTATTTGTCCATGGATTCCACGCCGTCGTTGTGCTCACGCACGCACGTCGCTCGATCGACTTCACCTGAAGCTTCCACGTAACACACGAAGCTAGCTGATGATCGATGAGCCCCGGCCGCCGCCACCAGCTTCATTTCCGCGCCTATATATAGCCTTTTCTGAGCAAATGAAAATAGCTAGCTGCACCTTCTCACTGGTCTTCTCAGTATCTATCATTCTATCTTCTCCCAGGCGCTTAGAGCGCGCCGGCCGGCCTAATAATAACTAGGTGGGATCATCACCAGGAAGACAGGTAGGTAGCAGGTACCAGGTAGCCGGCCCAGGCCGGCGGCGAGCTAGCCTAGTCATGGACGGCTGCAGTAGCTGGTTGCCATTCCTGGACGTGGATGGTGAAATTGGCGACGGTGTATCCAGGTAAGAACGCTTGGCACAGGGCTAGCCGCTAGCTTGATGATCTAGTCAAGCAGCCAATATTGGCAGTAGGTATATTCTTAAGTCGACACTTGAGTCTGGAGTATGTTACAATTTTCTTTTGTGTTATTCTTCTGCTTCTTCAGCAGGAGTGGCTCTGAGGTGCAGCAGAAGCAGGACCTGCCTATTAGCTCGCAAGTGGAGGAGCAGCTCCAACAGGCAATGATCATGCACACACACGCTCATAATCAGAATTTTTTTTATATATTTTTGCGATGATCGATGTTAATCATTGATCGATCTAGTATAACCTCTAGAAATGACTTTTTTCTGTTAGATTATATATTTACTGATCGTGCATGCATGTATGTATATGCATGCTTCATTCTTGCATCGCTCTTGGTGGCCGCAGTTGTACTTGCTGATGGACATGGAGAAAAATGGACACCCAGAACCAGAGATGGTCCCCTCGTCGGAATCATCCATGTTCCGCTCCTTCTCTACAAGTCCCGACGAATTCAGGTGCCAAGAAGCTCGGAACGAACGAGCGCAGCAGCACGAGAACGGCCGTGGCGGCGCGTTCATGCCCTACATCCGGCACCTCAACCCGAAGAAGAAGCCCAGTAAGCCAGTCTCCGGCGGGCAGAGGGGCGATCAAGGCGGCCATGTCGGCCGTGGCACGAATGCACATGGTCAGGCTTGCCCAGTGGCGGCAGTGCTACCAGATGGAAATGGCAGCAGCGCTAGCGCCTGCGCTGCCCATCGCCGGGAGCAGCGACTGCAACCAGCACGTTTTGTCGGAGCGCAAGCGCCGAGAGAGGCTCAACGACAGCTTCAAGGCTCTCAGGACAGTGCTCCCCCCTGCATCCAAGGTATTCCTTATTGGCCACTCCATTCATCCTCTTTCTTCTCCTGCATCAACTTATCTGTCAGACCTTTTCTAAAAGAAATATATATTGCTTTGTCGTGACAGCAGAAAGATAAAGCATCCATACTGATCAGAGCAAGGGACTACCTGAACACTCTCAAAGCTAGAGTGTCTGAGTTAGAGGAGAAGAACAGGATACTAGTAGAGTTGCAGCACCACTGCAACAATGGAGGTGATGGAGGAGATGAGAAGCATGCGCAGCAAAGGAAACATCACAGGAATTTCACCTGAAGATAGTGGTAGGGTCGTCAGAGTGCAATGCCATGGATGCTGTAGTTAACTAGTTATTATACTTGAGTGCCTCAAGGAGATAGCAGATAGGGGACGTGAGATTGGTAGCCATGGACACGGGCAGCAGAGCCACCACCTTAACATTACAAATAAGGGTATAAATATGCTTATCATGTTTGATTTGTGATTTATGAACATGAAATAGAGGTATACATAAACATTCTTACCCTGCAAGAATTTTGAGTTTAAGTTCATATTTTTGCACACTAATCTGATGAGAGTATTTTATTTGGGTTGACGTATGAACAGACAATATTGGGACACTAACTGTACAACAAAATTTCAATACTGTTAAGGTTTCCAACTCACACAATTTCTCATACGACACACATCACATGATTGGATTCTCAACCAAGAAGTCAGTTTTATTAGAAGTCAGTAGAGGACTATTTTCCAATATAATGCATAGTCGTCTTGGTTTTGAATTGAAGATAAATAATGACTTGGAGTTTTTATGGTTCTTTCCTTGAATTAATGTCATACAGACACACAGTTCCCCTCGTAAACACTGTCTTGTACAAAACCAGCTCTGTTAGCCTATTTTCAGTTTTGGTGCGGTCTCCTTTGATACGTGTTGTTTTTTTCATTCAAAATTAATATGGTTTGTTTGCTAATCAGTTTTCTCTGTCGATCAGTTTATCAATGAATAAATCGTTATTTAACCATCCATTTTTTATGAACTTCAGAGAATCTGATATCTTCATCCAATATTCATGAAGCCTAGCAGATGGGATGACAATATCCTGAAGGAATAATATGTAATAAAGAGTGTCAAGGAGTCAAAGATAGAGACAAGCTAAGTTTTTCTACGATGGTTCGGTTCAAATGGGTGTCAGATTGGATTTTGTGGTTTTTTACAAGATCCAATTAAGCACGGTGACTGGGCATTAATAAAAAAATCAACCAAAATGTCAAACGTATTGTTACATTCAAGGAGATTGAATTTGAGTCTTGAGTTGAATGTGGAAGTCAGTGGAGAAGTAATCAAGAAAAGCAGTAATAATGTCTTCAATTTTGAATGGTATCCTAATACTATAAGACTCACTACTGCTGAACACATCATACATGCCTTCTCGTGAATCTAATCCATGCTGGTCATCGAATCGACCGCATATGCATGCAAAAGTATCTATGTCGGTTAGGTAGCTCATGTAGATGCAAGTATCTAGCTCATTAAAAGGACTGTGGGGGAGATCCCTACAATGCCTTAAAATTTTATTAAAAAATTATAAGGGGAGTACTTACAAGCAGGATTAACTAAGAATACAACCAATTTTGGTGGATCTGATCGTGCAGCCAAGAGGTACTTTAACCTATAAGGAGATGTGCTAACAACTAAACACCAGATCTCTGCACTACGGTGCCTTGGATAAGGAGAGATATGCAGCACTAGTACACAAAGCATTTGTCTTGACGGTAGGGATTTATTTCCACTGGCGGTTTTAGCTTAGAGACGCCACTGGAAATCGACAAGCGGGCCCCAAACTTTAGAACCGCCAGTGGAAAAAGGCTAGCACTGGCGGTTCCTTAAGTCAACCGCCGCTGTAAATGGCGCCATTTACATCGGCGGTTGACTTAAGGAACCGCCAGTGATAATGAACATTTTCACTGGCGGTTTCCTTATGTAGACCGCCTGTGAAAATGAACACCATTTTCACAGGCGGTTTCCTTAAGTCAACCGCCTGTGGTGATCTTCTCCTATATATACCCCTCTTCTTCCTCCCCACCACAGTCCAACAGAAACTGTAACTCGAACAGTTCTTCCATGGAGAAGCTTTGGAGGTCCAGATTTCACTAAATACAAGGGGGAGGTTTTGCTCTTGATTTCTTCGGAGGAGGTGACTAAAAAAGGTTAGTTTACGTGTTTCTTGCCTCATTTCCCCTATTCTTGCTCAATCCCACCCACTTTTGAGATCTAGGGTTTCACCTCATGTGAGAGAGAGAAGAGTAGCTAGGTTTTTGTTTTTTCTCAATAATTCTAGTCACTATTTTTCTAGGGTTTTCTTTATTTTAATAATTAGTTATGTGTAGTTTAATTAGCTATTAGTGATGTTTTTAGTAGTGATTCTTTAATTATGGTTTTATTAAATTTTAGTTTCTTATTTAATTATTAGTTAATGTGTTATATTGATGCTTAAAATTAGCGTTTGTTTAATTATGTAGTTATATTATGTTTAATATAATTTATAGTTTTGTTTTTTTAAATCTAGTAGTGGTGAGGCTTTGATTAGGGTTTCATTATGTAGTCTTCCTTTAGTTTGTATGGTTCCATCTAATAAATTGATTCTTTAAATTATTATGTTTAGTTCATTTAGTTAATTTTACTCTTATTTAATTATTAGTTTATGTGTTATATTGATGCTTCAAATAAGTGTTTGTTTAATTATGTAGTTATATTTTGTTAAGTTAAGCAAAGGTTAGGCTTTAATTTGGGTTTCATTAAGTAGTCCTCCTTAATTTTTTAGGATTTCATATAATAAAATGATGCTTTAATTTACTATGTTTAGTTCATTTAGTTGTGTTTAGTCTTATTTAATTACTAGTTTATTTGCCATATTGATGATTAAAAATTATTTTCTCTTTAATTATTAAGTTTTGTCTTGTTAAATTAAGCAAAGGGTTAGTCTTCCTTTATTTGCTATATTGATGTTTAATTATTAAGTTTTGTCTTGTTAAATTATTTACTATTGCTTTATATATTTTTTGAGAGGCGAATTTTTTTAACTAGTTGTTTTAACTATATGTGATTTAGCCCAAACGTGTGTTATTTGAGAAATATACAAGCGAGGAGTTCTTTTCATCTATAATCCATTGAAGGAGTTTGTCGATCATCTTAAGGTTTGTTAGTAATTATCACGTAACATTAATGTCTTCTTTTTTAGTGATTACATTATTTTAAATCTATTAAACTCTATAACAGGTAACAATGGACAGAGCATTCTGGATGTATAACTTAGACAGAGTAGATCCATCCTACGTACTTGAGGTCCGTAGGTTTATCGATGCAGCTAAAAATCATGCTTTGAGAACACAGACGAAGCACATATATTGTTGTTCTTGGCGCCAGACCGCAGAAATCTTGTTGTTTTTGAAGACACAAGTCCAATCATGGCTCATGTGGTCTGTCGAGGATTTATGAATGATTACTTGATTTGGACAAAGCATGGGGAGGGAAGCTCTGCAACGTATGTAGCTGAAGACCCTGTGAATCTCGGTGGCAATGGCCCAGATATGCTTGTTGACGATGTATACCGCCTTCGGACATGAGACAGAACACCATTGTCTCCAAGAGAGTGAACATGTTGTGCCCGATGTTCATGATGATGATGATGCAAATGTTGGAGGAACCGACGCCAACAGAACTCAGGTGGAGGATGAAGACGCAGAATTGATGGCTGCACTATTGCATCGTCATACGGATCCATCAATGTTTTTCATGAAAGGGATGAAGGCCTTAGAGCAAAAAGCAAGAGAGCCCTTGTAATGATGAGAGTAAGGGTTGCACCAAAGAGTTCACGACATTACGGTCGGCGTGCTTAAGTTGTTGATGTTGAAGGCTAGGTACGGATGGTCCGATGCCGCTTCGATGCATTATTTAGTACTCTTAGAGATATGCTTCCAAATGAGAACAAAGTCCCCGCTAACACTTACTATGCAAAGAAGCTAATCACCCCGCTTACTATGGGTGTCCGTAAGATCCACGCGTGCGTAAAACCACTCGTATCTTATATCGAGGTGATTACAAAGACTTGGACAAATGTCCAAATTATAGTGCAAGTCGGTACAAGACGAAAAAAGACTATCTACAAGAGGAGAATGGAACTTCTGTTTCTAAAGGGAAGAAGAGAAAGAAGACCCAACAGAGTTCAAAACTCGCAATAAAGAAAATGAAGAAGAAGACTATTATGCCCGGAGAAAGGTTCCAGCTTTTGGTGATGTGGTATCTTCCGGTAATTGATCGTCATGCGGTGTTTGTTTGCAAACCCCGAGGATGCAGAGCTTATGACTGGCATGCTTCGAGAAGCACAAAGTAGACGGAAAGCTTCGACATCCCGCCGATGGAAAGCAATGGCAAAAATTCAATGCTGACCACCCGAGTTTGCTAAGGAGACAAGAAATGTTCAGTTCGACTATGTAATCGACGGAATGAATCCCTTCACCGAAAGGAGCAGCACGCATAGCACATGGCCGGTGCTCCTCACTATCTACAACCTCCCTCCACACTTGTTGCGTAAGCGCAAATACCTTTTGGCCGACCATTCTTATTTCTGGACCTACACAACCCGGTGTTGATATCGATGTATTCTTGGAGCCATTAATGGAGAAAATGAGAATATTGTGGGATACAGGTGTCGCCATGTTGGACGAATACCGAAAAGAGTCATTCACACTAAGAGCAATTATTTTTTTACGATCAACGATTACCCAAATCTCTTTATATTGTCGGGGACAGTTCAAGGGTAAGGTCGGTTGTGTAGTATGCTTGGATGAAACTTTTTACATGTCCCTCGGTGCCTCCAACAAGATAGTATACATGAGACACGACGCGTTTATTATCGAGAGGACACAGTACCGCTTGCGAAGATGGATAGATACTTTGACAATCACGACGAAACAAGGTCCACCGCTCCATCGTAATAGTAAAGGTCAAAGAGTGTACAAGATAGTTAAGAACATCAAGTTTATATTTGGCAAGAAGATAAAAGATGGAAAAGCAAGAAAGAATGTGAAGCCAACTCCTGGAGCTACATTTAGGAAGATGTCAATTTTCTTCAAGTATTTGCCATATTGGAAAGAGTTTGACATACGGCACGCGGTCAATGGTATGCACATTCGAAAGAATGTGTTTGAAAGCATAATTGGTACCTTGCTAGATATAAAGGGTAAGACAAAGGAAGGATTGAGTTCACGTCCGGGACTGGTCAATTTGAAGATAAAACCAGAACTTCATCCAAAGTGTTGCTAGATAATGGAAAGTACCACCTCCCGGTAGCAAGCTATAACCTGACTACGGATGAGAAACATGCGATGTGTGTTTGGTTGAAGAAATTTAAAGTTCCAGCTGGATTTTGCTCTAACATTAAGAGCATTGTGTCAATGAAGGATCTTACACTCACCAACTACAACTCACATGATTGCCATATGATGTTGACAACCTTTCTCCCTATTGCCATCGTGGGGCAATAAGCCCGGTGTTCTTAAAGATGGCAATCACACGGTTATGCTACTTTTTTAACGAGATATCACAAAAGGTAATTGACCGAGAGTAGTTGGAGTCTCTTCAGGAATTCGCGGTTGAGACAAAGGTCACAGACTTGAGATGTGTTTCCCACCATCTTTCTTTGATATAATGGTACACCTTGTCGTGCATTTGGTGCCACAAATACAAAGCTTTGGGTCCCATGTACTTGCATGAGATGTGGACGTATGAACGTTTCATGTCAATACTGAATGGGTACGTATCCACTGTGCTCGTCCCGAGGCCTCCATGATAGAGGGATACACTACCGAAGAGGCCATTGATTCCGGAGGTCCATTCTGCAATAATTTCCTAAAAGACCAGATTGCAATAGGTTTGCCTCCGTCCCGACATGAGGGCAGACTACATGGGTGTGGGAGGATGGGCCAAAAATCATTCATCCCATTAGACTATAATGTAGTTCTCGAGGCGCATCATAGCATCATGCATCGCCTCGATAATGGAGCCTCGATCACACAACACATAGAAGAGCTAAGCGATCATAACCCCGGGCAAACAGAGGATTGGCTATCAAAGGAACACAAGCGCCGATTCACTTCATGGCTAATGGAGCGTAACATTCCAAATGGAGAAATAATTGAGCAACAAACAATCAAGAGGTTGGCACCGGACCATCTCGGCAGTCACATCATGGCGGACCTATGACATTAGTGGCTTCACGCTTTGTACCACTTCTAGGGACAAAAAGAGCATGGCGCAAAACAAGGTGTTCGCTTGCGAGGCCATAGATGATTCAAATGAAAACGCTACATACTATGGCTTCATTGAGGAGATATGGGAACTAGACTATGATTCATTTAAGACGCCCGTGTTTCGATGCCAATGGGTTGATGACAAACATGTCATAGTGGACAACTATGGCCCGAGAGTTCTTGATCTAAGTAAAGTAGGCTACAAGGATGATCCCCGGATCCTTGCTATCCGTCCGCATGTGTCTTCTATGCCGAAACAGATCCTTTCTAAGGAAGAGAAGAAAAGTAGCGACAAAACCAAGCATATAGTTTTTCCCGGAAAGCAACAAGGTTTAGGAGTCGATGGTGTAATTGACCTAGATGACTTCAACCATTTCGGGCACATGTCTCTCTTTTTGAGATCATCCTTTAAAGATAAAGAATGTTGAGCGTACCATCCCCAAACATTCATTGCCATGGGTGTGGAGAAGGCGTAACAGTTCATGGCTAGCTAGATTTTATATTAGTCGGTGTCATGTGTTGCAATTATCAGTTATAATTTGTACTCATAAATTGGTCTCTTTTGGTATTGCTTTTGAACTAATTTAAGTTCTTTTCTTTCTACTTTTTAAGTCCTTTTCTTTCTACTCACTTGTTATTTACCAACCATAAATAGCCTACAAAAAATACACTACAAGAAATAACCTTAAAAAGAAATATACTAAAAGAATTAACCTATTAAAAATAAGCTAAAAGAAATAAGCTAAAAATAAATAACAAAAAAGAAATAATCTAAACAAATAGCCTAAAAGAAAAAATTCTACAAGAATAGTCTTAAAAAATAGCCTACATAAAATTACTACAAGAATAGTCTAACAAATAACCTACACGAAATAATATAAAAAAAGTAATATACTAACAAGAAACAAACTAAAAGAAATAACCTACAAGAAATAACCACAAGAAATAATATAAAAGTAATATACTAAAAGTAATATAAAAGTAACCACAAGAAATAATATAAAAGTAATATATTAACAAGAAACAACCTAAAAGAAATAACCTACAAGAAATAACTTACAAATAAGCAAAGTTTAACCTAAAACAGAAAAATATTTTTACAGGCGGTTGTCCTAGACAACCGCCAGTGGAAATATATTTATATACTTAATGACTTTGTGGTATTTCCTCAGTGTTAATTCCTAATGACTTAATGTTAGTAACTTAATGACTTAGTGTTATTGACTAAGTGTTATTTCCTAATAACTTGTTATATTTGAAGTTATCGAGAAGATGACGTCTCCAAAATCTAAAGACCATTAGACAGAAGAGCAGCGTGCAGAGTCACCCACTAAGACTCACACACCCCCGGAGGTACGGTGAGTCTCACGGCATTAAGAAGCCTTGCCTTTTTATAACGTCGAACCCTATCAAAGTAACTAACATAGTTATTGCCATGCATAGAACTCAGAAATCCTCCGGAAGAAGAAGAGCAAATAGTGCGAGTCACCCCAAGCGGAAGAAGGATAAGAAGAAGATTTCCATGGTGACATGTTGGAAGAAGAGGAAGATGACGGCAAATCGAAGTGATCCATGCCCTAGCATAGATAGACAACGCGATAAAAGTGTTGACCCGATTATGATCCGTATGATGAGGTATACTTAGTACATGAAAACCAATACTTTCCTTCATAGTATTATACTCATAATGATCCTTACACTCTTGAATTCCTTCGCCGAGGGTTTTTTCTCAAATGCGGGAACTTCTTGCGGAAGAAGAAGACGTGCCTCAAGACGAAGCACCGAAACGACCGAGACAACCACCTCCAAATCAAGAAAAAGGAAACAGAGTGACCGGAAACGTGGCGACCGAGGAACAAATAAGTGGCCGTGAGAAGACATATATAGTTCCTAGCATCGGCCCAAAAGGAGAGCCTCTAGTGTCTGATGAGGTGGCGGCCAAGATAAGGAATGCAATGGTTGGCTGGTCAGAGATAAATTGGACATCACAATCACTAGGTGGAAGGATGTTGGTGAAGATAAAAGGAAAGAGCTATGGAACAAGTTTATAGAAAGGTTTGTGTACCCTACGGGGACGGAGAAACCGGCTAAGCAAAGATTTTTACAAACAGATTGCAACATCATTCCGTAACTATAGGTCTAAGATGAATATCAAGTTTCTGAAGCATGGGTACGACCCAACGAGCAAGTATAAGATCACAGCAGAAAAGAGTGGGGAGATATTCAAGACGCAGAAGAATGACCCACCGCGAAAGCCAAGAGTGAAGCTGCTTCAAAGACTAGCAAGGAAGAACAAATACCACCATCACCTTGGCACCGGTGGTTACAAGAAGCAAATTCGAAATGGCGGGCGTAGGAGGAGGAGCTAAAGAAACAAGGGGTTCCTGTGCTATCGAGGAAGTTGGCGAGAGGGCGGCAAATTGGCTCGTGAGGTCGAGGAACAAAACAAACCGCTACCGGTGTGAATCTGTCCCTTAGACATCACAGCCCCAAATGATAAGATGTTGGAGCTAGCAAAGGGAGGTCAAACAAGGGAAACTCAAGCCACAAAGGGAGAGAGACATCCCGAGTATTGGACCGGGCAACCCCGAGCATCATCCCGGCCGTGTACGAGGCATCTCCTCGAAGATGGGATGGAAAGAAGGATTTGGTGAGGAGTGGGTTGGCATGTATAAGAAACGAGATCAATATAAGGAAGACATGCAGCATTTTTTTTTTGAGGAAAAGGCTAAGGAACAATTCAGAAACATGATGTCGACTTTCTAACAAATCCCGATCCACACCGGTGCGAGAAGTTAGCTAGTGCAAGGTGTCTGCTTCAGCGGATGAGCACACAAGGCCCACAGATGCAGCTCGTTCCAGACAACCCTTGCCCGGACCTCGGGGGGATGATTCATGGCATGCCCGCTCAATCGCTCCCTTTCCAAGTAGTGTGGGGTCTACGGGAAACACACACCGCTATCCCGTGGATGACATCAATGGGCCGACACCTTGCAAAATGCTCATACGATATGGTATGAAGCATCAACGCAAGGGAGGTAGCCATAGGCTTTGCGATCCCCGACGTGACTACCACGGTGATCCTATACCAGAAGAGTACTGCAGGGGTAGAAGTGCTGCCGACGGTCGTCCCAAAGCTACGAGGATGACATGCTAGAAATTTCTGGTCCCGAGGGTATTGAGACACTTGACAAAGCCATTAATAATTTCATCCCGTGGCCTCGAAGAGACGTCCAGTTGACCTAGCCACCACCTTCCACAGAAGCCCTGCCAGAAACTCAAGAGTCAGCACCTAATCTCAACCGTCAACAGGATCCAAACCCACCATCACCCCCCCTGCTGATCCTTCAAGAACCCCACCGTCAACATCGAAACCAAAGGGATCTCCGCCACAAACAAGTACACCGGTCCTGAGCCTCGCTTCCCCCCCCACCACCTCAAGACATGGAAGCATCGCTTGGACACCAACGCCGCCACCAAAGAAGACCCAAGAAAAACCCACCAAGAAGAGGAAATTTTCGTTCCCAAATTGGTTTCCCCATTCGAGCCGAAGAAGAAAAACAGCCGGCAATCGCTAAATTTTTGAAGGGATTGCGCTTTCGCAAGTCAAGTACCGTGGACTTAGCCGAGCAAGAGAAGGCAGTAGAAGAAGCAAAGATCCGAGCACTAAAGATAGTGAAGCCAACATGGGATGACTATCAAAACGTCCCTGATAAATATGTACCCGGCAGGCCTCTACTGAGTTGGGAACGACTCCAAAGTCTCCCGCCTGGTATAAAAAGACTTCATGACTGGTACATGCGAGCGGCTCGAGTCGGAATCGACGCAATCCAAGTAAACATACCACCAGCTGCTTTCATAAGTGAACGAGACACGGCTTTCGTTACTTTTGAGGACATCTGGTTGATGATGAACCTTAAGCGGCTCGACGTTCAGCTCGTCACGCTATTTGCATTGTAAGTATACCTCTCGTACTAACATGAACTTTCGCTTATTATTATTGACTTCTATCTTGTGCCTTGCAGAATGCAATATGATCAAGACGAGTTCGTGTACGGTCCCGGACCTAACAAGAATGACTTCAAACGGACTGGGTACCTAAGCCCGAAAAAAATATGCGAGAATGAGCACACCTTCCAAATTGGTGACGACAACGACAAATTGAAGGGGTTATCAAAGAAAGACAAAGAAAGGAGAATCAAAGATCTGGAGAAGGATCATGAGACTAGATACGCCACCTACATAGGCAATACATTGCTCCAGTACAAACATAGGGAATGCGTAGTTGCCCCTTATAACTTTAGGTAAGTATGGGTTCATATACATACATCAGCTTAAGTATCGGTTTATATAAATGCATAACAACTCGGTTTCCATCGTGCGTAGCGACCACTGGATATGCTTCTTCATTTATCCTAGGGACGGAAGGGTGCTGGTCTTTGACTCCACCGACTACCCACCTCAAAGATATGCAAAATTCCAAAGCATAGTAGAACGGTAAGCTGACAAAATATAGCATGCATCTTTTAATCGATGAGAGTTTAAGATTGCTGCTAACTGATTCTTTTTGAGATCATAGATGTTGGAGATTCTATAAACTAAGAGGTGGAGTGTTTGACCAGTCCATGGCGGGGGGAGGAAATAAGATTTTTTTACAAATGGCCGGTACGTAAATTTATAAATCAATATCATGCATGTTACATATATAAGATGTTATTACAACTAAATAACTCTATGCAATTTATGTAGTGCCACAAGCAACCAATCGGTTCGCCGCAGACCGGGATTCTACACGCGGCGAAGTTCATGAGAACGGCCGGACGGTACATCAGAACCCTAATAAGGTACCACTAATAGTAACGCTTTGTATTTATATCGTTAACAATGCAAATTTACTTAGACACATGGATATATATATATATATATATATATATATATATATATATATATATAATGCTTACAAACTTCTTTTTCAAAGCGTATCAAGAAGCGGAGTCCGAAACCTTCGACGACCTAACTCAGACGGAATAATTGAGGATCTCTCGCTCATTTATCATGAGAGAAATTATTCCTACAGAGGGAAAAATATCACCACCCGGAAAGCGCCTTTAGCGAGGTTGAGTTCGAGCGCTAAGGGACATTAGCGCTCTGAAATTAAGTCGAAATGATTATTAGATTCCTCTCCAATGTAAATTTTATTATCACATGGTGGCCACAAAACAATTTTGATGTAAACAATGTATGATGTAATTAAATTGTTAATGATGTATATATGTATATAAGTATTGTATGGTATAATTACTTTTTCTTGATGTATTTCACATAATTAAATAGCCTTCATATTGATTGTAGTAAGAGAGAAAGATGAGGGGGGGGAGAAGGGAGGAAGATGAGGGGGGAGAGGAGGGAGGGAGGGAGGGAAAGAGGAGGACAGAGAGGAGGGAGAGAGAGAGAGAGAGGAAAGGGCGCCAATTCAAAAAATAAAATTTCAAATGAATCTTGGCGGGGAAAACATTTCCACCGGGCGGTTCACCTAATTAAACCGCCGGTGGAAATACATTTCCACCGATGGTTCCTTAAGTCAACCGCCGATGGAAATGACATTTTCACCGGGCGGTTTGCTTATGTCAACCGCCGGTGGAAATGCATTTCCACAGCGGTTTTTCAAGCAACCGCCAAAGGAAAATGCAACATTTTCATCGGCCTCTTGCACAGGCGGCGCCCAAAACGCCAGTGAAAGGGCGCCCGAACCGCCTGCATAAAAGCATTTGTGTACCAGTGCAGGCAACCAATCAGACCTTCCTTAGAGTGAATGTATATAGTTGTAATCTCCCGCATTCCCTTTTATGAACTGGAATTTGCAAAGGATGGAACATAGATACGATTTTAGGAACACAAATGTCTAGAAAATTCGTCTTTACACATGCCTTTACAACATAATATGATAGTCAGACCTAAACACGATACTATTGCGGAGGATCTTTCTGGTCCATCACCAAACCTATCTTGGAAAAGTCACCTCACGGGTCCTAAGTTAGTAGCATGGGACAATTTATATGTTGCCCTAGACTGATAATATATACAGTTGGTCCACGAGCAAGATGAGTTTCATTGAATTAACCTCAAAATGGACAATTGCTAGTGAAGTCATACTACCAAAATTTATTACATATTGATATACCAAACATTGAAAAACTCATTTGGAAAGTGAAAGTCCCATTGAAAATAAATTTTTTCTGTGGTACCTATGATGAGGAGTTATATTGACAAAGGATATAACCTAGTAAACCGCAATTGGCAAAGTAGTAAAACTTAAAGAAGAGACAAAAGCACTTGTTCTTTGATTGCCAGTTTGCTAGCTTAATTTAGTCTTTTTTCGTGTTTCGACAGGGCTTTTAAAACCCCACAATATAGGTCATATGTTTAGTGGCTAGCTATGGGCAAAATATTTGAACCGGTCAATTCCATTTCGGGCTAGACTGAAATTCGGTCTGCATCCCAAAACCTTTGCTCTAAGCCACTCTTAATCTCTACCTAGACCAAGTTTTTGACTAGTGTGCGTCCCTCTGACACGTGCACAGGTTTGCTGATGTTTATGGTCGCGCATGTATGTAGGAGAGTAGGTAAAATTTGACATTATTGATGAGTCGTGCACCAAATCAATTGGACACGTTTCTTGCTGCATGGTTACGCTATACTGCAGCAGGCTGTAACCATATCTTACCGCTACGGCCGGCTGCTGGCGTAGTTGCTAGAATTGTAGTCTGCCGCAGACACCTCACAGCGATCATGACAAACGTGAGAGCACAGCACACATCGAGTATCTGAATTCCACACGCGTGACACAGGAGGCAACTCATCGATCTGCCAATTCCGTCGTAGTGCTCATGTCGCCTTCCTTGACCAAGAACTTCAAGTCTTCAACGTATCATAGCTTTTGCAGCCATATGTAGTCGTGCAACAGCCCTACAGCCTACAGGCCTTACTCAATCAACACGGATCTGAAAGCAGCAACAAGCTGCTGGCGGGCGAGCTCGCCATGGATGGTTGCAGGCTTGCAGCTGGGCGCCATCTCAGGCTAAGGCGGCGCCAGAGATGTCTGTTGTGGGGATGACATGCCATGGCACAAGGCGAGGTACGGTACATTTTGCCAACAACCGGCCGATGAGACCTCGTCGTCACCATTCCTGTCTTTTGCCGTCAGCTCCGAAGGGACCTCATCGCTCGTGCTCACGGCGTCGAGCACCACCACAACCTTTTGCCAACAACCGGGCGACGCCGCACCCTGGACGACACACCATTTTCCCCACTCCCCTACAGCTACCTTGACACCATCCCGGACCTGGAAGAAATCATGAGGCAAACACGGCCATGCCGATTCCGGCACCAGTGCGTTCAGGCAGTATGTCCAGCACCTCCGCCCAAGAAGAAGCTAAAGCATGGGGGTTTTTTGCTACGATACCTCTAAATGACTGTGAGCCGTCCATTTATTTTGATCGGACGGCTACAACCACCTCTTACTTCCTAGGAGGTAATATGTGAAATATATGTTTACTTAATTTTTTATTTTATAAAAGAGAAAAGTTTTAGATATAAAAGATTTTTGTTTAGATTTGATTGATGCATGCATGATCTGATAAATACATTAAATCTTTTTAGTTTATAGTTTATAACTTTAAATATGATATATTTTGATTACTCCTGTATGTAACTTTTTTATACACTTAATTTTGCGTGTTTGCGAGCTGTAGGATATGCATGTGTACGCGATTAGCTTATGCATGCACGGTTAGCTAGGGTAGTGGTTAGGCTGCGTGTGTGTGTGCACGCTTTGTACGTGGTAACAAGCATCAGGCAACGTGTCAACTGTCAAGTGTCATGCACCGTATATTTGCTTTCTTCTTCCAAGTGTTTGGAAATTTTCCTTTGCAAAAAAAAAAAAAAAAAAAATTGATTGGTGTATTTGCAGATATATGGGAGTATATTTTTGTGCATTGATCTATCCGAACTGGAGATGTACGTTTTTAAATTATTTCCGCGGCCCTCCCGTCATTAGGGGCATGCAAGATTTCCACTCCCGGCATTTAGGGGCATGCGGAGGAAGTTTTGCTGTTTTTTAGATTTTTTAATTTATTGAGTAATTTAAAAAATCCAAATAATCAACGGCGGCTCAGATTTTTTTTTTCGAGAACATGCGTTGCATGTATTTCATTAAGCAGAGGTGAACCGAAGTTCGAGTACAAGAGTAGTCGCAGGTAATACTAGGATTACCAACGAAAACCACAACACAAACACAAAGCAAGAAACGTGAGGGGGGAACCCTCCAACTAACAACCCTAGCAAGCTGCACCTAATATAAGAACTCGACACCTAAGTAGCCAGTAGCGCGCTGGAGTCGCAAAAAAGAAAGACATGGCGGCAAAGCATCCGCCTCGAACTCCCGACGGCCAAGCATCCGTCCCCCACCTCTGCGCCCTCAACGACCAGCACCGGGCGGAGGCGCGTCCTCGGTGGCAAAGCACTTCCGCGACCTCGGCAGCGAAGCATCTGCCAGAAACGCAACCTCGGTGGCAAAGCATCCACCGGAAACCCCCCGGCGGCAAAACATCCGCCGGAAAACACCACGGTGGCAAAGCATCCACCGGAAAGGACCCCAACTACGGCTACAACACACGCTGACTGGACAACTAGGTGAAGGGAAACCAAAGGCCCAACTAGGTACAGCACCACGACCAAAACCGAGACGACGACGACGATCAGCAGCACACCGAAGAGGACGGCAGCCCCACACGCGCCAAGGCTTGGAGCTTCAAGAGCAGCGCCTTCAAGAAGGATAGCGACGCATGGAGCGCCACCGCTGCTTGCCCCTGCGGGCTAGGTTTTCACCTGGAAGCTCTACGCCGGCGGAGAGGGGTGGCGCAACGACAGATGCCTCCAAGGAGGAAAACGGCGCCCAGAGGGCGTCGCCATCGTCGGCCAACGGCAAGGCTTTCGCCTAGCACCACCCCCTCCAGACGCTGACCACGCCACCCGAAGACCAACCGAAAAGCAAGCGAGCCCACACCATCCACACCACCACGGGCGGGCCAATGGCGCACCGCGAAGCACCGCTGGCCACACCGCCACGATGCCACCCAAATACCGCCGCAGACCTTGTTCGAGGAAGGGGGTGACGCAATGAGTGGCCCCCCTACCAAGACGCAGCAACCCCACCGGGCGAAGAGCCGAGGCGGGTGTGGTGTAATCGCCGGCAGGCCCGCAAGACCGCGGGGGGGGGGGTGCGCCGCGCCAGTCCCGCCAGGGGGGCGCTGGATCTGGCCAGCAGCCGCCCCGCCACCAGAACCGAGAGCCGGGCGCCGACGCCGCCAGACACCGGATCCGCCCAAGGGGGCCCGGATCCGGCCGGCCGCCGCCGCAGCCGCCGGAGTTGAAGGGTGGAGGCTAGAACCGCCACCAAAGACGGGCAGCCCGCCGGCCCGACGCGCCGCCACCGAGCCCAGCGTGCCTGTCGCCCCGCCGCTGCCGCCGGCCGCCATGACACGAGATCCGGCCCTATGGGGCCCGGATCCGGCCGGCCGCCGCCACAGGCCGCCGGAGTTGAAGAAGGTGGAGGCGGGTGGATGAGGAGCGAGGGGGGAGGGGAGGGGGAGCGCGAACGGCTCCCCGATGGGAAGACCGCTGCCGCTGCCGCCGCCGCCGCCGGAGGGCGGCGACGGCGGCCGGAGGGGAGGCGCTAACGGGCCGCTGGCGCCGGGCGGCGAAGTCGCCCGAAGTCGCCCCGAGGGTGGGCGCCGGGAGCCCGGGGTTCTTTTTTTTCGTCCCCCTACCACGGCTCAGATTCATTTGAGATATTACCTCTTAATAGGTAAAGTATGTATCTTAGCATTGTCCGAAGCATGGTGTCTGCGGGCAGAGGAAGATCAAGACGGCCATGTCGGTCTTGGCGAAAATGCACAGCACTAGGCTTTGCCAGTGGCAGAGGCGGCAGAGCTCCCGGACAGAGATAACGGCGGTGGCAGCGCCGTCCGACGAGAGCAACAACATCCAGCTTCAGCACGTCTTGTCGGAGCGCAAGCGCCGTGAGAGGATCAACGACGGCTTCGATGCTCTCAGGAATGCGCTCCCCCTTCCTCCAAGGTACTCATTCCTAAATTGGTTAGCACTGTTTCTTTCCCTGGCAGCGAGATAAAACATCCATACTGATGAGAGCAACAGACTACATAACTCCCCCAAGTCCAGAGTGTCTGAGCTGGAGGAGAACAGGATGGCACTAAATCACAGCCCTGCATCGACTACGGTGATGAACAAGCAGCCTTTTAAATAGCGGGCAAAGATGTTTAGTGGTATATCTGATACAGCTAATAGCAGAGCTATATCGGGCTGTAGTGATATATAGCGACTAAATTGTATATAAGCATAGCGGTATATCTCTGATACAACTAATAGCAGAGCTATATCGGGCTACAGTGACATCTAGCGGCTAATTGTATATAAGTATAAATAGTGGCATTGCTTCCTAGCGGGCTATAGTGACAGATTTAAAACAATCTGAACAATATGTTAATGGTTTCAGTTCTTCTATATTTTAAGTGTCTAGATTTTAAGATTATTTCAGACAACACTCTAATGCAAAGCGAAGGGAGTCCTTGGAATGCTTATAGAACTAATTAGTACAGGTAAATTGTTTGTGACTTGTTATTTGTTTTTGTACCATAACATATCAGATGTTTGTCCTTGTCTGACTATAGAAAATAGTTGTAAATTGTTAGTTGTCTTTGTACTAACATATATCAGATTTTATCAGATTTATAATTTTGTGGAACAAGTTTTTTAATCTCGAATCTGAAAATTGCAAATTGTACCTATCTAAATCACAACAAACTAAAGCTGTAATTTTAGCACAAAATATATGCAATAGCAGTCACTTGAAAAGAAAGTAAATTTCGGACATCTGAATTTTAGCAAATCCGTTCCGTGAACAGATCGAAGTTGGTATCAGTAGAGCAGTAGCAGAGGAGATAGTGGTAAGCTCAAGATGTGATGCCATCAATGCTGGAGCTAGTAGTAACCTGCTGTGTCTGAAACAGATGGAGGATGTTAGATTGGTGGGCATGGACATAGGCAGCAGCAGTGATCTTCCTCTAGGAAAGCCTTCTCAATAATCCACAATAACATTGCAATTGAAGGTATAATAAGCATTCTTATGAAGAAATTTTTTTGGTCTAACAGAGTAAATTTGACATATATTTGCCTTTTAAATTTAAAGGTATTTTTGCCAACTGTATCATGTTTTTTAAAAAGAATGATAATGAGAAAAATACAATTTTCGTTGACTGAACATGTTGCGCTAACTGAAAACTACAATTGGACTTGAGCAACTATCAGCCACTCGTATTTTTTTTTCGAAAAGTCCATATCTGAAAATTTGTCTGATGTTTGTTTGATACTTCAATGCAGCATGTGACAACAATTTCATGAAGGAATCTGTGATATAGACTGTCAAAGGCACGAGGCAGTCAAGATAGAGACAACCTAAGCTTCTCTGCTTGCTCTTCGTTCAAACTTGTTGGCTTGAATTTTGTGGTTCTTGACATTTGTTAACCATATTACTATAGGACGGTCATGTTTGGTATAGCTTATCCAGAAAGCACTTCCTAGAGAGGCTGCACAAATAAAGTAAAAGCACGATCAAGATAAGTAGGTCTGAAGTCTGATCCAGCTTATGCCTTATATACAAATGGAAGCAGTGAGAATAAACGCGCCAAAAATAAGCCATTGAAAAGAATGTCCTTTGTCTGTTGGTGTTCTGGAAACCTTTATTTAATCTTTGAAACTTTGAATTTTTTTTTTTGATTCAAAGCAATCTTTGTTCGCTTATCTTATCATCCATTCAAATAGTGTTTTTCTCTTACAGCAAATTAACTAAAATCAGTCATTTCAGGCTTATAAGTCCAGCTGAAAACTTTTGTAGGAGGAGAGTAGATACAAGACATTCTTAACCAAGAAAAACGCTGAAGCCAAATAAGTTACCTTCAGTTTAGGCATACTACCTCCATCCATCCTATAATGAATGTAATTCAAACTTAGTCTTAAGTCAAACTATTTTAAGTTTGTAAAAATGATACTTGTTTATTTTGCTAAATATAAATATTTTCTATATGAATTTTAATCAAACTTAACATGTTGACTTAGAATAATGTAGACTTTTTTTGGAGGACCAAGGGAGAGAAAAATACTGTTGTTTGTCTTTGGTGAAGATCCTGAACTGATGTGATGTGCATAAGAACTTTTATTGAATACAACGAAGTACAATCTGTTAAAACAACAGTGGAGGCGTGCGAAAAATAGTGGACATTGTTTATAGAAATAAAACGACCCTTGTAGGGCGCTTAAATGTTCATGGTATCTTCACCTAAAATGATATACAGCTCTATGGTTCTGTCCAACAAAAGGTACAATTATCATGATATAATACACTTTTTCCCTTTCAAGAATGCGTTACAACAATCCATACATCTGATTCATGAATCGAGGGTACCTAGATTCTCCTGAACTGATTACATGAAGATCTATAGTGAAGAAAACAACGAGTAGGATGTAGAAGTGGATGGGGAGGAACTCATTCTCATGAAACTACCGAGGGCTAGCTTCTGCAGGTTTCTCTTGAGGGCTAGCGCTATCCAGCAAGTCAACATCGCCAACTCCAACAGGTGGACCAATGCTGCAACGAGCAGTGTTGTGCATTGCAATGGCATCCTTCAGCTTCTGAATCTGCAAATGCAGAATGGGATTATTTAGGTACAAAAATGTGAAGAAGTAATAAATCATAATGATTTCCAGCTCAACCATTGCAGCTTATTCAGAAATTTGAAATGGAAAAGTGAAGTTCATATTCTAGCACAATCTAAAAATCAGGAAACATATTGGAGGGATGGCATGAAACTATGAAAGAAAACTTAAACTAAAGAAAAAAATATAGCTCACAATAATTCACAACAAAAAAGAAGGGATCAAATGTATAAAGGGATCAGTTATCTCATTCAATATCATGCAGCAACAACAGGTGAGGAACTCACACTCATACCTTAGCTAAGGAACAGGAGAAAGCCACCAGTAGCCCATCAGCTCCCCGGTAAAAATGGAAGAAAGGAAGGACTTTGACATTCAGTCGCTTGCACATAGGTTTGTTTTCATCAAAATTCACTTTTAGAAACAATACATCAGGGTTCTCCAAAGCTGTCCGGCACAACTGGCATCATTGAAAGAGCATCAGATTTTAAACAAATTCAGGAACTATATTAAATATATATAAACACTACTCCAGGACGATCAGTTGACAGTGTAAATAGATCTACAGTGTCAGAATAACAAGTACAAGCAACTCAAACATCTCCAATATGGATTTACTCAAAGTGCACAAATATTTTTAGCATAAGCAAACACTTTAAGACTGGCCACAACGTTGGTTTTTTGCGATGCTGAAGGAGGAGTGAGAATGTCGAAGCATCGGTGCCCACCGTTGTAGGCGATGCTAAGTTGCAAACAAAAGTCAGCACCGGATCATGTTCCTGCCTCGATGCCGAGAGAGTAAAGAAATGTTTCTTGGCCGGTACTATTGGTTTCTCATGCAAGATAGTGTATCTGATACAAGTCTGACTCGGGTCCACCTACAGTAGAAAGCACCGGTGTTCACACTATGGGTATAGAAGAGCTGAAGCATCGGTACTAGATGGCAGGCTGAAATTTTTCGGCACCGTTCACACGCTGTGGACAGTCTAAGTGGCTAACTGGGTAGCCCTTGGTGTGTGCTCTATGCTGAGGATGTGGTACCAGTTGGCAAGTCACACATTGGTTAATAGGAATGGAGTTGTGGAAACAAAACTTTGGAAGCAAAAGGTCTTTAGACTTAACCAGCCCAAGGGATCAATGTTAGAAAGAGTGATATCAGGAAGACGTTAGTCATAGAATCAAAGCTAGGTGGATGAAATCGCTTCAAGTTTCTGGCATCCACTGAAGATGCCATAGCCCACAGAAGCTAAAGAGTAAGTTATTTAGGGCAGCAATTGGTAGTTGGTATCACAGTGTTGTGCAGTGCAGAAAGCTGGTCTACCAAACAGTGGCATGTCTAGCTGCTACGTGTAGCAGAGATGCACATGTCGCAACAGATTTGTGGTCATAATAGGAAGGGTCGAGTTCAAATCAATAGTATAAGTGATAGGGTAGGGGTGGCACTGATTCATGGCATCTTATGTCAAGCCAATAATGTAAAAGGAGGCTGTGGGCCAAACTTGATGTGTGATGAGGAAGTAAAGAGGGATTCAAGAAATGGAACCAAAGATTCTTTGGGTGGAGGCATGTCGTAATCAGCAATCAATGTGCCCAAAGTAAGACCTAGGGTATAGTTCACCTTTTACTACTGTGTTTTTTTTCGGGTCACCATTTACTACTGTTATTACAATTATTACTACTACTACCTCATCTTCTTCATTGCCATCCTCCGAGGATTTTACTTTTTACTGGATTTCATCTCTATCCTACCCCCAACTTATTTAGGACACAAAGGTTTTGTTGTTGTTTTAGTAAACCTTGTTGGTTGCTAGTAGTCCTCCAAACTCCAAAGGTAGCTTAACCAATTCACAATTATAAGTTATAACCATAAACTAATTAGTCCAGGCTGGAATAGAACTGTCAAGTGCAGAGTAGTTCTATGGTAACAAGTTGATAGCCAGAGCATAGGTAACCAGTTGCCACATAAACTCGAAGTATACCTAAGTTAGATGACCAATGAAAATGTGATGGAAGTAGGATTGTAGCAAAAGACATAAGGTCTTGGACTATCTTTCAGTTGCACTGAATTTTTTTCAGGAATCTTGTCAGCTGTTATTCCTTCTAAAACTTGAGAGAGCCTGTTAACTGTTCACAAATTATGGGAAACCAGTTCCACTAATCTACACTGTAGTCCAAAAAAAATCCAGAAATGAGGATCGTTTTTTAGTAGAATTAGCCTAATGACAATCCATAGAATTACTATATAATCTGCATTCACCATCTAGATTCCCTAGTATCATGCACTTGGACCCTCTCAAGTCAGGATACAACTCTGGCCATAAAATTTGTGTTTGCTTACTTTTTCCATTTAAATAACTATACTACAGAGGAGCCTATCTGGACTGGAACCTATTAAAACTAAACTTATGCATTGCTAAAGGGTGCATAATTTGACAATAAGTCTTTCCTAATCTTAGCACACCAAAATTAATGCTTTGACATGCTTTTAAAGAACTACAATGTTTCAAAAATACTATTCAATTTGTGCATCCTAAATGATATGTAGCAGGTAACAATGTAAAGTCATAACTAACACGAATACAGCAGGTAACAATGTAAAGTCGTAATTAACACATTAGGAATACAACGTGCTTCAGACAGAACCAATCAAGCATCCAGTAGGTATATTCACGATTAATAACATTACCCTTGGAAAGAGAGCTCTGCACGAACCGCACCAGGTTCCGTAGAACTCAACAACAACAAGCCTGTCTCCAGCATCTCTAAGTGCATCCAAGAACTCCACTGTGGAGTGGATGTCAATCATGTTTGGTCCAGCATTTTTCTCCCACCATTTCGGTTGCTCGCCACTCTCCGGTTCTGCTGCATAAATCTGAAATAATCAACACAACAAAACCATAACAATCAAACACCCTGCAGTGTAAACTAAGTAGCATAGTTCCGCATGACTGAATACAGAGCACAAGCCTTCCATTAAAACATGCACAAGTTCAACCAAGCAAGCATAGCACAATTCAACTAAAATAAAGTACAGAATATATCACACATCCTGGTGAACTACTAAGGCATGGAGAGGGAAAAAGGTAGCACTTAACACACTTCTTAACACCAAAATGAAGTAATGAACCCTGAAACATGCACCAATGCACTATGTAACTCACATAGTTTCAGTGCTTACAGTTAGTCACTCGTACGCATTTCCTATTCACAAGGCACAGGCACTCCCAAATCTACAACGAGGAAACTGGAAACGAAGAGGTGTAATTCAACGAATTAGTGGACTTACCTTATGAACAACTACTCAATGAACAACAGAACATTAAAGGCACAGAAGAAACCACGAAATTCACCTATGATTTTTCTCGCTCATAAATGGCATGGAATTGCAAGGGCTCATCCGTGGTACAACACAACCGTACACCCTAATCTAGAGAGGCAATACAAAGCACTTCAGCAACGCCATAACCCTCCCTCCTCCACATCGTTCACACCGGAAGTCCCAACCACGCGGTAGAGCGACACATCGCCGCGGCAGACAGACAAACAACAAAGCCGGCTGCAAATATTTCAGGACGCGCACCTTGTGCCGAGCGAGCCGGTGACGTCGGGGTTGCGGGTGAACGGCCGCCAGGCGCGCCAGCCGCGGAGAGCCGGGAGCCGAGAGCACCCAACAACACGGCGGGGACGAAGAGGCGGACGAAGAGGCGCCGGACGCGGCTGACGACGGCGCGAGGAAGCGGCGCGGGAGGAGGAGGGCGTCGGCCATCGGTGGGTTCACCGCTCCGGGCGCCCGCTAGACGGCCGCCGCTCTAGGCGCCGGCGCAGGGGGCATCCGAGTGCGGAGGGCGGCGCGCGCGAGTGCGGAGAAGCTACCGGTGAGGCGTTGGCTTCGGCCGGCACTCCGCTCTGCGGCTTCGTCGGGGACGGGGAGGGTGTGGTGGAGATGGGGCTGGCTGACGGATCGCGTCGGGCGGCGCCGTGGATGGAGAGATTTGGGTAGACGAAATGATGATACACGGGAAGGCCCTGGACACGGTCACCGGTGAGTGGGCCAGAGGTCGTTGCATTTGCAGCGTGTTTGGTTAAACGGTTGATCTCATTGGTTATATGGGTCCATCCGGAATGAGGTGGATGATGATATATTAAAAGATGGAGAGTGATATATTCGAGACGAGTTTTTCGTTAACCCGTTCGAGAAGAAAAAAGAAAAGATAAATTGCTAATATTAAGAGATCAGCGATTATGTACTTTTAGGTAGAAGTAATAATAAAATAAGAAATATGTTGAAGATGTTCTTAGAGACGAGGTTATTGCTCCAATATCTAGATTGTGCATTTCTTTAATAAATTTATAAACTTTAATATGTTTTTCTAATATTCATCAAATTATTTATGAGAGATGCTTTGATAGTAGTAATTCTTGGAAAATAATATTAGATATATGACAAATCAAGATTAAGATTAGTTTTGTCAAATCCATCTGCTAAACCTTTGTTAAAATTCCCAATGACCAATCAGAATATGATTCACCTCACTTCCAAGTATTTTCAAGAACCATCATATTTTTTGTTTCCTTATAGCTTCATATATCATCAGTGATGGTACTCTAGCTAATTATTCTCTCTACTTTGATCAAATAATGTATCTCAAAGCCCTTCTCAAGTAGACAGGGTTCAACAAACATTCTAAACCTTGTCCACAAATCAAGCATGATGATCGGGGATATTCCACCTTGGCCCTAGATACATAATCTAGGACGAAGTCATCACTGAGCAAAATATTTCTTCAGATTTAGGGACAAGTTTGTCCCTAGAAATCGGAGGACACACTCATCCCCCTCGTTCACACCATGAGCAAGCATTTCTATTGTGCTACTGCCATGCTGCTCCATTGTCCCAATTGTGTTAGTGCTATGCTAATAAGGAATGCATGGCACAACAGTAGGGGGAGCATGATGACTGGGGCCGCAGAAAGTGGCGGCCACTCCGAGCGAGTGTGATGGTAGCTTGATATTTTGTGCCATGGGATAGTACAAAGGAAAAGGTAGATAGGCTAACATGTTGGCCCTATAGAAATACCTGTTAATCGAAAACTAACTACATCCATTCTCCCTCACTTCATCCCTTCTACTAAACATAAGAGATAGATGACTCTATCACCCTCAATTAAACAATTTGAGACAATGCCATCCTAGAAAATGAGAATGGATCCATCTTATCCTATCTAGTCACCAAACCAAACAACCAAAGTTGCTTTGGTGCATTTTGAGCCCATCATTGTTGTCCTCACAGCCTGCTCAAGCGGTGGCAAAAATAGGAGTGTAATCAGATCAAATATGGATGAATATTGCCCATTCCATATTTGATTTAATATTTTCCTTTGGAGTTATAGTTAGACATGGATAACATTGGATACAACCACAAATACGGATTTGTCTTGTTTCCAAATGTACAATATCTATGCAAATCTTTGAACACCGAACGAAGGGAGCAGCCACATGTATCACAAATTTTCAATTGTTCTAGAAACTTTAAGTAAAATGCCTAACTTTGTAAATTTTCTTATACCAATAACTTGTGTCTAAACTTCAGTCTAATGCCACAAATTGCACCAAATTTAAAACTTTAGCAACAGAAATTTACGTCAACTGACAATATATTTTCTCAATTTATTTTGAGTTTCTTTGAGTGTTTTAGTAAAGGTAGAATTTGAACTTAGTTTATAATTAAAACTTTTAAATACTTTAGGGAAAAAAGAATTCTAACTTATCTTTTTATAAGATTATATCCTTTTATAAGGTTGATGAAGTTCATCTTTGTAACAGAACCGTCCAAATTATAAGAGCACAAGTACAAAAACAATCACTAAAGTGACTAAATTTTCACACTTGAACCCATATAATCCCGGCAATTCACTGAAATCACGAAGGACTTCAAACTAACCAATATATAAGCCAAGATCGTAATGATTCAACAAAACAAGTCAAATGTACATCCTTTTCACAAATAGTTCAACATACATCGAGTGCAAAATAATTATTACAACATAAGTTTGAAAGTAGCGAAAGCAAAGTAATTTGAAGTTGACATCAAATACATGCCAGTACCAAGGTCAATTCCAACAAAAAGCATTAGAGACAAGAGAGATAAGAAGGATCATGCCCATGATCATACTCCACCGCTATGGTAGGAGTCATCCAATTCTTGCAGTAGCCATGATACACTATAACCTGCAACAAGTGGGAATAAACCCTGAGTACGAGAATGTACTCAGCTAGACTTACCCGTCATAAACCAGAAATAAAATGACACCAAGGAGTATGCAAGGCTTTATATAGGTGGGGCTAGCTTGACAACCTTTGCATAAAAGTATATTATATGAGAGCATTATTTTATTATACTAGCAGCGATTATTATTAATCAACCTTTCATCTAAATTAGCACCTGTGCTAAGCAATCACTGGATTATATACAAACATTAATAACCATATCAGGTTTATTCCAGCTATCAACATTACCATCATTATGATCATCATCAATATTAGAACCATCATTATTTAGTGAGTTCTACGATGCCGGGCAAGGTCAAGTTCTCACTATCCGGGAGAGACGGCGATTGAATCGATTTCAAGCGAGCTCGGGGGTATTCCCAAAGACACACCCAGACAGACCTAGCCCAGGGTCGTCTTAGATTACTCTTGGTACAACTCAGGCGCGGGCCGGTTCTCGCGTCGGCAAAAACCGGAAAGTCGGATAGCCAGGATGTTCAAACCATGCTAACCCAAGGACAATGCCGATCGCTTAGACATGTTTGCCCTTGGTCTAGTATGCCGCTATCCCGCGAATTGCCCAACCGCCCCCCCCCGTTTTCCCGTTTTGAGTTGAGCTACCGAGCTTCGCGGCCACTTGGCACACAGGGGCCGGGCCAACTATGTGTTGGGCTGCGTTCAACATGACCAAGAGTGAAACAACGCGTCCCAGTCCTTAACCGACTTCGAGACGAGGTCCACCGCCCCCTGGCCGGTCTTCTTTTAATTTATCACATGGTTCTTTTCCACGATAGCACATATAGCCAACCGTGACCAGAGAAGTAACAACCTATATCTCGCGGATGACAGGGAATCACCCGACTTCTACCGGTCTAAGCATGGCTAAGCATTTATCTCGATTCCTAAACTTAAATAGGATTCAAGGTATAATTTACTGGACAAGGAGAGGGTATATATGCAACAAGTGTTTCCAACCAACTCCTATAACTTAATACAATAAACAATATAAAGTACTCAATTGCATTTTATAAAAGATGGGAGAATTAGAATGCTCCGGGGCTTGCCTGGAATAACACAAGTCAGTGTTGTTAGATGACACTGGCTTGGCGAGCATCTCCCTTCCATCTTCAGGATAAATCCGCCAAACACCGTCTTGAGGTTTGACTCCAATATCTTGTCCTTCATGCAGTCCATCTAACGTACCTAGATGAGGTGCAAGATGCAAGTGTATGAATACACGGAAATGCAATACAAGATGCATCACATACACAAAACAAGACAAGCGTAGTCACACCCGATGATATGAGCACATTGAGGAGAAAGCTATTCACAATCATGCCAAACATATAGATAACAAGCATATAGAACATGACACTAATATCACAAGAACTCCGGTATATTACTTAACCTTCAATAAAGACATGAGTCACACTTAGCAACACACAAAGCAAACAACTAGAACTAGAATTAACTAAATTCTGGACATACATGTAGCAGCTGAGTAAATAAATCATATCTAGAGTTCTACAACTCCAAATAACTTGAAACAAGACAATCTAGAAAGCTTATGAAATTTCCTACAAATGATCTTTAATCATCAAAGTATGATTCATAAGTTTAATAGGTCAAATTGACATAAGTACAGGATCAGGTCCTGACAAGACTGAGAGCGACCAAAACTGTTATTGAAAGTTACATAGCTGTAGTTTCCAAACCATAAGGCCAAATACCACCAAATTTTAACAGAAGCTAGATACATGAATTATCTACAACTTTTGTATTCACAAGTTTTCCAGAAAACATCATTTACAAGGTGCAATCATCAAAGTCCTACCAACTGTCCAGAAAGCCTCCAAATTGAATAATAGAGCAAATAATATTTCATTCATATTTCAAACATCAAATTGGGCACAAGAAATATTACCAATAGTTGACATATATTAAATAAACACCATAAAATATAATGACCACTCCTAAACAAATTATTTTCATAGCCTTTTCCATTTATTTATATAACTAGGTGGAATAAGGAGCATATATGGAACACATATCAAAAGTTCACAGTAAATTATAATAAAATTACAGTAGCTCACATATACTACCAATAGACTACTATATAAATTTTATTGCATTTGGCTAAGTATAGCAATCTCTATGAAAAAGACAAATTGCTACAGCAATAAATCACGTGAGAGCAAATAAATTCTAAAACTCAATATTTTCAGTAAGAACATGGCCATATTAAGTATCCACAAGTCACAACAACATCATAGAAAGGTAGTGGAACCATAGTTTCCATTTATATATTTTTATTTGAATTATTACTCAATTAAATCCGATTCCTAGGCATCAAGCAAGATAAATCAATAACTCAATCAAACTACATCCAATGAACTTCAAATTTTTATCACAGCACACCCATAGCATCAGTAGACTACCATTAAAATTTTACATTATTTGGAGCACTACAACTGGAGATATGAATTTAGTAAGTGCAAACCCTAGATAGAAAAGATCTAATTTTACCTCAGAAAAATTCTACTGAAGTATGCAATATTATCATACCACTGAATAGATCTACTCACAAGGTTTCCAAAAAGCCCTCATTTGCTATTTTACGATTTTTCTGTGATTTACTAAGAATTATCAAAGATTCAGCCAGAAAATGCATAAAGGAAAAAGAAAAAGGAAAACAGACTTGCAGCCAGGCCCCTGTACTTCTCTCTATTCAAGCCACCAGACAGAGCACTGTTCAGCACTATTGAAGTGAGTCTTTCTCTCTGCAGATAACCCCCTGGTATCTTCCCTATTTGAGCCCGCGGTCCCTCTTCCTCTTCCTCAGGACAGGGAGCAGAAGAGGGCGCTGGAGCTCCCTGTTCCGGCCGGCAGCGGCCTTGCCGACCGCGAGGGAGGAGCGGCGCGGCGGCGCCCCGGCCAGGCACACCCGCTGGTGCCCCTGAGCCCGCCCGCGGCGGCCTGTGGCCTCCAGGCCACGGCGGCAGCCGAGACCGGCGACGGCTGCCCCGGCGGCAGTGGCTCCCGGCGCCATCGTGGACCGGACAAGTGGCGAAAGTGGGTCGGCGCGAGGTGGAGAAGAAGGCTCCGCGCTCGGCATGGAAGGAGGAAGGCTAGAGGAGCGAGGGCAGCGGCAGCAGGAAGCTTCGCCGCGGCTCCCATGGTGGCCATGGCGGCGGCGTGCTCTGGTGGCCGCCGTTCCCGCGTGGGAGCGCGAGGGAGAGCAAGGGAGAGTGGGAGAGCGAGGAATGAGGCGCTGGGTGGCCTCGGCCTCTCCCCATCCGCAGTAGGAGTAGGGGCACGCGGCAGGAGAGGGTGGAAATGGTGGGGGCGAGCTCTCGCATGGTCGCCACATCCAGTGCACGCATCATTCTTTCAGGCATTTCACAGAGCACGCGGCATGCACGGTTTGCGGACTATTTTTGGGCTGCTTCTGGTCCAAATTGGACAATGGGCTCAAAAGCAAAGTCGAAGACCACACATAGCTCTACAACTTCTATTAAGGATATACCTTCATTAGATCTCTAGATCAGCGGGTAAATAAACTCGAACATGCAGTTGTCAGTGAGCTGAAATCAAACACAAACAAATATCAAGACCATGTCAAACGTAGTCGAATCGATGCCATCTTCTGACATGCTCATCCTTGATGAGTTACCTTCAACCTTTATTTTTGGTCCAACTCAAGTTGTTTAACTAAAATTGGAGAACGCGAGACGTCAATGCGGTCAACACCATTTTCAGCTTTTTAGAAATATTCAAATCCTGAATTCAGCAGCTCAAAACTGATTTGTGGGCACTTTTTGAGCATGTTGCGCACCTTTTCATGATTTGGCCCTTAAACAAAGTTTGTTCCTTATAAAATTCTCTATAACTTTGATTAAGGGTGCACCATCATGCAAACTCTCTAAGCTCCACTTTATAAATGGTCAAGCAAAAGTGTTCTAGGGTCAACCTAGGTCAAAACAACACATAGAAGCATTTTCCGGGCACTTGCTCAATATGAACCCTTCATGACTTTTGTTGTAGAGTTAATGTAGAGTTATTTGAGCAAGGTTGCATGACTTGGTTGGATCTCCATATACTCATACACTTGATAAGGTCTTTCAAGCAAGGATAAAGCTTATCATTTCATGTGACTAATTGATTCCAATCTTCACGAAACTTCTCCAATGATCAAGGAAGATGGAGATGGATGTGAGATAGAGATCATGGTCGTCACTAATATAACTTTCTTAAGTCCAATCTCACAGCTTAGCTTGTGACTAACACCTAGGGTGTTACAATCTTGAGCTTTAACAAAACCGGACTTGGTATGGTAGCCTACACGGTGACGGTGAAAAGTGGTCTTTGTGAGCCCGCGACCATGGATTTGGGTGCTGCCCAAGTTGGCCCAAGGGAGTAATGCGAACGCATCAATCTCACAAGAATTCAGCGCCAAAGACAATGCAAGAAAATGAACACGATGACATGGCTTGTACCACGAATCGAAATACTGCCTACACTACAAAGCTGCTCGGCTCGATAAAATGCTAGATTTTCATTGACCGACGGAATTGGAGAAGTGCTTTTGATTTTGTTTGTCTTATTAGTCGGGCTTATCAACCGTTTGAACAAGATTTTTTCTCTCACAATGAAATCACCGGGCTTATATTGAAAGAATTTTATTGGAATAAGCCAATTTACATGTTGTTTAGATCATTAATGGGGCACAAAATCCTCGGTCTTGGGGCAGGAGATTGAAACCAAAGAATGCAGATGCCACCCGGTGAAGAACTAGGCGATGTGACACTAGGTCTCGTGGCGCAAGCGAAAAGAAGAAACAGTAGCGCTTACAGTAATCAATATGTACCGTGTCACCAAATGTCCAAATACCTTTTCGGTTTGCTCCTCGTTAATCAGGTCGAAATGGCGTAATAGCCAAATTGGCCCTTGAACTTTCATCGAAAGATCAAATTAGCCCCTCAACTATCAAAAGGGCCAATTTGGCCCCTGAACTTTCAATTTCGGTTTAATCTCATCATCCGCCCGACACCGTCGACTCACTCCGTTAGCATAGTAACTTTTGCCATTTTTCTATAGTACGATATTTGTTTATTACATAACTAATTATTATTGCATGCTAAATTCATAAAAATTTTTTGTGTAGCCTCTTTATGATGTACTCTACCTAGGAAAATATAAAACCTAGAAAATAAATAGTTTTTTGTATGTTTAAAATTACCTTATTTAATTAATAAATACAACTTCTATGATTTTTGCTTGGTCAAAATAAATATCCAAAAATTATAAAAATTGATTTGTAGCTGCTTTATAATGATATCAACCTATATAGAAGGGGATTAGGATAAAACTTAAAACTCAAAACTCAAAATTAATTAAAAAAGGGGAGTTTTAAGTTTTAAGTTTTGAATATCATTATAAAGCAGCTATAAATCAATTTTATAATTTTTGGATATTTATTTTGATCTGCAAAATCATAGAAGTTGCATTTATTAATTAAATAAGGTAATTTTAAACATACAAAAACTATTTATTTTCTAGGTTTTATATTTTTTCTAGGTAGAGTACATCATGAAGAGGCTACAAAAATTTTAATGAATTTAGCATACAATAATAATTAGTTATGAAATAAACAAATATCAGTACTATAGAAAAATGTCAAAAGTTACCGTGCTAATGAAGTGAGTGACGGCGCCGGGCGGATGATGAGATTGAACCGAAATTGAAAGTTCGAGGCCAAATTGGCCCTTTTGATAGTTGAGGGGCCAATTTGATCTTTCGATGAAAGTTTAAGGATCAATTTGGCTATTACGCCATCGAATAAACAACTGTTCACATGAAATTTAAACAGCACAGCTCACACAATTTCTGATAATTACCTTGGATTTTGTTAATCATTTGTCACACCCATTGTGTGGCCACCGGGCAGCAACGAGATCAAATCACCGACGTGAGTAGAAACATATGAATATACGGAGGATCTCAAATGCAAGGAGCACTAGCTCCTTACTCGTTTTGAACAATGTTCTGTTCAATGATTCCTTTTTTGAACTCATCTCTTTCTCAATAGTGGTTCCACATGCCGTCTAAATCCCAAAGAATATGTAATAAGCTGGTCTACATGGCGCCTCCGATCCCGTGGCATGTATGACATCACTCTGCTATGGAAAATGGCACCGACAAAGTGGGCGTTCCATGGAAAACTTCATTCAATCTGTTAGTTGAATCTTTAACACTATATTCAACTGGACAGGGCACACCCAGAGAGCTACTACAATTTGCTACTTATGCTATATGAACCATATAAAAATCACATAAGGATATACTACAAAATTCCATAGGATATGGATATGAATATGCACTGTTCTCTCTCGCCAACAGCTGTCCGCCTGTGCTGTCCCTTTAATTAGTCCCTTCAATTATTAAGTAAATCGCAGAAAAAGAAACTACAAATGCCAGCCAATTATTATCACAAATCGTGTTTACGATGAATCGAGGTGATAGCTACTTTCTCAGTTCTGCATACTCCGTCCGTCCCCAAAAACTACAATTTTTGGTGAATTCAAATAGTTTGAATTTTGACAAAAATTATATAAAAAGGTACTACTAACAATAAAGATACAAAATAAATATCAATAAATTAGTTATAATATATTTTATAATTTAGAGATATAAATGTTAATGCTATTTTATATAAGCTTAGTCAAACTTAAAATTAGTTGGTCTGATACAGAATAAAAATAAAATTTTTTGCAAATAATCAAGATCATAAGCGGAAGCATGAAATAAGTGAAACCAAGGTTACTAAAGACGACCTTTCTAGGTAGGCTTGCGTCCCTCTGATCAACAGAGCTCGATACCAATTTGTCACACCCAAATTTGAAGGAACAAATAGGATGTATAAAAGACTCATGTGCGCCCAAGAATCGATCGCACACACAAGTTGATAAATTAAAAAGAGTACCATCACACTTGTTTATTACATAACGAATAAATATTTATTACATAGTCTTAAACAATAATAGTAGCAATTAATAGAAATAACTCCGAACACAAAGCAACTCCACACGAGGGGACGAACGTCGATTGGTTGACAACAAGCCTAATACTCAAAGCAATAGTCCCCATTCCCATCATCATCTGAAGCATAACCCAAGTATTGTGATATTGCAAGGGTGAGCACATGTCGTACTTTCAGCAAGTATAACTAGGGGTTCATGAGGCTCAAATAAAGTCGACAATCGGTTTCTCGCATTTAGCTTTTTATTGATTAACATTTAAGGCATTAATAGCAACAAGGTAGTAGCAATTCCTATAACCACATGATCAGGTGAACAAGAATAAAGAATGATACAAAGCAACATAGTTAAACACCATATAACAAGAATCAATTATTCCGTAAGAATCCCAAGACCGCCTGTCCGTCCGTAGCACGACTAGTATACCGATTTATTAAACTCTGCGCAGAGGTGTACACTTTCATCTTTGTGAGTCATGACTTCCAATGCATTGGATTAATTACTCACAAGACACTAAAAGTCATATAAAGCCACTCTAGGGTTCGTCTAACAAGTTAGGGCCATTAGATTCACTCGGCAAGGGAATATAGAGCCCTCCCCGCCGGATCAGCGCAATGACCCGCAGACCTACACTCATGTGGGACGAAGCTGCAATATAATCAGCTCGCAAAGTCATTCTTACGTCAATTAAGGTAACTACTAACGAGCTAGAAAAGGTCCCTAAAGCAACTAGAGCCAGAGCCATATAGCCCCCCACAAATTGTCTTGTCAATCCCGGTGATCACATACAGATAAGTATTTACGGAGAGAAAACTAGAGCAATAAAATTACCACATGCTCTAGATCTCTGTAAACAGTAATAAAATTATCTTTTTAATGTTGTTGCATATTCATTTATTCAAGTTACAAGATCATGGTTACATATATCCATCGCTAGCAAGTACTACCAGATGCATATATCCTAAGGTTATCAAGGTGGTACTGCTGATCTTGCTCAAAGAATTGTCCCTGGTCATTCACGAAGTACTCACCGCCTATACTCGATCAACGACAACAATCAAGCATCCACAGGCAAACATACACGAAGCAAACAAGCTATAATTAGAACAATACACCAAACAATATAAAAACAAGTTTAAAAGCCTATAAAATTAATCTATACATCACTACGATCACAAAAACATAAATAGCACGAAAATTGAATTTAAAACGAATAAAATATGATTTACCGATGATTTTCTATACAAGAGTAAATAATTAAATAAGACCAGAAAATAAATATTCTCCAACCTACTAGAAAATAGCATGACTGCGTAGAGCTCGAAATAACAAAACTAACGCAATTTGAATGGATCAATTTGGAGTTAAAATGATCATTTTATGGACATCTAAACACAATGTTAAAACTGTAATTACTGGAAACCGAGATTTTGAAATAAAATAAATAAAATCAGAATTCTTCATCTGGACAGGGATGGCGGGCACAAATTCGAAGAAATCTAGGGTCTTTAAGAAATCTGCCACGAAGGGGTATGGAGAGCTCTCAGCCCTTGATCATGAGATGGATAGTTAAGATTAAAAGAAAAAATTGAGAGGGGAAGATGAGTCCATCAGCAGTGACATGAGTTGGAGCGGCGGAGGCCATGGCCGCCGGCTTGAAGGTCACCGGCGAACATAGAACCCGGGCTACGGAGCACGGTGGGACAAACTGAAGACACTGAGCGAAAGAGGAGATCGAGGCGCACTCACCAAGACAAAGCGATGGCCAGAACGAACGGAGGCGTCGCACGGCGGGGCGGAACGGAACCTGCGATGTTCGGCGATGAACTGTGAGCACGAGATGGCAAAAACGAGAACAAGGAAACGCTGGGGAGTTTCTCCACCGCAGATGGATGCTCGGTAGCGGCTTACAGAGACCCGAGAGGCGACGGAACGGCGGGTCGACGCTTGCCTGCAGAAACTAGAGCGTCGGCGGCGCTGCGAGCTTGTGCAGCGGCTGTTGCGAGTGGATGGAAAAGGAAGGGGCAAGGGAGGGCGACGGCTTTTATAGAGCAATCCCAACGTGGCTCGGTTGCACCAAAACCACCAAAAGTCGAGTTCGGGTCGGTGCGCCTGGTGCTGGTCGACTCCGTCTCGTGCACAGCCAAGGAACGGGAAAAAGAGGACACGGTGCCTGTGTCCGTGCGTCAACCAATTATAGAGGAGAAGGAAGGAGATGCATCTGCTGCTGTGCTAGGCTGCATGTTGGAGCAAGCTGAGCCAGTTGAGCACCTCGGCAAGGAGAAAAGGAAGCAGGCTATCCTGGCCTGGGCAGCACAGACGCAAAGCGGGCTAGCAAGCCACCCGCCGAGAAGGAGTTCTGTACCTCTTTTCTGAATTTTCTAAACTAATATTTCTGAACTAGATTTCAAAATCAGTTAAATTCAGTTTTGAATTTTGGTAGAAGCCAATCACAGCAATAAAATAAATGCACCAGCATGTACGCCACAACATAGCTAATCCTTATGATTAATTTTATTCTCACAAAAATATTGTTCCCTATGTTCAATGCACACATAAAAGCATATATAAATCAAATTAAGCTATTTCAAAATAATGCAATTTTTCAGGTGTTACAATTCTACCCCCTTAAAATAATCTCGTCCTCGAGATTGAACTGGTACTTACTCAAACAATCAAGGGTATGACTTCCTCAAATCATCTTCTCTTTCCCAAGTTGCCTCATCCTCCTCGAATACCGATTCCATTGCACTTTACACATTTTAATAATCCGACTCCTTGTGACTCTTTACGCCCTCTCCAAAATCTTAATTGGAAATTCCCGATATGTAAGATCATCTTTAACGATCGGTTCCTCTAAAGGTATTTGCTCCTCAGGTACACGCAAACACTTCTTAAGTTGAGACACATGGAAAACATCATGCACCCTGGACAAGTTCTCAGGCAATTCTAGCTGATATGCTACTTCACCACACCTCTTCAAAATTTTAAATGGCCCGACATACCTTGGTGCTAATTTACCTTTCATATTAAACCTCGTCACACTTTTCATTGGTGACACTTTCAAATACACATAATCACCTTCTTCAAACACCAACTCTCTTCTCCGTATGTCAGCATAACTCTTCTGACGAGACTGTGCAATTCTCAAATTCTCTCTTATTACTCTCACTTGATCTTCAGCGTTTCTAAGCACATCTGTTCCAAACGCCTGAGATTCACCTGTCTGATTCCAAAACAACGGCGTTCTACACTTACGCCCATACAATGCTTCAAATGGTGCCATCTTAAGACTTTGCTGGTAACTGTTATTATATGAAAATTCTGCATAAGACAAACTCTTATCCCAACTTGTTCCAAATTGCAACGCACAAGCTCTTAACATATCTTCTAATATCTGATTAATTCTCTCGATGCGCCCATCGATCCGAGGATGATAGGCAGTACTAAAGTTTAGTTTAGTTCCCAAAGAATAATGTACCTGTTTCCAAAAATGAGAGGTAAATTGGGTTCCTCTATCAGACACAACTTCTTTGGAACTCCATGCAAACAAACGATCCTCTGCATGTACAACTCTGCCAATCTTGGCCCATGATAATTAGTCTTAACAGGTATGAAATGAGCAACTTTAGTCAATCGATTCACTATTACCCATATTGAATCATAGCCACTCTGAGTACGTGGTAAACCTACTATAAAATCCATACCCACTTCATCCCACTTCCACTTAGGTATTTTCATTGGTTGCAACAATCCTGCAGGCCTCTGATGTTCAGCTTTCACTCTCTGACAAGTGTCGCATATGGCAACATACTCGCCACATCTCTCTTCATACCATACCACCAAGTACTTCTCCTTAAGATCGAGGTACATCTTAGTACTACCGGGATGAATAGAATAAGCCGATTCATGTGCCTCCCGCAAAAATTGTATCACGAGTAGCTTTCACTTCGGGGCACACATATCCTTTTTCCGAACCAAAGTGTACCATTATCATCTATGCTAAATCCTAGTGTCTTTCCAAGTACTACATTCTCTGCTATCTCCTTTAGTTTCTCATCCTCTAGCTGACCCTTCCGTATCTCTTCCTCTAGAGTAGGGGTTACTTTTATCTCCATAGCACTAAAAACAACACTTAAATTCAGATGCTCGAACTCTGCACATAACTCATCAGACACAGGTGTCGCCTTAAGCTGGTTAGCATATTTCTTTCTGCTAAGTGCATCAGCAACGACATTTGCTTTTCTAGGATGATAGTGTACTTCTAGATCATAATCCTTTATCAACTCTAGCCAACGGCACTGTCTCAAGTTCAAGTCAGTCTGAGTGAAAATATACTTCAAACTCTTATGATCAGTATATATGTCACTCTTATGCCCAATCAAATAATGTCTCCAAATTTTTAAAGCAGGACCACTGCTGCTAACTCCAAATCATGGGTAGGATAATTTAACTCATGCTTCCTCAACTGCCTAGATGCATAGGCTACAACCCTACCTTCTTGCATAAGAACACATCCCAAACCGAGACGAGATGCATCACAATAGATAGAGAAGCTCTTACTCAAGTCTGGCAATATCAACACAGGTGCAGTGGTCAATCTCTTTTTCAACTCTTCAAAGTTAGCTTGACATTTATCAGACCATACAAACTTAGCATTCTTTTCTAGTAAGGCAGTCATCGGCTTAGCAAGTTTGGAAAATCCCTCTATGAATCTCTTGTAGTAACCAGCTAGCCCAAGAAATCTACGGATCTCACTAACATCAGTAGGTGGTTTCCAATTCAAAACATCCTTCACCTTACTAGGATCCACAGCTATTCCACCATTAGAGACAACATGACTAAGAAAAGAAACTTCTTTTAACCAAAACTCACACTTACTTCGCTTAGCATACAGCTTATGCTCTCTAAGTTTTTGCAAAACCAATCTTAGATGCTCAGCATGTTCTTCTTCTGTCTTAGAGAATACCAGTATGTCATCAATAAACACCACTACAAACTTATCAAGATACTCCATAAACACCTTATTCATCATATACATAAAGTAGACTGGTGCATTGGTCAAACCAAAAGACATAACTGTATACTCATACAATCCATACCTTGTGGTGAAGGCTGTCTTTGGTATATCAGATTTCTGAATCTTCAATTGATGATAACCAGAACGCAAATCAATTTTGGAGAACACACAAGCACCTCTTAACTGGTCAAAGAGATCATCAATCCTAGGCAAAGGATACTTATTCTTGATAATTACCTCATTCAGTGACCGATAATCAACACACATCCTTTGACTACCATCCTTCTTTTCAACAAAAATAACCGGTGCACCCTGTGGTGAAAAACTAGGGCGAATAAAACCCTTCTCTTGCAACTCTTTTAATCTGTTTCTTAAGTTCTTCTAACTCATTAACCCCCATTCTATATGGACGCTTAGCTATGGGTGCAGTACCAGATAATAACTCAATTATAAACTCAATGTCGCGGTCAGGTGGCATACCTGGCAAATCATCTGGGAAGACATCTAGAAATTCATCCACAACACGGTCCTGAGGATTGGCATTATCATCCAGCTGATTCACTGTGGCTGTCGGTAGTTTCTGCACTATAACATCAACCTTAATCCGACCCCCTGTTGGTGACTCCAGTTCAACTGCCTTCTCTTTACATTGGATCAGTGCCTTTTGTTGGCTCATCCAATCCATACCCAATATAAGATCAATTCCAGCCGTTCTTAGCACAATGGGGCTCACTTTAAACTCTACCCTCCTTAGAACCAGACTAATTGGGACACATGAATATGAAGCTGGTATAACCCCTCCCGGTGAATTTACTACTATTGGGTTTTTCATGGCACAAACGGGTATACTATGTGATCTAATAAATGCTTGTGAAATGAATGTATGCGAAGCTCTAGAATCAAAGAGAACAGTTGCGGGAGTGGAATGGACGTCGAATGTACCGAGCATAACCTCTGGTTTCGCCTGAGCTGTCTCTGCAGACACATGATTCACTCTTCCAGTGTGGATGGATGGCTGGTTCCTCTGCTTCTGATTGCTACTCCGGCTTTGAGGGGTTTGGCCGATTCTCGCCTTTTGGACAATTATAGGAGAGATGTCCCTCTTCACCACGGACATAGCACTTGTTAGGGGCATTTGGAGCACTATTCTTCATAGGAGTGGATCGTGGTGTCAGCTGACCACCCTGCTGATAACGCTGCTGGAAGTGTGGGCGTTGATTACCACTCTGTTGCTGGTTCTGAAAGCGCTGAGGATACTATCCATGGTTCCACTGACTAACCGGTCCTTGGTACCTCTGCTGAGAGCCTTGCTGAGAGTTGAAACGTTGGTGTGTGTTACTCCCAGAGCCTTGTCCTTTCATCTTCCTCTTTCTATCTTGCTCCCTGCGCATATTATCAAGCACAATAGCACGATTCACCAAAGCCTCAAAATTAGCATAGGTGTTACCAGCCAATTGCAACCAGAGTTTATAATAGATGCCCTTCATGAACAAACGTTGTTTCTCAGCATCTTCTCTAACATCATTAGGAACATAGCGAGCTAGCTGTTCAAACTTGTCATGATACTCAGCAACGGACATAGATCCAATCTTTAGTTGCCTGAACTCTTCTTGCTTTAGTGCGATTGAGCCCTCTCGAATATGGCGTGCCTTGAAAGCTATGCAAAAATCTTGCCAAGTGATAGCAGGGAGCATTGTTGGGGCGAGCGGCTTGGTAAGACTCCCACCAGGTTTGTGCAAAGACCTTGCAATCGGCCGTAAGCGTATAGCACTTTCTCCAAATCGGTGCATTGTGCTATGTTCAATCTGCTTTTCCACAAAGACGAAGCCAGTCGCCCGCCTCCGGAGGACCAGACAGTGTGTGAGAGAAGACTGGAGGTCATCCTTTCATAAATTCACCTCGCTTGTCCCTCACTTGGGCAGTGGTGGTCCTCCCCGCAGTGGATTGTTCGCATGTTTTGCATCATCACCGCATGAACTGATTCTGGGTCTGCATAAATTGCTCCAAAGTGATAGGGGGTTATTAGGTTGATTGGGGGTGGATCGTGACAAACCGACCAATCCATTCGAGATTAAGCATAATCGTCCCGTTAAAAACGTTGACACGTATACACCGCTTCTCGAATGAACCCGTAGTCTGCCGAGTGTCACGAAAGACCTCGGTAAATCAACTTACATCCGTGATCACATGATTAAGGAAACACCATACATCAAGATATCTGAGTTTACAAATGATAAATGATTACACATCGAAGTTCTATATAATTACAAAGGTGGTTCAATTATAATACATGGAAGTGTTTCTTATTTCTAAATACAACACCATAAGTTTGTTTTATAACACCAGCTTTTGATCAAACCTCGTTTACAAACATGAAGATGAGCTTATAGGATATGGCCATGCCCGTTGGCCTAATCAAAACTGCCATCCATCCAGGGGTAACGCCTGCGAAAGCAAAACCCTTCACACAACAAGTCACACGCAACGATGGGTAAAAACCACGAGTACTCAATTGTACTCCGCAAGACTTACCCGACAGAGAATAAAGGAAAAAGACTCCCGAATAAAAATGATTGGCTATGGATGGTGGGGTTTGTTGGCTAGCAATTGTTGCGAAAAAGCTTATTATTAGGTTCCCAAAGTTTTATATGTTGGCGGCAAAATTATTATGATGCTATCCATAACTACGTTTGCACCTTTCTAAAACATACACTTGAATTATATAAGCATTCATCTACAGATGAGGTACCAATTATAATCCTTTCAAGATCACAGTGAATTCCATCTCTTTTACTACGTCTCTGCGACAAGGTATAAGTTTCTCACTATCCGGGAGAGACGGCGATTCGAATCGATTACACCAGCTGGGTAAACCCATATCACACACCCGCATGAGTTTGTACTTCACCCGCGATTTACCGTTCACTCTATTCGAAAGCTAGGATTGAACCGTTTCGCAAAAACGATGGTACCGCATCCTCACAAGTCATGCCCGTCCAGCCCGTAGCCCGTAGTCATGCAGGGTTTTGGATCAGTACCCTCTCCACCAGTTACTCTCCTCCCAGCAATGCTAACGATTCAATTCCTACCTCGAACGAGCTAATCGGTTTCGCAGTCAAAACGAGTTATTCGGCTGCTATGTGAAGGTACGTTCAATCTCACACCTAGACCAGAGTACGGTACGGTCCTTAATTGACTCAGACGGGAAAACTAGAAACATACAAGACCTCCATGTCCTGTAGCATCTCCAAACACCGATTCCCGTCCGGTCTCCAATTATCATTCACCTCATGATTAAGGATATCACATGTACCGATCCTAGGTGATGCGAATGACAGGAAATCATCCGACTTCTTAATGATCTAAGCATGGCTAAGCATAATCTATCTACTTCATCTAGTAAGATAAGCGGTTTTCATTTTAGTGGACAAGGATGTCATGCAACAACGGTGTCAACCACCCCTGATAACTTAATGCACATAACAGTACTATATAAAGAAAAGTATAGTTGTATTTCAAAAAGATAGAATAGGTATTTAGGATGCTCCGGGGCTTGCCTCGGTGAAAGTTGGAGGGTCCGTAGTTAGGGTAATTCGACAGTAATTTAGAGTCTCGTCCTTCGTCTTCGGGTGGCAACTCCTGTGGATCCCTCTCCTCGAATATCACGTACTCGACGGACGCCTCTTCCTCCGATCCTATATGAATGTATGTGATGCATAAATATCGAGAATGTTTATAGGATGCACGATGATACGATGATATGGCATGAAATGATACATGATGACATGATCATGGAAATGATAAGAATGGAAAGCTACATAAGGTTCCATGTGTGCAATTCTCTTTCTCGATGACAACTATCGCGCCGCCCTAGGCCGCTCGCGTGGTGTCCTGCCACTTGGGCCGCTTGGTCCGTTGGGCCAACCTGGGCCAAGGGTTAGCGGACCACAGTAGAAATTAGGTTTTCCTTTTTTCTCGTTTAATGCATAGTACTTGAAGTTTGTTTATTTCATATCAAAATAATTAGGATTCCTAAAATCATGAACTTTTGTGCATAGCTTCTTTACAGTGATACCTATTTAAGAAAAATAGAGAACTTGGATTTTTAATAGTTTTTGCATGAGATAAAATTATCTCTTTTAATTAATAAATGCATATTCTCTGATTTTTAGAGAATAAATTATTGATCCAAAAATCATGAAAATTATTTTGCATCCATTTCATGACATTCCCAACCTATATAAAAAGTTTGAAGTGAATTTGAAAATGTTTCATAAAATCATTACTTCTAAAATTTAATAATAAAAAAAAGGAAGTGTAATTGGATTACATGTATGTGTATAATGGGGTACTTGATTTTCATACTTTTTCTGCTATCATCATGGGATACTGTTTGTTTATGAAATACTCTAGCTAAAGGATAGATGCTTTGTTATTTTATATCCGTGATTGCTAATTGTGAAAATATTGCTTACATGTTTTGTTTTTCTTTTCCAAATAAAACAACCATATAGCATAGTGCTTGTGGGACCTTTAGGGTTACAGGGAGACCTCTTTGATCCTCGGCAATTCTCTTGCTTAGTGAGAATAATCGTGATTCACTAATTGATAACGACTAGTTGTTGCTCTCTAGTAGTTACATTATCTTTTCCAGAGAGGAGATATGCACCTACTCTATATAATTTGAAAACAAGCAATTGTTAGTTTCTTTTAACCATCTATGATAATATAGTGTTGTCATCAGAGAAAGAGAATTGCACACATGGAACCTTATGTAGCTTTCCATTCTTATCATTTCCATGATCATGTCATCATGTATCATTTCATGCCATATCATCGTATCATCGTGCATCCTATAAACATTCTCGATATTTATGCATCACATACATTCATATAGGATCGGAGGAAGAGGCGTCCGTCGAGTACGTGATATTCGAGGAGAGGGATCCACAGGAGTTGCCACCCGAAGACGGCGACGAGACTCTAAATTACTTGTTGAATTACCCTAACTACGGACCCTCCAACTTTCACCGAGGCAAGCCCCTGGAGCATCCTAAATACCTATTCTATCTTTTTTTTGAAATACAACTATACTTTTCTTTATATAGTACTGTTATGTGCATTAAGTTATCGAGGTGGTTGACACCGTTGTTGCATGACATCCTTGTCCACTAAAATGAAAAACCGCTTATCTTACTAGATGAAGTAGATAGATTATGCTTAGCCATACTTAGATCATTAAGAAGTCGGATGATTTCCTGTCATTCGCATCACCTAGGATCGGTACATGTGATATCCTTAATCATGAGGTGAATGATAATTGGAGACCGGACGGGAATCGGTGTTTGGAGATGCTACAGGACATGGAGGTCTTGTATGTTTCTAGTTTTCCTGCCTCGAGTCAATTAAGGACCGCACTGCACTGGGTCTAGGTGTGAGATTGAACGTATACCTTCACATAGCAGCCGAATAATAACTCGTTTTGACCGCGAAACCGATTAGCTCGCTCGAGGTAGGAATTGAATCGTTAGCATTGCTTTGGGAGGAGAGTAACCGGTGGAGAGGGTATCGATCCAAAACCCCGCATGACTACGGGCTACGGGCCGGACGGGCATGACTTGTGAGGATGCGGTACCATCGGTTTTTGGCGAAACGGTTCAATCCTAGCTTTTAATAGAGTGAACGGTAATCCGCGCGGTGAAGTACAAACTCATGCGGGTGTGTGATATGGGTTTACCCAAATGGTGTAATCGATTCGAATCGCCGTCTCTCCCGGATAGTGAGAAACTTATACCTTGTCGCAGAGACGTAGTAAAAGAGATGGAATTCACTGTGATCTTGAAAGGATTATAATTGGTACCTCATCTGTAGATGAATGCTTATATAATTCAAGTGTATGTTTTAGAAAGGTGCAAACGTAGTTATGGATAGCATCATAATAATTTTGCCGCCAACATATAAAACTTTGGAAACCTAATAATAAGCTTTTTCGCAACAATTGCTAGCCAACAAACCCCACCATCCATAGCCAATCATTTATTCTGGGAGTCTTTTCCTTTATTCTCTGTCGAGTAAGTCTTGCGGAGTACAATTGAGTACTCAGGGTTTTTACCCATCGTTGCAGGTGACTTGTTGTGTGAAGGGTTCTGCTTCGCAGGCGTTAACCCTGTGGATGGCAGTTTTGATTAGGCCAACGGGCATGGCCATATCCTATAAGCTCATCTTCATGCTGTAAACGAGGTTTGATCAAAGCTGGTGTTATAAAACAAACTTATGGTGTTGTATTTAGAAATAAGAAACACTTCCATGTATTATAATTGAACCACCTTTGTAATTATATAGAACTCAGTGTGTAATCATTTATCGCTGTAAACTCTGTATACTGATGTATGGTGTTTCCTTAATCATGTGATCCTGGATGTAAGTTGATTTACCGAGGTCTTTCGTGACACTCGGCAGACTACCGGGTTCATTCGAGAAGCGGTGTATACGTGTCAACGTTTTTAACGGGGACAATTATGCTTAATCTCGAATGGATTGGTCGGTTCTATCACATGGACCAGCACCTCTACCCCTGCCTCTGCCTCGACCCCTACTTGCCATCTGTTTCCCAAAAGTACAGAAATAAATCTTAGCATTATCTCAATGACATATTAAGATAAATGAATCTGAAATTTTCTGGGCGAATTCCAAAATTAGCAGTGCAGAAAATCAATCATATCTCGAGTTCCAGAAGTCAAATAGGGTGTTCTCTACACCGTTGGAAAGCTTAAGAAATTCTCTCCAACTTTCATTCAGACCACTTCTAGAGATTCCGTCATTAAATTAAGTAAAAACAGAGTACAACCGAAACTGTTCTAGAATTTTCAGACTGCACAGCAACCTTATATTCGAACAGTCATATCTCTCAACTTAGAACAGATAAAAATGTAATTCATATGGCGTTGGAAAGGTACAGAAGTCTAGTTTTTCCAACAAAAATTTTATAATTTTTGCACATACGAATATTAAATTATACCAGAAACATCACTAGCTGTTCCAGAAAACAGCAAAGACAGGAAACAGGATATACCCAAACCAACTCTTTATTCAAGACTAAAACCTTAATACCTTTAACTAAGGAACTTGTAGACATGCCTACAAAGTTCCAGTACACATTACAAAAATCCAAATCACACATTAACACAATAATAATTCCAACCACTTACACAATTGTTCACACCGCACAAAGGACCCGACTCACGAACTAAACCATTTCTATTACATGGTGATTCTCAAAACCTATGGAGCGTGAGCACAACTGGTGGAGGGGTTGCAGAGCTTCTTAATCGTGTCGTTGAGGTGATCTATCTCTACACGGTGTTGCTCACACACCGCCTGCTCCCGGAATAGTTCCTTTTGCAAAGCTTCTACCTTATTCGTTAGCTCATGAGTGAACCCAACTGTAGCATGCAAGATCCTATCTTCTGGATCAGCGGCCTCCATGACCCAAGTCCTCTTCCCCGGTTTACGGTAGGGAAAATACACGAGAGCATCATCATCCATATCGGCAAACGTTGGCCGCGGTAGTACAGGAAGGCTTCATATGCGGCATCCTCCATGCTCCACTCTGCTGTGGCACGAAACGTCGGTGAGTAGTGATGGGTGACTTTGGGGGTCTTTGTAACGGCATCCAAGGTCATAATCCTTAGTTCGGTGTCCCAGTAGGTGTCCAAGAAAGGATGAAGGTGCTCCGTGCAACTGTACTCCAACTTGGCTTGCAGATCGGAGTAGTATTTATCCAGTAGTCTTGTCAACACGTCATGGAAGAATGGTGCGTTAACTGGAGTCATAGAACGGATCTTTTTGGTCCAGCCTCCACGTGGAGCGACTGTCTGACCAACTGGAGATGTGTTCCCCACCCTTGACTAAGCATCAGAGGCCTCCTGGTCTTCAATAGCTTGTGGTGCTACAGGGTTGAACTGAGCGAGGTATGCTCCAAATGGGCATGTGATTATGGTGGTGAGGAAGCATCTACAGAATTTAGAAACACATTAGATGGAGGCAATAATTTTTGCAATGGAATAAGATTAAGGAGAATAAAACTAAATTTTTTTTTGTAAATAATCAAGATCATAGCGGAAGCATGAAATAAGTGAAACCAAGGTTACTAAATGTAACAGAACCGACCAAATTATAAGAGCACAAGTATAAATCAATCACCGAAGTGACTAATTCCACACTTGAGCCCATATAATCCCGGTAGTCCGGAAATCTCGAAGGATTTCAAACCAACAAAACATACAAGCCAAGATCGAACGCAACTTAACATAATTCACCATCCGTTACATCGAGTTCACAAATAGTTCACAAGTTACATAACATAGAAGTACTTAGTTATTACAATACCGGTTTTGCGATAATAAAAGCCACATAGTTTTAAAACCATTCGAGAACACACACTTAGTTCGGATACATGCCGCCCATAGTCATCCCACAAAAAGCACATGATAAGATAAAAGATATGATCTTTGCCCGAGATCTAGTCCTCATCCCCAAAGAGGGTGAAGACATACCAAGCAAAGAGTCTTTGTATAAAGCATATCATCTGCAACAAGAGGGAATAAACCCCGAGTACGAGGATGTACTCACTAGACTTACCCGTCATAAACCCGAGAAATAAAATGACACCAAGGATTATGCAAGGCTGAAATATAAGTGGAGCTAGCTTGACACATTTTGCATAAAAGCATAAGCAATATTTAATGAATAATTAAATATACTAGCAGCAGCTTAATTCATTTTACCTCCCATCTAAGTGTGTGTCCCTGTACTAAACAAACACTTATTATAACAAACATTAATAAACATATCCATTTTTGGTACAGCTTTCATGAATATCAATATCAACCTTTGAACCATAATTATTTAGTGAAATCTACGGCCGGAGGCAATAGTCAAGTTCTCACTTTCCGGAGAGACGGCGATTCGAATAGATTCCAACCGAGCTCGGGGGTATTCCCAACACACACCCAAAGCCGATCGGATCGAGTCGCCTTTTAGGTTACTCTTCGTACAACTCGAGGCCACAGCCCGGTTATCACGCCGGCAAGACCGAAAGTCGGATAGCCGAATGTTCAAGTCATGCAAACCCAAGGACGACGCCGGGACAGTTAGACATGCTTGCCCTTGGTCTAGTATGCCGCTATCCCGCGAATTGCCCAACCGCCGCCCCCCGTTCCCCTCGCCTTGAGTTGAACTAACGAAGTTTCATGCGGTCGACGCCGGGGTCTGGCCAGCTATGTGAGGGGCTGCGTTCAACATGACCAAGAACGGACGACGCTTCCAGCCCTTAACCGCACGCAGAGCAGGTCCACCGTCCCCCGCCCGGCCTTCCTTTCAAAATTAACACATGGTTCATGTTCCACGATAGCGCATATAGCCAACCGTGACCAGAGAGTAACCACCTATAACTCGCGGATGACAGGAAATCACCCGACTTCTACCGGTCTAAGCGGGGGCTAAGCATTTGCATCGCTCCTAACCTAGACATAGGATTCAGGATATAAAATATATACTTGGACAAGGATAGGATAAATGCAACAACATCTTCAACCAACTCCTAAACTTAATGCAATAAACAACATAAAGTACTCAAGTGCATTTTATAAAACTTGGGAACTTAATATGCTCCGGGGCTTGCCTTTCACAAAAAGTAGCGTGGCTCGTGATTCGGGCACTCGCTTAGTTCTTCTTCTCCCGACGGAGTTGCTTTCGCCGGCTACTCCCTGATCCTCCTCCTGGTGCTCCGGCTGCAGGTCCCCGAACTCCAAGACCGTTACCCCCTTCGGCGAACCTATTGAATGCAATGCATAAATGAGCACAAAGGATGCAAAAGATGACCAAGTAAGAGAGTGAATAACAGCAACAACACTAAACCTCCAGCTGAGGTGATGACTCTATTCAAATCACTTTAAGTTACTGAGTAGGTGCATATCTCCTCTCTAAACAAGATTGAACACTCACCAAGCAAGTCAAGGTATAACTTTTCATCATCTGTTAAGGACATACAACCTGCACCTAATCACGTGTATAAATTAGCAAAGCATCTACAAGATATATGTCACACACACAAGGGCAAGTATTCAAGCAAACACATTTCAGGATTTCTGTCCTACACAAAGCAGCTGAAAGAAGTGACTGTAACTGGAGTTCTATAAATCCAATTGACATGTATGAGGACATTCTGGAAAGCTCATGAAATTGTCTACAACTCTTATTTAGACATTACAGACAGATTCACAATCCAAAAATGCCAAACAATCAGCTTTCCCAGATCTGTCCAGAAATTCTAGAGAGGAACCCTTCCTCTGGAACCTCACAAGATAATACCATAACTCTTAAACTACTCCACCAAATGCTTTCAAATTTTAACAGCAACTAGATAATGAAATTATCTACCACTTTTCTATTGACCACAAAGTCCGAAAACACCATCTAAGCTATGCAACAACAAAAGTATCACCAGCTGTCCAGAAAAGCTTAAATTGGAGAATTAATTATTTACTCATGTTCAAACTTACAATTCAAGCTCACCCAACCTGACCAAAAGTTAAAACATGACTAATGATCAACAGAAAACCTAACAAGCCATTCTAAAACATTAATTAAAACACCTTTTTCATTTAATTTCATTATTTAAGGGCACAAATGAGCACATAGTAAAACTGCCCAGAAAATTCCATAAAAATTACAGTAGACTACTTATAACTCATATAGACCACAGTTCAAATTTCACAGTAAAAGTACTAAGTACAACTTCCTGTACCAAAAGAACAAGCCACACAAGCTTAAAGATGGGAAATTCACAATTTCATTTGAAAAGTATCAAACAATAGATTTATAATTTTTCTTAGCATTAAGATAGCACCAAGATACAATGTCCCAAGTTTCACCTCATAAACATGCATACAGAAAACATGGTAAATATATTACCAAACAATGCCTAAAATCAACTTATTTAGCAAACTGCTCTGCAAAACAGGGATACATGCCAAACAATATTTTTCATAGGCAGGGTAGGTCAAAACAAAACTAACCTCACAGGTTTCACATTTTTAGCATCAATTTATAATTAGTTATGCATTAAACCACTTTTCAATGCCTAGAACAAAATAAATAGATCAAACAAGATTTACTGCAGAACATGGCATATTTCATATTTTTATTAAAAACTAGACATTCAGAGGAGTCCAACAAAATTTGAATCACCTCAATTGGACATTCCTAGCTCCAGTTATGAAATAAACAAAATTCAAGCTTTTTTTAAGAAAATATAAAAAAGAAAACCTAATCCTACGCCGGGTGACACGCTGGCCCCAGAGTCAACGGACCCACACGTCAGCCAGACCAGACGCAGCAGCGGCGGCGGCGGATTTTGATCATGACAAGCTTCGCCGGCGATTCCCCGGCCGAAACCAACACCACGACGTGCTCCCCGTGATATGGCGCCGCCGATTGAGGTAGGTAGCGGGACCGAGGCTGACCGAGCATGGTCGGGCGGCGAGCCAAGCGGCTCGGGCGGGCCGACGGCGCGCCATTGCCGGTTCCGGCAATGTCGCGCCAATTGGGCGTGGAATAGGGTTCGGGGGTCCTATGCGGCTAGGGTTTCGGATTGGCGCCCGGCGTTGAGCCCCCCAAGTGAGCTCGGCCGCGTGCGAGGCAATGGCGGCGGCGAGAGCCGATGGGCGGCGTGTTCGCTCGGCTAGCCGGAACCCTAAGTGGCCTAACCAATTAGAGCTACGCCAACTACGACTCATGATTTAACCCTAAGACAGGACACGAGCGAGAGCGAGAGAGCGGAGCATCGCCGCCGTGGCGGCTTCGAAGCTCGGGCGCCCGGCGATGGCGACAGGGCGGAGCGAGCAATGTGAGCTCACCGATGGATGGATGATGGCGCTATCCCGGGTCGTGAAAGAGGATGTCATGGTGGAGCTTACCGACGGTGGCGATTTGGAGGCGGTGCTGTGGTTGGGGTGCCGCTACGGCTGAGTCACGGGAGTCGGCGCGAGGGCCTTCTTCCCTCAGGGCCAGCGAAGATGATGGGGAGGCGCAGTGAGGGCGAGAGTGGAGGCGTCGTGGCGATGTGGAGGCGCCGCCCGTGCCACGACGGCCTTGACGCTGCGGGCCCAGCGCCGGCGTATTGACGCCAAGTGGCGCGCTGCCCGCGCCCGGTCGCCACCTCCCCCAATTCCGGATCAATTCAAACGAATCCGACTGAAAAACCGCTATGTTCAGCGAGAGCATAACTCAAAAACTAAGCCGAATCGAGCAAACTTCAGTAATAGGAATTGTAGTTGGATAGGTGGTCTACAACTTTGCTTATATGAGCTTCCTCCTGGTTCTGCTTGGTTTGCAAACTACAAGGCCGTGAATCAACCTAAAAACAAAAACGGACAGCACCTAGGACTTAGCCAATTTTCAGAGATCCAAAACAGCACTGTTTTTGGTGTTAAGGTGCAATTTTGAGCAACTTGGGCACATTTTCAGAGCTTGAGCCTTAAACAAAGTTTGTTCTCCATAAAATTCTCTACAACTTTGTTTTAGGGTGCACAGCCATGCAAAGTTTCTAACTTGCACTTTCTAAACAGTCAAAAGCAAACAGCTCTAGGAGTCATACAAAGTCAAACCAACACTTAAGAGCATCATTAGGCAATTTGATCAACATGAACAATGTTCCATTAAGTGTCCTAAAGATCATTGAACTACTGTAGAGCATATTTGACACTGTTACATATCATGGCATAGTATCAACAAGCAAGGCAAGCATAGAATGACCATCATAGGAGTTGCAACATGAAAAATGCATAATGACTTGTCATGTATATGCATATATGAGATGATGATGATGCTCATGATCAGTTCATGCAGGTGATTTAGTAGACCAAACACCAGAGGTGTTACACTAAAGACGACCATTCTAGCTAGGCTTGTGTCCTACAGTCAACAGAGCTCTGATACCAATTTGTCACACCCAAATTTAAAGGAACAAATAGGATGTATAAAAGACTTATGTGCGCCCCAGAATCAGTCGCACACACAAGTTGACAAATTACAAAGAGTACCATCACACGGTTTATTACATAACGAATGAATATTTATCACATAGTCTTAAACAATAATAGTAGCAATTAATAGAAATAACTCCGAACACAGCAACTCCACATAGGGACAAACGTCGACTGGTTGACAACAAGCCTAATACTCAAAGCGATAGTCCTCATTCCCATCATCATCTGAAGCATAACCTGAAGTATTATGATATTGCAAGGGTGAGCACATGTCGTACTTCGCCAAGTATAACTAGGGGTTCATGAGGCTCAAATAAAGCTGACACTAGTTTACTGCATTTAGCTTTTTATTGATTAATATTTAAGGCATTAATAGCAACAAGGTAGTAGCAATTTCCATAACCACATGATCAGGTGAACAAGAATAAAGAATGATACAAAGCAACATAGTTAGACACCATATAACAGTAATCAATTATTCCGTAAGAATCTCCAAGGCCGCCCGTGTCCGTGGGCACGGCTAGTATACCAGTTTATTAAACTCTGCGCAGAGGTGTATACTTTCACTGTGAGTCATGACTTCCAATGCATTGAGTTAATTACTCCCAAGACACTAAAAGTAATATAAAGCCACTCTAGGGTTCGTCTAACAAGTTAGGGCCATTAGATTCACTCGGCAAGGGAATATAGAGCCCTCCTGCCAGATGGCGCAATGACTCGCAGCCTACACTCATGTGACGTAAGCCGCAATATAATCAGCTCGCAAAGCCATTCTTACGCCAATTAAGGTAACCACTAACGAGCTAGAAAAGGTCCCTAAAGCAACTAGAGCCAGAGCCATATAGCCCCCACAGCTGTACTGTCAATCCCGGTGATCACATACAGATAAGTCCTTATGGAGAGAAAACTAGAGCAACAAAAAACCACATGCTCTAGATCTCTCAGAAACAAAGAATAAAATCATCTTTTTAATGTTGTTGCATATTCATTTATTCAAGTTACAAGATCATGGTTACATATATCCAAAGTGCTAGCAAGTACTACCAGATGCATATATCCCAAGGTTATCAAGGTGGAAGATAGTCAACTCTATGTCATCCTTAACAGGACATCAACAACACATGCATATGATATATAGTGGATATTGTGAGTAGGTAATCAAGGAGGTCCCAAGCTATACTTGCCTTGATCAAAAATGTCCTGCTGGTACTGCTGATCTTGCTCAAAGAATTGCCCCTGGTCGTTCACGAAGTACTCACCGTCTATACTCGATCAACGGCAACAATCAAGCATCCATAGGCAAACATACACGAAGCAAATAAGTTATAATTAGAACAATACACCAAACAATATAAAAACAAGTTTAAAAGCCTATAAAATTAATCTATACGTTACTACGATCACAAAAACGTAAATAGCACGAAAATCGAATTTAAAACGAATAAAATATGATTTACCGATGATTTTCTATACAAGAGTAAATAATTAAATAAGACCAAAAAATAAATATTCTCCAACCTAATGGAAAATAGCATGACTGCGTAGAGCTCGAAATAACAAAACTAACGCAATTTGAATGGATCAATTTGGAGTTAAAATGATCATTTTATGGATATCTAAACACAGTGGCAAAACTGTAATTACTGGAAACCGAGATTTTGAAATAAAATAAATAAAATCAGAATTCTTCATCTGGACAGGGATGGCGGGCACAAATTCGAAGAAATCTAGGGTCTCTTTAAGAAATCTGCCACGAAGGGGTATGGAGAGCTCTCAGCCCTTGATCATGAGATGGATAGTTAAGATTAAAAGAAAAAAAATGAGAGGGGAAGATGAGTCCATCGGCAGTGACATGAGTTGGAGCGGCGGAGGCCATGGCCGCCGGCTTGAAGGTCACCGGCGAACATAGAACCCGGGCTACGGAGCACGGCGGGACAAACTGAAGATACCGAGCGAAAGAGGAGATCGAGGCGCACTCACCAAGACAATGCGATGGCCGAACGGACGGAGAGCCGCGTCGCGGCGGGCGAACGGAACCTGCGATGTTCGGCAAACGAATCGTGAGCACGAGATGGCAAAAACGAGAACAAGGAAACGCTGGGGAGTTTCTCCGCCGCAGATGGATGCTCGGTAGCGGCTTACAGAGACCCGAGAGGCGACGAAACGGCGGGTCAACGCTTGCTTGCGGAAACTAGGGCGTCGGGCGCTCAAGAAGCTTGTCGCGGCCGCTATTGCAGTAGATGGAAAAGGAAGGGGCAACGGAGGGCTTAATTTACTTTTATAGAGCAATCCCAACGTGGCTCGGTTGCACCAAAACCACCGAAAGTCGAAGTTCGGTCGGTGCGCTGGTGTCGGGTCGACTCCGCCTCGTGCACGCCCAAGGAACGGGGAAAGGAGGACACGGTGCCTGATTATAGAGGAGAAGGAAGGAGATGCATCTGCTGCTGTGCTGGGCTGCATGCTGGAGCAAGCTGGGCCAGTCGAGCACCTTGGCAAGGAGAAAAGGAAGCAGGCTACCCTGGCCTGGGCAGCAGCGCACGCAAAGCAGGCTAGCAAGCCACCCGCCGAGAAGGAGTTCTGTACCTTTTTCTGAATTTTCTAAACTAATATTTCTGAACTAGATTTCAAAAATCATTTAAATTCAGTTTTGAATTTTGGTAGAAGCCAATCACAGCAATAAAGTAAATGCACCAGCATGTACGCCACAGCATAGCTAATCCTTATGATGAATTTTATTCTCACAAAAAATATTGTTCCCTATGTTCAATCCACACATAAAAGCATATATAAATCAAATTAAGCTATTTCAAAATAATGCAATTTTTTGGGTGTTACATTGGTGAATTCAAATAGTTTGAATTTTGACAAAAATTATATAAAAAGGTACTACTAACAATAAAGATACAAAATAAATCTATAACTTCTATAATCTTAACCCCCACTAACGAATTCTCTTGCATCCGATTGGTCCAATCTCGAAAAGTGATGTCATGTGACATCATCAAATCGCTTACGCCCACTAAGCCTCATTTATCTCCCACTAGCTATTTCTTTTGAAATAGAAAAAAAAAGTCTTAGCAACCTAAACCAAGTATCATAATTAAAATCTAATTGCACCATGGTATTACTCACAATAAATTCTTCAAAATAAGACCTCACATAGATATATTTTGATAACTTTTTATAAAAATTTAAACCGCTTTGTAAGCAAAAACTAGCAAAATTGCATATCACATATATTACATGTGGTCCTTCAAAACATGTATAATTTTATGAAGGAAAACTCCTAAAATTTTAGGAGGGGGATGACCCTCAAGTATAGTAGGGGTAGAAGTTCGGATAGATGAGATTTAAGTGATGTCCAGTTCAAATTAGCTATACCATGTATGTCAATGGATACAACCTCCGCAATTGACCTACTACATCCATATATATGTATCTATTAATTCATAGTTTCGACTATTATAAACTCTTTATATTTCTACTTCATACCTGCAGAACGCCACGGGCATCCTACTAGTATCAATAAATTAGTTATAATATATTTTATAATTTGGAGATATAAATGTTAATGCTATTTTATATAAGCTTAGTCAAACTTAAAATTAGTTGGTCTGATACAAATCCATAATTATATTCTTTTGTGGATAGAGAGAGCACGTAACAAAAAAATTATACATCTATATGTATTGTATGATATAGCAAAATCTATATACCTATAGTAAACATCCACATATAGTGTATGGCATAGCAGGAACTATTTATCTTGAAAAATCAGAATGACTCATAATTTCAAACAAAGAGAGTAAAACTAAAACTAGTATTGGACACGAAGATGCGACTCAATACATCAGTACTGCAAGATAATATTTTTTTTTGTGAATTTGCAAGATAATATTGTTGGAATGGCTTCTGAAGTGAACAGGACGGTTCAACATATACGAACATTTAGATCTTGCTTCCAAATTAGAAAATGGGTAAAATGAGAAAAGAGTTAACAATTTGTCTAGATTGTTCCAGTTCATGGATTGCTATCAAGCTCAAACCCCGCCAGCACTACAGATAAGCTTAATTAAGTGTCCTTTTGTTACTGGTCAGAAGCTATTAACAAAGTGGCCGGCATATTGGTTGTGGCTCATATTCTCACACGATGTCGCTTGCCTCCGTAAGGACGTTTTGGGTGTTCGTACCACAAGTTTGACTTAATTTGTAGAAAATACGTATAATATTTATATCTTTAAATAAATTTATTAAAAAACTAGATCTAAAAATCTTTCCGATGATACTAATTATAATACTAATCGATAATATTTATTATTTATAAAAATTGCCGGCAGTTGTTTCTCGGGAAGCGAGAACGTCGTTCTTTTTTGGACGGAGGGAGTACGTCTCCAATGGGAACACTCGTTTTCTTTTAGGCCCGTGGATCACAAGGCAAATCACTTCCGGTTTGACCATGCAATCCCTTCTTCAAGAAGCATTCCGAAGAACAATTCCAGAAGCGCCACATAACTGAGCAACAACTGATTTCAGATTTTTCATTATGTGCGAGAACAAATTGACTTGAGATTGATCACTCCAAAAGCATAATTTCAGTAACAAATCTTCCGAGAGAGAATAATTGTTTGCATCCAATAAATTATAGGCATTAAAATAAACAAAGAGCACAAATTTAGCACATTTTATCTCATTCATGTATGGACAAGAGCACAATTATTCATCTATGGACAAGAGCACGAACGGATCAAGAACTGAAGAACATCGATCTGCAATCCAGTAGTATAACCAAGAAGCAAGAGGAAGAGGAAGAAGGAGCAGCTCACACTAGCTAGTAGCTGGACGGCGGCACTGGCGTGTACCATCTCCCGGCCTCATCGTCGATGCTGTCGGCGGGGCGGTGCAGCAGTGCGTGGATCAGCACGAGCAGCAGCCCGACGAGCAGCGAGGTGACGATGATGCCCGTGGCGCCGGTGAGCAGCAGCAGGACGAGCGTGACCGCGGAGAGGACGGCGATGATGACGCCGTCCCCAACGCCGCGCCCGCAGAACACGAGCGTGCCGTCCGCGTCGCGGTCGCGGAGGAAGTAGAGCACGAGCCAGGCGGCGAAGCAGGCGAGGAAGACGAGCATGGAGACCGGCCGCCAGAGCAGGGAGACGAAGACGACGAGCAGGACGACGAGCGCGTAGTTGGCGGCGAAGTGCGACAGGTTGGGCGCGCGCGGCGGTACGCGTCGGAGAAGCCGCGCGGGACGGAGAGCGCGCCCGGGTCCGCGAGCTCGCGCCAGGGGCGGCGCGTGGCGAGCGCGGAGGCTCCCCGGGCCTTGGCGCGGGAGATGAAGTCGAGCGGGTAGGAGGTGGAGGAGGAGGAGGAACCCCACGGCGCCGGAGTCGGGGAGGTGGTCGGGATGGTGCCGTACTTGGACATGGCTGGGCTGGCTGGGGGCGGTCGTGGATGGTGGTCGGCGGCTCGGCGCCGGAGAAGTCGCCGAAATGGTCGGGATGCTATGCGCGATGCTGTGACGAGGTGGGGTACTGGGGGTGGGATGGGGATGAAGTTGACGTGGAGTAGCTGGACACTTGAGGCCTCGTTTGGCTGCTCCGGTTTCGGCGTGGAACAGCCCTGAAACCACGTGTGCGGTCGAACCAAACCCATGCAGGCAGGGATGAGCTCCCCTGTTCCCTCCGAATGTGCATTTGGCTGTGCGTTAATTGACATTTTTTATATAATAATAATATAATATAAGATATTAAAGTTGCACAAGCTCCTCGCGAGAAGGCTAGGCCACGTCACCCGAATTAATCCTGTCCGTCGGATCTTCGATCGTGTGGCTATAATTGTTTGTAGCAGCTTCAGCTAGAAGTTGATTCTGACTCTTCTTAGTAGCTTCTATCGGCTTGTACTCCAGAGCTAGCCCACTAAATATATACGTAGCTTCCGATTCTCAATCCTGATTCTTCCCCAATCTTCCCCGTCCTCCCACACCGCCGCCGCTCACATGGGGCTCCGCTCGCGTCCTCCTCTGCTCCGCCTCCGCTCGCTCCCCTCCTCCGCTTGTGCTCTCGCACCACCTCCGCCCATGTGCTCGCCCTCCACCTCCGCCATGACTCCCCACGGTACCACATCGGTGATACGCACGGTGTGACCGCCGGCTCCTCCACAGCCGGTGCGGCCGTCCAGGGTGCCGGTGAGGACGACTCCCTCCTCAGAGGTCAACGGTTTCCCTCTTCAGCTGTCTAGGGCGACCTGGCGTCTGGCATGGAGGCCATCGAGCATGGAGGCCATCAATGTGGGCAGGTCCACGAAACCCTAACCTATATCAGTGTTTATAGCTTCTTACTTTTCTTGTCTGGTTTCTTTTTTTCGGGCTCCTATGATTCCTCTAGAATCCTCAAATTTGATGTGTTCCTATAGGATCCCAAAATTTGATGCCTTCCTTTGTCTCAGATCCCTGCAACATTAAGTGTAATGAACAACAATGTCTTTCCTGACTTTCTTTGTCTCAGATCCTATAGCATTAAGTGTGATGAACAAAAATGTCTTATATACATATGTAGGTTGATATTCTTCTTATATATGATTAATTATTTTATTCATGTTTCCTACTAAGGTCTAGGGATTGTGCAATGATAAATTTTTTTACACTAATAAGACAATGGAATTGTAATGATGATTATATAATTACTTTATTGTTCCGTAAATCATGTTATTTTCATTGGTTTTATGAAGACAATGTTGTATTAGTTGATATATTTTTTCCATTAGTTACTAAACACATGTTTGTGAGTTATGTCTTTGCTTCACATCATTAATTGCTTGTTCTATTAGTGAGCACACCCTTTTTTTTCTTGCTATTAAGGTATTTTATTACTTAATGAACTGCAATATTAGGATCTATTTTTTTAGATTTCTAAACTAAAGATATGGATTGACTCTTCTTTGATTCCTATTCTACGGCGATAAATTGCAATATCAAGGTTGGTTTTCCTTCAGTTTTTTGAATTAAAGCTATGGATTGGCTCTTCTTTGATTCCTATTATATGGTTCTTTCAATAGCTATGTCTTTCCTATCTGAAATCTGTTTTTTTTAGCTAATGTGAAATCTGCCACTGGAATCTGAAGTATGCCTTTGCAACCTTATATATAGCTTTACCATATGGATATTTGTATTCTTTTACCCTTGTAAGAAACTGAATTCATGTTTCTCCACTAAAAGGGGTAGCATCACAAGGTTCTGATTTCTATAAGCTACATAAGCTAAAAATCCACGAGTTGATCCTTATTGGTATAAAAAAAATCCACGGGTTGATCCACAGGTTGATCAATGCTAACTTTTTATTTCCTAGGTTCAGTGAGTGCAAACTGAAAGAGCTGCACCACAAGCCTTTTAGTAATAAATATGATAAAATAAAATGTATTTGCTTGATTTAGCACTGTTTCATATAGCCTGACATGCAACAAGGTTTCTTGTTTTCACACAACACTGTAGATAGGTGATAGCCTTTTAGGCCTTGTTCAGATTGCAAATTATTGCAATCAGAAAGTACTGTAGTGTTTCGTTTGTATTTGGCAAATATTATCCAATCGTGGCCCAATTAGATTCAAAAGATTCGTCTCGTGATTTACAACTAAACTGTGTAATTAGTTATTTTTTTTACTTACATTTAGTGCTCCATATATAGAGTAAAAATTGATGTGATGGAGAGAGAGTGGAAAAACTTGTGCAAATTCACCAAAGAGAACAAGGCCTTAATAGGATTGTCTTGGAATTTTAGTATTCCTACTATACATTAATGATTGTTTCAATATACCATGATCTGATTTCCTGAAAAATAACATTAAAAACTATTTGGTTACTTAAGATTTCAGTAGCATCTATTACATTACTAGGTGTTCCTTATTACGTTGCTAGATGCTTCTTACCTGTCTTAGTAATGGGATGACAAATCCTGAAATTGTAGGTAGCAATGACATAGGTTCTTTTTGAGTAGAATGTCATATTCTCTGTTTTGCCATTATAGTCACCACAAAGTATATACATGAATAGGCCACTGTGTTATCTCCCATTGATAAAAATCTAGCTACGCCATCACTGATGTTAGTTTCAAAATGTGCATAGCCTAGGTGGTGGAAAACAATCAGATGTTCCATGCTGTTTTATTGCTATATCCTTCAAGGAATCTCTTTTTGTATTTGTTTACCGGAAAATAATTTCTATTTAACAAACCTGATTGTCAGAAAAAGAATGACATCCACTCAAAAAATGCTGCTACCTAACTTGCTGGCTACTACTTCTCCTACAAGATCTCAGATTCAGAACTGCATCACCTCTGGTCTAATTTTGTAGCAAATTGTTGTGCTTCATTATGTAGTCAGCAACCATTCCTGGAGGAACTTTCTTCTTCCTATGTGTTTTACACATTTGTTTTCTATGAGCAGACATTAACCATAAGGCATGGGTTTTCTATGAGCAGACATTAACCATAAGGCATGGAAGTTCACAACTGAATCGTCTCTATTCTAATTGTGTATGTTAACAAGCGGCACATAGGCAATATAGGTAGAGTTCTAACCTCCAGATTGTTTACTGCCTGAATATACCTTTAGCATGCACCTTTCTATCTATCAACCTTTATTTAGCCTTACAACTTGTCGGGGACCAAAATAAGGGCCCCTTTGGGAAAGCCCAACAAATGCAAAACTAGGCCCAGCAGGCCGCTCATTGCGCAAATCTGGGCCACGGCTCCAAAGCAGCTGGGAGGGCTCCTAGCCTCCACCTCGTCCAAACCCTCCCCGCAGGGGCCTCGGGCGGGTGCCGATTCTCCGCCGCGCCCGAGGCTTCTGCGCTAGGGCCTCGGACGAACCTCCAATTTCTGTCCCACCCGAGCCCCGGCAACCAGGGCTCGGATGGGATGCTCCAGGTCAAAGCCGTACCATCGACTTGACGCATATCCACCGCCACTCGTCCATACCCTGTGTCAGGGGCATCCCATGCCCCGGCAGGGGATGGACATCGTCCCGTCACGACCCACACCGGCGCTCACGCTGACGCGATCTCCATAGTGAAGGCCACGCCCGCCACTGTGGGACGCCAGTCTTTGCCTAACCTCACCGCCAGTCACGTCGCCGAAGCCCTGGAACACCGTCCACCACGCCGGAGCGACGACCGCCGACGTCACCCCCAGTACGGGGGTGGACTGGACGCCCCCTCCGGTCAGCAAACAGTCCCGCCCGTGAGCTCTGAGCCCGGGATGGGCGGTTCTGGCGCCGGTGACCATCCACGGCTGTTCCAACCACTCCCCCTCTCATTTACGACACCACGCTCCGAGGCTCCCCGAGCCTCGGATCCCAGACGGGTCAAAGCTTCAGCAAGCTACAGGGCCCGGACACCCCCTCCATCACGCTCCACCAACTCCGAGCAGGGGCGCCCGTCATTCCGGCGAACAGGGGCCGAGGAGGCGACGCAAAGATGGCCCCATCACGTTCGTGGACAACCTGCCCCACTCGAGAGCCTCGGGGCGAGGACACACGGAAGCTCATGACTTTGCTACGAGCACGACCACCTCTTGTAAGGCCCGGTCCTCCCCTTACGGCTATAAAAGGGGAAGACGGATGCCCATACACAGGGGCGAGACAGAAACCCCGCACACGCCCGATATTGGCACTTCACTCAATCATCCACGAGACTTGGGACCCTGGTCCCTCTCTCATTGCTTGTACACCCTACCTACGAGCACTTCGGTGCAGGATAATACAAGAACACCTCTCCCCCACTGGACGTAGGGCCTTCTCTTGCCTGAACCAGTATAAATCCTTGTGTTCATCTTGCACACCATCCGGAAGTAGGGAGCACGCACCACAAATTCACTTGTTGGTGCTAGGGCCACCAGTTCTTGCACCGACAGTTGGCGCGCCAGGTAGGGGACTGTGCGTGTTTCGCCTCTCTTCCCGCCAAACCTCCGGATGGCCAGTAGTCGTGACGACACCACGAGGGGGCCTTTCAGCCCCAACTTTCCTCCCCCAGCCGCTGGAGCCGGGGACCCTGATCCAGTTCGGAGGTCTCGAGTTCATGTCGACAGGCACCCAGTTCGACATGGAGCTCCTTCCGACCAGGGGTCAGGGACCTCCGGACGAGGCCCCGGCGGACCCATCACCGGCCCGGCGCAGGAGGCACCGCGGTGCCCGCACCCGCCGCGCACGGCGGATTCGCCACGACGCCAGTGGCTTGGAGGAGGACCTAACGGCGCTTCAGCTGGGCGACGCCTCCCACAGCGACGCTCAGCGGCCGCCGTCACCACGTCAGCCATTTGGCATGGCCAATGCCGCAGCTACATGCGCGTCGTTGGTCTCCACCACCATGGGAGCCCGAAGGAGGTGCCCGCATCGCCGGCGGCGCACCACGGAGCGCCCCAACGCGGACATCCCCGACAGGCCAATCCGTGCCTACGAGGAGTACCTGATCAGGCAGGCGGAGCGGTGTGACTCTGGTGCACGCTACGTCCACCCGATCCGGCGTTACCTCGAGGCTACGGAGCCTAGGGGGTTCATCCCAGAGCACGCCTTCGCCTTCGGCTACCCCGACTCCGACTCCCCGGACGACATGTACGACCCGACTCGCGAATGCTTCCACGTGGAGATCGGCGACCTCGGCACCGGCGGCAACAACAGCGATGATGACGACCGAGATCGAGATCCTAGGCACACCGTCGAGCCCGCCCGGTGGTTCACGACCCCGGTGGATCCAGGCACCTCACGACCACGGGGCCGGGAGCGGCGGACCCCGCCGCTTGCGAGTCCCGCCGGGGCCGAGGGCCTGGCGGCCACACCTCAGGAGCCACGCCGACCCACCATCGAGCAGATTTGCGAGCTCGGAGCTAAGCTCGAACACGACCGTCTTCAGCTACGGCAGAAGATAGACGCATTCAAGCAAGGCCACCACGCGGAGCGCAACCCGAGCCCAGCGGCTCGGCAACGCGCCCGCAACGTTCACCAGAGGATAATGATGAAACGTAACAGAACTAAATAGTATGGCTCTCGGCGACTTCCCCCGCACCACCCCCCTCCCTGCCATCGTCTTCCCCCACCGGCGATGATGTTGTTCGCTGCTGATCTTGGCGGCGCGTGGCGTTCATGGGCTCCTCCTCGGGGCTCTCCTCCTCCCCGGACTTTGACCGCGGCCTGGAATTTCAGGATGAGGTGCGTCGACTGTTTAGATCCCCGGTTCATCACCCTTCTCCCTCGCCGGATGGATCCTTTTTTCTTCTCGTCACTTTTCGTCGTTTTTTGTTCCGGCTGACTGAGGACTCAGTCTCCCTTGCCCTTCAATCCTGTCTGGGTGGACGGGCCCTGGATTTTCATGTGAAATTCCTGAGTACCAATCATTTTCGCTTCTCGGTGTTTTCAAAACAAGTTGGTTTTCATGTCTACAACCTTCGTCGAGTGATCTGCTCTCAGTTTGATTGTTATTTTCACCTTTGGAACAATGGCACTCCTCATTGGGAGCGTGAGAAACGTCTCTCGGGAGATTGAGCAAGAGAAACAATGGACTAAGGTCCAATATAAGAAATCCGGGAAGGATGAAAAGAAGCCGAAGAGAGTTTCTTTTGCCAGAATTTGATTCGAAATCTCCTCGAAGTCACTTCGCCCTCATCCTCCACTGCCAAAACCCAACAGCTTGAAGATCTCTTTTGGTGCCTTCTCGGTTCTTGCTGATTCTCCCACTTGAGCCTCGATCTTTGGCGCTGTTCCCAAATCAGTCCCAACTTCGTTAATTTCTGTGCGTGTTCTTCGCCCCCACGAGCAACGGCCACCCCACATGCAGGATCAGCGTATTTTTCGTGCCGATGATTGCGGCGATGGCTCTCTGAGTTTGAATTCAAATCTGTATCCGACTGCCTCCCCTTGTTCTATTTGCCTCAGCCCAGCTCACATAACCAAACACCGTCCTAAAATGTTGGGCTTGTCACAACTTTGGGCATTCTAAGGAGCACTGCAACAATGGAAAGTGCAACGTCTTTATCTGGCAGCCCAAAGCCATCCAATCCAAGGCGATGGGTAAGAGTTCCTTTAGAACTCGCACCAAGCCCAACCTAGTTTGGTCTCCGGCCCAAACGACTACAAGGCAAACAGAGTCCCCTGAAGGTGCAACACAAACAGAGTCCCTCGATCATCGCGCTGACTCTCCGGATTCTTCGTTCCCTAATATTGACAGTCAGGCAACCCCTCATACGAATCCAACCTTGTCGTCGCCGCCGAAAACCCCAATCCCGTCGCCGCCGCCACAAACCCCACCAGAAAACCTCACCTCACCAAATAGACGAAGACGACGACGGCATGGCGAACTTCCCTGTCAACCCGCGGCCCTTCCTTCCGGGTGATCTGGTGGTGCAAGAAGGATGGAACCGCCCAGCTCGGTGCCGCATTGCCCTCGGAGGCGAGCCCACCAGGGAGCACGAGGATCATGCCATCGTCACCATCGACCCCATGCCTGACGACGAAGATCAACTCCGACCTACGCTTGACCTGGTTTGTCAATTTCTCGAGCATGATCAGAATGTCCGTATTGACACAGCTCATCTCTCCCCGCTTGGGCTTGGCTTGATTCAGTTGCGTTCAGTAGTTCAGCGTGAGCAGTTGGTCCGCAACTCACCGTTTAACCTTGGTCAGCATAATGTGGTTACGGTAGTCAGGCACGACGAAGGGATCAATGCTCGTTCTTGCACATACATCAAGGTCTGCTGGATCATGATTTTAGCTTTTCCTTTGGATTTCCAGAAAGATATCTTCATGAGAGCGGCTGTTGCTCCCCCTTTGGGCGTCTTCTTGAATGGTACCGTGGGGCCAACAAATCGCGGATTTTAGCACAAGTGCTGGTTCTAAGTCCAGATAGAGTACCCAGGAGTCTTGTGGTTTCCCGGGGGACGATCATTGGAGGGATGGGACGATCCTGGACGGTCCCAGTTTACATTTTGAATGGGCACTTCCCAGATGCTTTCCCTGCAGAAGAAGACCCGGTTCCTTTTGATGGTGAGCCACATCCTAAGCACGGCCCCATTGTCCTCGGTCCACATCCTCTCCCACCGGACCGGCGTAATGAACAAAGAAGGGAGCAGCCTGTCACCGGATTCTTTGGAAACAACCTTCAGCACGGGCCAGTCATTTACAATGCAGGACAGCAACAGGATAACCAGATGGAAGTTGAGCAACCAAACCAACAGATGCAAGCTGATGCAGGTGTGCAAGCCGATGGGGAGCAGATATAGAGGTTGATGATGTTGATCAGGCAGATGATTGGCCTGCTTGGCAACCAGCCGCCCATGCTGCCAATGCTAACCCACCCTTAGTACCCCAGCATCCTGCTGTCCCTCAGGACTACCTGGACTTGGAACTTTCTGGATCCTCACTTAGATTCCTCAGGGGGCAGGGTACTGATATCTCCCTGGACAAAATTTTTGAAGCTGTATCAGATCAGGACAGTGATAGTTCTAGTGATGCCACTTCAACCAATGCTGTAGAGAAAGCAAGATTCCTAGCAGCAAGGTCTCGATGTGCCAATATCCTCATTTTTGGAAGAAAGGACCTACCTGGTGAAGTCTTTGTCAGAGCCACAGCTGAGACTCCCCTGCAGTTTCCCCTTGTCATTAGTCAGTGCAACGACTTTGCTAAGTCTCAGCCCCCCTCCTCAGTCACTGGCTTGGAGATAGTTCCATGGAAGCCGCTTCCATATGTCCTTGCTCTGGAACTTTGGCCGGCTATTGTTGATGCCAAGCGTGCTAATAGGCAGAGATGTGAACAGATACAGCCGCAGCCTTTGCTCATCTTGCCCCCTCAGGATGGGGAAACAGGACTTCTTGCTGACAGGGCCTCTGAAGTTGAGGAAGAAGACATGATCTTTGAAGTTTGGGGAGGAAAGGCCCGACCCAATAGCCTCCCAAGCCTCTCAAGATCCACCGAAGAGAACATTCAGAAGGAAGGGCTATATGGGCCTCCCAACCTCCATCTCTGCAGCCAATGCTCAGACGCCTCTCCTGCAAAGCTCAGTTCGTCGCAGCTCAAGGTTGAGTGCCAACTCTGATGGCTTCTGCCATGTTCGCCTGGAGGGTGAGCCCTCCAAGAAGCGCAAGACATGCACTGCAGTGTTGATAGATGAGGCCACAGGGCGTAAGGGTCCCATCCCACTCTCCATCCTCCGTAGCCGGGGAGTTGCTTGCGGTGTTTCCCCTAGTGAGATCACCGATGATGCGCCGATGCAGCGCCCCTCGACATTGTCTCCAATGAATATGAAGAATGAAGCAACATTTGCTCCCTCCATGACGAGCTGCTGCCATACGCCCATTCTCTGTCGTCATGATCTTTTATTACTTTATCCAAACTCTACGCTGAACCTGCTAGTTATCTCATCCACTGTTGGATGCATTTTTTTGGAACCTGTTTGCTTATCAGAGCCTGTCTGGTTATCAGAATCCTTTTTTCAGTGTGCTATACTCATGTCTGTATGATCTATATTCTCAAGCTCCCGTCTGTGTTTATCTATATTGGCTTTTATCACACTTGTCCTCATCCCGGTCTCTGCGCTGTGGAGTTGATTAGCCATTATTGCGCTTTGCGTGATTATGCTAGACATAATTGGCCCCTATCTTCCCCAATTGGTGTGCAAATGAGAACGCATAACTGAACATACTCTTTGCTGAATATCCGCGGCATCAATTAAATCGATAAATGGGATGCTATTAGAGAAAAAATAGAAGAAAGTGCTAGCTCAATCATTTGCTTACAGAGAGACCAAGCGGGAATCCTTTGACACAAAGATACGTCCCAGAAATTTGCAAAGACGGCGTTTTGATTGTTTTGAATTTGTTCCATCAGTTGGCGCTTCGGGGGGGAATCTTGGTTTTCTGGAACAGTTCAATTTTCACAGGGCAAGTTACAGATAGATAGTCTTTTGGGCTATCCCTCAGATTCACTTCAACTCACAATGGTGCTTCCTGGAAACTAACTACGGTATATGGCCCCTGTGTGGAACCTGACAGAACAGCCTTCATACAATGGTTTCGCGGTCATAGGTTTTTAGAAACGGATAACTGGATGTTCCTAGGAGATTTTAATTTCTACAGGTCACTCAACAATGGAAATCAGCCAGGTGGTAACCTTGATGATACCCTGATCTTCAATGATGCCATTGGGCACTTGGGCTTAGTAGAACTGCCGCTAAAAGGTCGAGCTTTTACATGGAGTAATATGCAGACAAATCCACTATTGGAACAGTTGGATTGGTTTTTCACAACTCCAAACTGGACTGTGGACTTCCCAGACACAGAGGTCCTCCCCATGGCCAAGATTACATCGGACCACCTTCCTTGCAAGGTTTCAATCAACACCAGTATTCCTAAAGCTCAGATTTTCCGTTTTGAGAACTTTTGGGCAGAGAGGGAGGATTTTCAGGACACAGTACATGAATGCTGGAGCACAACAACAGGCTTAGAGGACCCCCTCCGAACTATCTCACTCAAGTTCAAAAAGCTGAGAGCCTGTCTCAAAAGTTGGAGTGCCCAACTCTCCAACCTCCGTACCCTCATTGACAACTGTAACCGGGTAATCTGCTTTCTAGATGAGCTAGAAGACACCAGAGGCCTTTTCAACCCAGAACTAAACCTCCGAAATGCAGTAAAGGTGCAGTTGAAGACATGGCTTCATTACAAAAACCTGTACTGGAAACAGCGGTATACTGTGAACAGAGTTAAGCTAGGGGATGAATGCACAAAATTTTTTCACAGTATGGCTACAATTTCCTACAGAAAGAATGCCATAGCACAGATCAAGGATGACAATGGGAATTGGATTCAGGATCATGACAGTAAGGCTGGAATAATTTGGATGGCTTTCAGGAATCGCATGGGTACAACATCATCACCCGTTATGATGTTTGACTTGAGTAACTTGATCTCACTGTCTGTCAACCTGGATTGCTTGGCTGCACCGATTCTAAAAGAGGAGATTGATGCTGTTGTTAAACAAATGCCTAACGACAAAGCCCCGGGTCCGGATGGTTTCAATGGATTTTTTCTGAAAAAATGCTGGCCAATAGTAAAGGAGGATTTCTATAGACTGTGCTCAGGCTTCTTTGAAGAGCACCGCAGTCTACAAAGTGTTAACTTGTCATACATTGTTCTTGTTCCAAAGAAAGACAGCCCAGAGACAGTGCATGATTTTAGGCCCATATCACTGATGAATATATCCCTGAAAATCATAACCAAAATTTTAGCAGATCGCCTCCAATCAGTGGTCCTCAGCTTAGTACACAAAAATCAATATGGATTCCTGAAATCACGCTCTATCCAAGATTGCTTAGCATGGAGCTATGAATATATCCACCAGTGCCACCAATCACGAAGAGAAATCATCATCTTGAAGCTAGACTTCGAGAAAGCATTTGATACAGTGGAACACACGACCATAATCCAGATGCTGTTTCATTTGGGCTTTCCAGCAAAATGGATTCTTTGGGTTCAGGAAATTCTGTCTTCAGCATCCTCGGCAGTGCTACTGAATGGAGTGCCCGGCAAATTCTTCAAATGCAAAAGTGGGGTTCGCCAGGGTGACCCCCTATCTCCCTTGCTCTTTGTTCTAGCTGCAGAGCTATTGCAAATTGTGATCAATGAGGCAGCTCAAATGAACTTGCTAGTTGCACCTATCCCCCAGCCAACTGCAGACTTTCCGATAGTGCAATACGCAGACGACACACTACTCTTACTGCAAGCCGATGCCACTCAACTAACTTATCCAAGAATGCATTGCATAGCTTTGCGACTCTACAGTCTTAAGGTGAATTACGTAAAAGTCCCACATGTACCCCATCAATGTTGGGCAAGATAAACTTCAACACCTAGCTCAGACTTTCGGTTGTGATATAGGGACCTTGCCTTTCACATATCTGGGGTTGCCCATGGGCACAACAAAGCCCAAGATTGATGACTTTGCACCAATGATGGACCGAGTAGAAAGGCGTCTATCGGCATGCTCCATCCGCTATCTTACTCCGGTAGATTGGAGATGATTAATTCAGCAATCACACCCATCACAACGCACACCATGTGTACCCTCAAGCTTCCTAAGGGTGTAATTGACAATGTTGACCGAGCTAGAAAGCAATGTCTATGGCGTGGTAATACTTGACAAAAGAAGGAGGCAACCTTTGGTTTGCTTGGCCGAGAGCCCTCCTCCCAAAAGAAAAAAGGAGGCCTAGGCATTATAAACTTAAGCTTGCATAATGATGCTTTACTCCTCAAGCGTTAAGTAAGTTCTATAACAATGTGGATGTGCCCCTGGGTCGGGCGATTCGATTCGGATATTATGAGCACAAGGTGCCTCATGCCTCTCGAGAGATTGGATCCTTCTGGTGGAAGGACATCTTAAGACTCAATGTACTCTTTAGAGGAATTTCTAGATGTGAAATTGGTGATGGATCCTCAGTGTGCTTCTGGGAGGACTTGTGGCTTGATTCTGTCTTGTCAGCTGATTTGCCAAGACTTTTCTCTTTTGTCATCAAACAGGGTGTATCTGTCAAGGAGGTGATGCAGCAGCAGAACCTGGACGACATCTTCCTATTGCCACTGTCCCAGCAAGCCTATGAAGAGCTAGAGGAATTGCAACTACGGTTGGAAGACATCCCTTATAATGACCAATCAAGTGATCGATGGATCCCTGCTTGGGGGGGAGACTTCACTGCCCAAAAATTCTATTCTAAGGCATTTGAAGGCATTGAAGCACATCCCGTTTTCAGAGCTATGTGGAAGAGCAGATGCACACCCCGAGTAAAATTCTTTGCATGGCTCGTTCTGGTGGACCGCCTAAACACCAAGTCAATGTTACAGCGAAGAAATCTCAATGTACAAGATGATGATATCTGTGTGATGTGTGATGCTAATCAGGAAGAAACTATAGAGCATCTGTTTTTCGACTGCCCGTTTGCCCGAGATTGCTGGGACAAAATTCACTTTCAGTGGGATAATTCCTTGCAAATATGGGATAGACTGACACAAGCATTAATGGCCCAGGCCCTCCCCTTTTACACTGAAGCAGCCCTCACCGCAGCCTGGGAACTTTGGAAGGTCGGGAATGAGAAGATTTTCGTGAAACAGAGAGAACCCTCATTGCAACTTTGGTTTTCGAATTTTAAGAGTCAATGCCGTCTGCAGTCCCTACGTTGTAAAGAAAATCTAAGAAATAGCTTTTGTGCTTGGCTTGACGCTTTTAGCTAAACATGCTTTGTAAGTTTCTTACTTCCCTTATTATTTTAATGAAAATTGCTGTGACTGTGGGGATCTCCCCCACGGTGTTTTCTGGTAAAAAAAACGTTCACCAGAGGATCATCAACGACGAGGGGGCGAGCACCTTCCTGTCTTCCAACGCGCGAGCCAGAACGTCGCCGCCGCCGCCCTTCTCCTCCGAGCGATGCCAGTGCCCTCTACCCCGAGGGGCGGCGCATCCTCGGCGAGATGCGGGCTACATCGAGACCGCCCCTTGATCCAGCCGAAAGCTCAGGCCTCACGCCTTGGCGCCTGACGAAGGATAAGGAGCCCGAGGGCGCCCCTCGGGAGGAGGGGAGGCCTCGGTCCACCCCGGACCCTCGCGGAGACCAGTTTGCGGCGCATCCAGGACAACCGCGGCAGCCTCGACTATGGCGACGCGTAACGCTATCAACGGCGCCCTTGAAGGGGGCAAGGGCGCAGGCCGAACACGACCGCCCGGCCGCGTAGGGGCGGCAGGCGCGACAGCGATGAGGACCGTGACGACACGGACCCCCTAGGGCCTCGTGCCTTTAGCCGGGAGATCCGCAACGCCCGGTTCCCCTTCCGGTTCCGTCAGCCGGCCAACCTCACCAAGTACTCGGGAGAAACGAACCCCGAGGTGTGGCTCAACGACTACCGCCTGGCATGCCAGCTGGGTGGCGTGGACGACGACCGGCTCATCATCCGCAACCTCCCGCTTCACCTGGGGGACTCGGCGCGAGTTTGGCTGGAGCACCTCCCCGCCCGCACAATCCGCGACTGGTATGATCTGGTCAAGGTTTTCGTGGGGAACTTCTAGGGCACATACGTGCGCCCTGGAAACTCGTGGGACCTCCGCAGCTGCAGCCAGAAGTCGAATGAGCCGCTGCGTGACTTCATCCACCGCTTCTCGAAGAAGTGCACCGAGCTACCCAACGTGGCCGGCACCGCCATCATCAGTGCGTTCCTAGACGGAACGACCTGTAAGGAGCTAGTCCACGAGTTGGGTCGGAAGATGCCCTCCACCGCCAACGAGCTGTTCGAGGTAGCCACAAACTTCGCCTCCGGCGAGGAAGCGGTGGGGGCGATCTTTCGCGGCGCCAACGACAAGGGCAAGCGGCAGGACGAAGGAGCCGAGGAAGCAGCAACCCGCAACCCCAAGAAGAACAAAAGGGGCAAGCGGAGGGGGAAGCAAGGCAAGAAGGAGGAGGACTCCGAGGATGACCTCGTCGCTGCGGCCGACCACAGGCACCCCGAGGCCTCCCGGGGCCCGGGGCGTTCGACGACATGCTCAAGAAGCCTTGCCCCTTCCACAAGTTCCCCGTCAAGCACACCATGGGGGAGTGTGACTTGGCCTGCCGATTCTACCAGAAGCTCTCCCCGCCCGAGGACAAGAAGAAGAAAGAGAAGGAGGATGAAGGCAAGGGTGATAGATTCCCGGAGGTCCACGATGTTTTCATGATCATTGGCGGCCTCCCGGCGAACTTCTCCCCACGCCAGATCAAGCGCGAGCGCCGAGAAGTGTTCTCGGTGCGCCCCGCCACGCCGCAGTACCTGCCGTGGTCTGCCGACGCCATCACCTATGGCCTCGACGACCACCCGCTCTACGTGCCGAACCCAGGGAGATACCCGCTTGTGGTGGACCCTGTCATCGGTAACGTCCGGCTCACCAAGGTGCTGATGGACGGCGGCAGCGCCCTCAACATCCTCTACTCCAAGACCCTCAGCCTATTGGAAATGGAGTGCCCGCATCTCCGACCCTCTAACTCCCCTTTTCAGGGCATCATGCCGGGCAAACGTGCTTGGCCCCTCGGGCAGATCGACCTTCCGGTCGTTTTCAGGACGCCGTCGAACTACTGCAAGGAGGTCATCACCTTCGACGTAGTCGATTTCTGGGGGACCTACCATGGAATCCTCGGACGTCCCGCGTATGCGAAGTTCATGGCGGTCCCAAACTACACGTATCTCCTCCTCAAGATGCCGGGTCCCAACGGCGTCATCACCATTGGCTCCTCCTACGAGCACGCCTTCAACTGCGACGTAGAGGCTATCGAGCATGCCGAGGCGATGGCGCTGTCCGAGGCCCTCGACTCCAAGCGACACGCCGGCACCTTCGAGCCGTCAGACGGAGTGAAGGATGTCCCGCTCGACCCCTCCACCTCGTCCGGCAAGACGGTGAAGATCTGCGACTCCCTCGACCCTAAATAGGAAGCTGTGCTCGTCGACTTTCTCCGTGCGAACATCGACATTTTCGCGTAGAGTCCCTCGGACATGCCAGGCATTCCGAGGGATGTCGCCGAGCACTCCCTTGATATCCGGTCCGGGTCCAGACCGGTGAAGCAGCGCCCCTGCCGATTCGACGAGGAGAAGCGCAGGCCATCGGCGAGGAGGTGAACAAGCTTTTGGCGGCTGGGTTCATCAAGGAGGTTTTCCACCCTGAGTGGTTGTCTAATCCTGTACTGGTTAGGAAAAAGAGTGGGAAATGGAGGATGTGCGTAGACTATACTAGTTTGAATAAAGCATGTCTAAAGGTTCCTTTTCCCTTACCACGTATCGACCAGATAGTCGACTCCACCTCGAGGTGTGAACTCCTGTCCTTTCTTGATGCTTACTCGGCTACCACCAAATAAAGATGAAGGAGTCCGACCAGCTTCGCGACATCCTTCATCACCCCCTTTGGCATGTAATTGCTACGTGGCGATGCCCTTCGGGCTCGAAACGCAGGGGCCATGTACCAACGGTGCATGCCGAGCGTTTTTTTGCAACCACATCGGTGAAACCGTAGAGGCCTACGTCGACGACATCGTGGTCAAGACCAAAAGGGCCGATGACCTTATCTCGACCTCAAGATCGCTTTCCGGTGTCTTAAGGCCAAGAGCGTCAGGCTCAACCCCGAGAAGTGCGTCTTCGGGGTCCCCCGAGGCATGCTCCTAGGGTTCATCGTCTCCGAACACGGCATCGAGCCCAACCCGGAGAAGGTGACTGCGGTGACAAGCATGGGGCCGATCAAAGACCAAGGGCGTGCAACGAGTCATGGGCTGCCTTGCGGCCCTCAGCCGCTTCATCTCATGGCTCGGCGAGAAGGGCCTGCCCCTATACCGCCTCCCCGAGAAAGTCCGAGCGCTTCTCCCGAACCTCCGAGGCCCGGGAGGCCTTCGACAAGCTCAAAGCTGCCCTCACCGGCCTCCGATACTGCGTCCCCGCCCGGCCCGATGGCGAGCCTCTCCTCTCAGACGTCGCTGCGGCGACCTAAGTGGTCAGCCTTGGCCATCGTCGTCGAGAGGAAGGAGGAGGGCCACGCTCTACCGGTCCAGAGGCCAGTCTACTTCATCAGCAAGGTGCTGTCCGAGACCAAGATTCGTTACCCGCGCATCCGAAGCTGCTCTGGCGTGGTCCTAACTCGGGCGCAAGCTCCGGCACTACTTTGACGCTCACCCCGTAATGCTGGTCTCCTCCTTCCCGTTAGGAGAGATCCTCCAGAACCGGGAGGTCTCGGGGCGGGTCGCCAAGTGGTCCGTCGAGCTTATGGGAGAGACCCTCTCCTACGCGCCGAGGAAGGCCATCAAGTCTCAAGTCCTGGCGGATTTCCTCGCGGAGTGGACCGACACCCAGCTGCCACCGTCTCATCTCCAGTCGGAATGCTGGACCATGTACTTCGATGGGTCCTGATGAAAACCGGGGCGGCGCCGGCCTCCTCTTCGCCTCCCCTGGAGTGCATATGCGGTACGTAGTTCGTCTCCATTTCCCAGCGTCGAACAATATGGCGGAGTACGAGGGTCTGCTCAACGGCCTGAAGATTGCCGTCGAGCTGGCGTCAAGCGCCTCGACATCCGAGGAGACTCGCAGCTCGTCATCGACCAGGTCATGAAGGACTCGAGCTGCCACGACCCCAAGATGAACGCGTACTGCAAGGTGGTGCGCGCCTTGGAGGACAAGTTCGACGGCCTTGAGCTCAACCACGCCGTCCCGGGAGGCACAACGGCCGCCGACGAACTCGCCAAGATCACCGGGCTGGGAGAGCCCCTGTTCCGCCCGACGTCTTCACCAAGGACCTCGCTGCCCCCTCACCAATCTCGAAGGGCGGGAGGGGGCCTCGGAGAATCGCTCCGACCCCCCTCGGGGGGTGGAGAAACTCCCAAAGTCCCCTCTGCATTCGAGACCCCCTCGGTTTCCTAGGCGCCCTCGGCATCTAACGCCGAGGTCATGGAGATTGACGGAGGGGACCCAGAGCCTGAGCCCAAGCCGGACTGGAGGAAGCCATACCTCGACTGGATCGTCCGAGGAGCGCTCCCCGAGGACTTCAACCAAGCCCGGCGCATCGCGAGAAGAGCAAAGTCCTACGTCATTATTGAGGACGACCTCTACAAGCGAAGCCCGTCGGGGGTCTTGCAACGATGCATCACGGTTGAGGAGGGCCTCGCGCTAGTTCGCAAGATCCACGTTGGCGTATGCGGTCATCACGCTGCTCCATGCTCCCTCGTCGGTAGCGCCTTCCGACAGGGGTTCTACTGGCCGACCGCGGTCGCTGACGCCACCGAGGTGGTACGCACCTGCGAAGGTTGCCAGTACTACGCTCGTCAGACACACCTGCCAGCTCAGGCGCTCCAGACCATCCCAATCACATGGCCTTTCGCCGTGTGGGGTTTGGACCTGGTAGGACCCCTCAAAAAGGCACCCGGGGGCTTCACTCATCTGCTCGTCGCCATCGACAAATTCTCCAAGTGGATCGAGGCGCGCCCCGTCACCAACATCCGGTCCGAGCAAGCGGTGCTCTTCTTCACCGACATCATCCACCGCTTCGGAGTCCCGAACTCCATCATCACTGACCACGGCACCCAGTTCACGGGGGTGAAGTTCCGAGCCTTCTGCGACAAGCACCAGATACGAATTGTCTGGTCCTCGGTGGCGCACCCCCAGACGAACGGGCAAGTGGAGCGGGCCAACGGGATGATACTGCAAGGGCTCAAGCCCCGGATCTTCAACAAGCTCGACAAGTTCGGCAAAAGGTGGCTCGAGGAGCTCCCCTCGGTCCTCTGGAGCCTCAGAACGACGACGAGCCGGGCGACGGGGTTCACACCCTTTTTCCTGGTGTACGGCGCCGAAGCCATCCTGCCTACCGACTTGGAGTTCGGATCCCCGAGGCTTAAAGCCTACGATGAGGCACGCAATCAAGTGGCTCGGGAGGATTCGCTGGACATGCTCGAGGAAGCGAGGGACGCTGCCCTCCTACACTCAGCAAGATACCAGCAATCCCTCCGACGCTACCACGACCGACGAATTCGGACCCGAGACCTCAAGGAAGGCGATTTGGTGTTTCGTCTCCGCCAGGACAATCGAGGCCGCCACAAGCTCACACCACCTTGGGAGGGACCCTTCATCATCATCGAAGTACTCAAGCTGGGTACCTACAAGCTCGCTAACAAGGACGGCGAAGTCCTCAACAACGCTTGGAACATCCAACAGCTACGTCGCTTTTACCCTTAGAAATTCCAAGCATTTGTACATACGACCTGTACCGTACTTTTTCTACTAAGGAAAACTAAGTCCTTAGGCGTTCGCCCAAGTCGTAATATTTTGTCCTCAATTGGACTCAGTGAGACTTGGTTTTGGCTCACCGAAACCAAGTCTCCCTCGGGGGCTAGAAAGGGGGGACCCCCTCCTACAAAGCACCCCTCGAAAAACTTTTGCACTTTTTCGGCTATCTTTCGTAGACTCTACGTTCCCAAAGGTCTCGCGTACTTAGTAAAAGGCACGACGTGATGTCATCCCAAGGCCGGGGATGGTCGAGCCGCGAGGCCACCTACGCCCATGCGCTATGGTGCCTCCGCTCGCCGCCCTCAGCCAAAGGAGGACTCCGAGCGCTGCGGGGAGGTTGCTCATTACGAAAAGGCAACGGGGCCGTGATAACTATTCACGTAGTCCTTACCCTCGGTTAAAGGGCGACCCTCGACTGCAGAGCACCCCCAAGCAAAAACTAAGTAACGAGTACAACTGAAAGGGAAACGCGAGAGATAACGAAAAAAACCGTCACAAAAGCATAGGGCCTCGACAGTAGACCGACACAAAGTGTTCCATGAACAAAAGCCAACATAAGTTTCTATTTACATGGGCACTTGAGCCCAGCCCCTGCGAGGTCTCATCAAGGGGGCGTCCGGGCCGCCCGGCGCCTCGAACAACGGCGTCCACGACCTCGACATCCGCAGCCTCGGCGTCGCCCGGCTTCTTCCTGGAGGAGTGGAAACGACGGCAGTGCAAAGATGTTCGCCAACGTGATTGAGCCCCGCCGCCTCGGCCTCCCTCGATGAGTTGGGCGAGCACCTCGCTCTCGCCCCCATCTCCTCCTCGGCCACAACGAGCCCCTCGGCGATCCGAGGGAGGTCGAGCCAGTAGTGGGACATGGTCAGCGCGAGCGTATGTGACACGCCGACTCGCAGGGCCTCCAGGGCGCGCGCCTCCATCCGCTGTGGCACCGCGGCCAGCCGCGTCACCAAGTTGCTTCCGCCGGCATCCTCCGCCTCCACCGCGGCACAGACAGCCGTGGCCTCCCAAGTCGAGTGGAGTCGAGCTCGCCTGCGCCGAGCCAGTGGGCGGTCTGCAACGCGGCGAGTCTCTCCTCCAGCTCCGTCACCCTGCCCTGCAGGCCTGCAACGACCCGAGAGTCAGACTCTCGGATAATATAACGCGGGCACGATGGACAATCACGGTGCATACCTTGTAGCTGGCCGCGGAGGGTCGCGGCCTCGGAGATCCCACGCATGAGCTCGTCCTTCAGCTTGGAGTACTCGCCGGCAAGGACGTTGTTCTCATCCTCCACGGTCTTCAGCTTTTCGGACAAAGCCTTGATGGAGTCTGCCGAATGCGAGGCTTCGGCGAGCATCGCGTCCTTCTCGGCTCGGAGCCAGTCGAGGCTCGTGGCGTGAACAGCCGCCACCTCTTTGGAAAGAGCGGCGTCCTCGCGCGCCGTCGACGCCTCGGCCTTCAGCTCCGAGACAAGGAGACGGAGCTTCTCGAGCTCGGCGTCCTTCTCCAACAGGGTCGTCGTCAGCTGGGCCACCAGACCCTTCTGCTGAAGGAGCTGGTTGTTGAGGCCGGCCGACGTGCGGAGGAACCCCGACTTCCCGCTCGACGTTTTCGCCAGTTCCTGCGACGAGCGAGTCTCAGCCGTTTAGTCATGGGAAAGAAGTCTCTGGGGGGACAAGGGCCGCGTGAGGTCGCCTACCTGAAGCAGGGGCGGGAGCTCCTGGCCCAGCCCCGACACGATGGTCCGGGCGGCCTCCTCATACCGGTCGACGCACTGCGACACGCGCACCCAGAGTTTTCCCTCCTTGGCGTCGTCCAACGCGAAGACCTCCCGCTGCTCCAGGGTCTGGCGATCCATCCAGATGAGCCGGCCCGCCATCTGGTGCTTAGTGGCGTCACCAGCCTCCGGAGCAGCCGACCCTCCGGCCTCGGCAGGCTCCTTGGCAGGCAGCCACCGGGGCCCCCGCAAGGCGGCGCCCCACGGTGGATGCCTCACCCACTGCGCCTCCGTGACCTCTTCCGCGGCCGGGCGACCACATACTCGGTGGCCACGACTCGGCCTTGAGAGATAGGGCACCTGCTCGGCCGCGCCCGCGTCAGCCCGTAGCGGCCACCGCGGGCTCCTCCACCGTACCCTCGGCCGACATCGAGGACTCCACCCCGGCCGATGCAGCCAGGACGCCCGCCGGCCTCCTTGGCCGGACGCCTCCGGCTATGCCGGTGCCTTGCCAGGACTGGCCCTTCGACCAGTGGCACCACGGTCGCGCCCTCGGTCCCTCCGGCGGACGCCTGCGCCGTCTCTTCCTCATCGCCGAGGGCTGCTCCTCGGCAGGCAGCACCTCTCGGCGGCCTTCTCCTTCTCCTCGGTCCCGGCCGCCGGCAGTGGAACCGGGCTCGTGCTCTGCCCCCCGCCTCACTGCCTCCGGGGCGAAGCGGTGCCACATCCGCCGCGGCCTTGCACTTTAGGGTCATGGATGGAGAGGAGGCAAAGTCAGCAGGGGGAGAAGAGGCGAACACCGAAACCAGCGATAAGGCATGAACGCCACTTACCCGGCACCTTAATCTTGGCGCTGGACCGGGCTCCTCCCGAGGGCAGGAGCCTCGGGTGCCCCGCTGCCCGTGCGCCCTCCGGGGGCATCCGACCGCGGTCCTTCGACCCGCCTCCTAGCCGCCGTGGGGTGCATCGGGACGGGCCTCGGCGGGGGGGAGGCTCGGCGACCTCTTTTCCCTCGCGACGCCGCACCTCCCCTTCGGGAGACGCCCGGCGCTGAAGCATCGCGGCCCCAACTCCGGTGAGACCGAGACGAGCCTCTCCCCGACAGCCCTTCCGGCCGCCACACCTCCGATGAGCCGCCGCCCTCCCGGGCACCCGACGTCACCTCCGGCGGTCCAGTCAGCCCAGGTAGCGGCTTAGCTCGTCGTCCACCCATCCCTCCTGCGTCATCATCGTCGCCGCCGGTACTTTCGGTGGTGTCCGACGGCGTCTCCTCCCGTGGAGGCCCTCTCGCTCCCCCGGGCGCCGCCGCCGCGCCCAGTCCTCCTTCTCCTTCTGCTTGCAGGCATTACGCTCCGCAGCACTCTCCTTCTCCCTCCTCCTCGCCTCGCGTGGTCGCGGTTAGCCTTCTTCTCCGCGGCGATCGGGGCTTCGGCGCCCTCGCTTCTCAGAGCCCCCCTGACCACGAGGGGATCGGGATCGAGGAGGAGAGTGGAGTATGCGCCGAGCGGAGGAGCGAGGCTTACTAGGCTAATGAACCCCTTCTCTGGCCGCATGACGACCTTGAGGAGCTGCGAGGAGTCCACCGACGCCGCCTGCTTCGTTCGGTCGAGGACCTCGGCATAGCCTAGGTCCTCGGCCGCCATCCAGTGCCCTCCCAGGCGTTCTTAGGAGGCCGCATGTCGTCTACAGCGTCTGGCCGCACGATCGGGCTGGCAAAGACACACCGCTTGTGGAAGCCGGCGATCACCGAGGCGAGGCGTCCAACCCCGATCGGGTCGTGCGCCAAAGCGGAGAGCACCTTCCTCGGGGCGTCGCCTTCTCGGCGATCAACTCCTTCCGCCACGATGGCGGCTCGAGTCGAACACCTTCCCGGTGTAGGCCGGGAGGTGGTCGTCATCGTTAGAAGGTAGAACCACTTGGCCGTGCCGGCCGCGGTTCGAGGAGGCGAAGCCATGGGATGTAGGCCCCGTGACTCTTGGACCGCAGCTGTAGCGTGCAGTTCCCGGCCCGGACGGCCAGCCGCTTCCCCTTCTCCTTCTCCTTCTCCTTCCCCCCTTCTCCTTCTCCGTCCCCGGCAGGGACTTCAGGAACAGGGTGGCCTCGAAGAAGTAGAGCCACAAGTCCCAATGGGCGTCGATGCCGAGGAATCCCTCGCACAGCGCCACGAAAACCGCCGTGTGCGTGATGCAGCTGGGGGCGAGGTTGTGGAGCTCCAGCCATAGTACTCCAGAGCGCGCAAGGAAGCGCCCCACCAAAGATCCCGAACCAAGGCCATGGAAGGCCGTGAAGCTCACGACGTACCCCCCTCGGGGGATGCGGGAACCGACGCCCGGGCGACGGCACGATCCACTCCGGCCGCTCGGCGTTTGACCGAGCGCCAGGAGCCCCTTCTCCACTAGCACCTCCAGCTCCGCCTCCGTCACGGAGCACGACTCCCGGGCCGCCGTGGTGGTGACGATGTCCACCACAGGCGCCATCGGGGAGGAAAGGCCGAGCAGATCGGGCGGCGCTTTTCTTCCTCTCTTCTCTCGGTGAACTCGAGCTTTCTCTCCGGCGGCGGGGAAGGCAAAGGCGGAGAGTTGCAAAAGCAACGCAGGAGGAGAGCCAACGCGCCGCCGCTTAGGTATTTATACCCGACGCGTCTCCCTCCGCTCCGTCTCCCCGCATTCAATGCGTATCGCTTCCGACGCCCACTAGATTGCGCCGCCGCGTGGCCCAAGGCGTCGGCACACACGGCAGCCGCAGCCACACGGACTCGTGGCGCCACACGCACGTTGCGGCCGCAAGCGCCCCACAAAGGATCCGGGGTCACGCAGCCCGGCCCCGCCACCGCGTGGCCTCGGCCGGAGCCGCGGCGCCGCACATCACATCCCCCATGGGACCCACAAGCACGCGTGCATGGCACGGCCACGGCGGGGAAAGCGGGACCCGCCACCTCCCGTGCAGCGCTCCATGTCCCGCCGCGGCAGCCTGAAAAGGTGCGCCCACGCCTCACGACGGGGCAAAATGGGGGTTTCTTTTTCTTCTTCTCCTCAAAGGAGCCCGGGCGACGGCCCGTTTACTGTCCAGAGCTTCGCGGGCTGGCCCATCTCAGGGTTCGATAGCCACCTCAGGGCAACAGAGTCAGGGGCAGCTCGGACGGCCTCATACACAGCCTAGCCTAGCCCGCAAGCGGGCCGTCCTAGCAACATCCGAGGCCGGCATGGTAGCCGAGCTAGGGGATCCCGCGTGGGGAGAGCACCGAGCCCTCGGGACCCGGCGGACAGGACCCGAGCCCCGCCTCGCATACCATGCAGCTCTTATGAAACGCGCCTCCGGGACCAGCCGACCCCCAACGAACGGGGCACGGGCGTTTCACTTGGATCTTCCCGTTAACAGCTTGCCGGATCTAGTCGTGTTCGACACTCATCAACGATAGCACGACAAAATCCACCCTCCTCCTTGCGGAAGGGACGCGGAGGTGCGTAAAAAACTAACGACTGAGTACCGATCGGATCCCCCTCGTCATCACGAGGGCTCAGGGGCTTCCCCAACATGAGGACCGACTCGCGAAAACGTCGCAAATCCAGCCGAACCCTCGGACGAGCCTACGGGCCTGGGGGCTCGGCACCACAAAATAACTTGCTCACGAGAGCACGCACAAGCCCTCGGATGAGTGCACACACTCCCCCGAGGCCTCGGGGGCTACACCCGGCAGTGCCAAGGCCCCCCCACCGACGAGTACGGCTCCAGACAAAAACAAAACATGCCGCGGACCAAATGCAAGCCCTGAGGAGTCCCAAGACTCCTCCGAGGCCTCGGGGCTACACCCGCCGGGTGTGCTCACGCGCACCCTGCAGAAAACTCCGAAGGTGACAGAGGAGGCGCGACCTTAACCTCTGAACGAGTACACTCACTCATTCAGAGGTTTGGGGGCTACTGTCGGGGACCAAAATAAGGGCCCCTTTGGGAAAGCCCAACAAACGCAAAACTAGGCCCAAGAGAGGCCGCTCATTGCGCAAATCCGGGCCACGGCCCGAAAGCACCGGGAGGGCTCCTAGCCTCCACCTCGTCCCGAACCCTTCCCCGCAGGCCTCGGGCGGGTGCCGATTCTCCGCCGCCCCGGGCTTCCGCTAGGGCCTCGGACGAACCTCCAATTTCCGTCCCGCCCCAACTGAACTGTGGCTCGGACGGAACGCCTCAGTCAAAGCCATACCATCGACTTGACGCATATCCACCACCACTCGCCCATACCTTGTGTCGTGGGCATCCCATGCCCCTGCAGGGATGGACATCGCCCCGCTCATGAGCCACACCGGCGCCACGCCGACGCGATCTCCACCAAGAAGGCCACGCCCGCCACCGTGGGACGCCAGGCTTTGCCTAACCTCGCGCCCCAGTCACGCCGCCGGCCCCCCGAACGCCGCCCACCACGCCGAGCGACGCCGCCGACGTCACCCCCAAAGACGGGGTGGATCGACGCCCCCGGGTCAAGAAACAGTCCCGCCCGTGAGCTCTCGAGCCCTGGGGCCGGGGCGGTTCTGGCGCCCGGTGACCATCCACGGCCGCTCCAACCACTCCCGTGCGACACCACGCTCCCGAGGCTCTCCGAGCCTCGGATCCCAAAGTGGTCAAAGCTACAAGCAAGCTGGCAGGGCCCGGACACCCCCTCCATCACGCTCCACCAACTCCGAGCAGGGACGCCCGTCATTCCGGCCAACAGGGCCAGGGAGGCGACGCAGCATGGCCCCGTCACGTTCGCGGACAACCTGCCCACTCTGGAGCCTCGGACGAGGACACACGGAAGCTCATGACTTTGCTACGAGCACGACCACCTCTTGTAAGGCCCGGTCCTCCCCTTACGGCTATAAAAGGGGAAGACGGGCGCCCATACACAGGGGCGAGACAGAAACCCCGCACACGCCCGATATTGGCACTTCACTCAATCATCCACGAGACTTGGGACCCTGGTCCCTCTCTCATTGCTTGTACACCCTACCTACGAGCACTTCGGTGCAGGATAATACAAGAACACCTCTCTCCCACTGGACGTAGGGCCTTCTCTTGCCCGAACTAGTATAAATCCTTGTGTTCATCTTGCACACCATCCGAAAGTAGGGAGCACGCACCACAAATTCACTCGTTGGTGCTAGGGCCACCAGTTCTTGCACCGACACAACTGAACAGGGCTTTCATTAATGAATTCATTTTTTCCATGTCTACAACTGTTGTTAACCTGTTCGGCTGCCCTTCTGCAGCTGCTTTTCTGATAGATACAGCAGCTTGGCTGGCTTCTAAAACAGCAGCAGCTGCTGCCTAGCCTTCAAGAGCTCTTAGTGTGTTTGAGCTATAAAATATCAGGTAAACAAGTCCCTGCTTTTCCCCCTTATTTCTGAAGTTTCCAGTTACCATTCAGTTTAGGTCTTGACCAAAATATATGTTTCACATTATCTTTAAAAATGCTGAACAGTTTACTTCGCACCTATATTGTTCATAACAGAGCTGAATTCTACAATGAATAAACATCTCAATATATACTAATTTATCTATGGTCGTAATTTTAGTTTGTCAAAAACAATAATAATAATTTGCATATATTTGAATCGCATGTGATCTTCCTTCCACTTAGACAAAATATTTTGTTCTCTGCAGCTATCAGCATCACCACCATATCAGTTCAAAACACCGTCACACTGCAGATGCATGACCATGTAGTCCTCTTTAGCTTTTCCAATATTACAGACCATATGTAATACATGTACTTATATATTTACTTGACACTCTTAGTTAATCTTTAATCCATTAATGAATCAAAGATATGTTTGCATATCCATGCACACATTACATACCCTAACGTATTTTTCAACTTCAGTGCCTGCTGTTTTCAATTAATCTTGCTTCGTCAGCTGTAGATCCGCGCTTGGATTTATTAATGCCTTTCCTTTCTTCTCTAATTTTTTTTTCCTAGAATGCTTTGCATCTTGTGCTAAATACGTTGCGCTTCTCCTCAGGTTAGTTCTCATTTTTAGGTTATCCTTTACTGTCTGTTATAGTGTTACGTGCTGCTTCCGTTTGGCCTTGGCTACGCTTCATCCTTGCAGCTCATGGTTAGCTAATTATGTGCCTTTGTCATGTTTAGGTACTAAGCTCAATTTCCTCACATGCCACACAAACTAAAAAACTCAACATTAATTAATTTATTGCCTTTGTGATGCTTCCGTAGTAAGTTCAATTTCCTCACATGCCATGCTAAAAAACAGGACGAAGTATGCAATTTCAATTCATTTGCTGATATTTTAAATTATTTTCAAGTCAAAAACATATTCTCCAATCCATCAATATACATATATATTTTTATATTTTTTATTCTTGCATACTTATAAATGTTTAAACTCTAGGTTCATTAGATAACGATCCATTTAGACTCATAATCTCTAAAAGCGAGTCCTAGCCGCTAGACACTCAGAGACACACCTGACATCAGCTGAAAGAAAAGACAGAGGCGATGCAGGGGCATATCTACAAAACTCCTTGGGCACTACACCAGTTCCTCATCAATGGCGTCTTTATTCTATCTTTTTATTTCTTCACCATCTGTATAATTATATACTTAGTCATCCACTCGCACATCGAACTTATATGAAATATACATATAATCTTCGACAAAAACTATCTCATGTATACTTCAAACATTCTTTAAAGCCCAGGAGCGCGCTTTGGACTAGTGGATAACAGGCCAACACACGTGAATACACGGGGGCAAAGAAAATCCCCACCCGAGCCGTGGAATCCCTCGTCTCTCGCCCTCTCACATCGCCCCGCCTGTGAGTGCGCTGTCTCGCCGGTGCCGCACGGGCCGCTGCCGTGCCGGTGCCGCTCCAGTCGGCTCCTCAACGCTGCTCCAGCTGCCTCCTCGTCGTCGTGGCTCTCCGACCGCCTCCTCCACGTCGCCCCCGCACTTCGTCGTCGTCGCTGCCGCCGCATCCGCGACATCGTCGTCCTCACCCAGCCATCCACCGCACACCAGCAGACATGGTATTCGCTCCCTTCAGCCTCTCCCTCCCCCTCCTCTTCCATCTCCATAGCTCTGATGCTTCACATCTTTTTGGTCTAGGGTTTTGATTTCATCTTTTCTCTCCCACAGATCCCAGAGTCAGATCTTGTCGTCGAGTTGCATCTTGGTGTAGAGTTGCATCTTTCCTCTTTTCTTTTGTAGAAGAGTTGTATCCGGTAGATTGAGAGACGGCTTGCTCTAGTGTATGATCCATCCATCATTTTTTTGGCCTTTTGTTTTACCTTGCTCTGTCTGTAGCTCTTGTAGCACAATTGATGGACTTGTGCTCCTACAAAATAGTAGGTGACAGAAATACGATGGAGGATGGCTAGATGTATTGTATACAGCATGCATTTGTTGATGCAATTAGTTGCAATTAGATGTATTGTATATACACATTGCAGTGTCACTGTTAGCAAACTCTGTATATTTGTTGAATGTTTGGACAAATCACTAGAAGGCAAGCTTTGTTAAAAGACTTGCACTTAGTTTATTTGTAGATAGGACATATATATACCCACACATTAGCAAGTTGAATGTTTGACAAATATGCAGACTGAAGAAGATCACAATCACATGATTGGGTACTGCTTCCTCTTCTTATCTCTTGCTACTGCTAATTCTTGTTAAATTCTCAAATATAGTGCTTGCTGGAAAGTTCAGTTTGCTATGTTAGCTGTGTACATGTTCAGAGTATACAAAATTGTTTGCTGCGTTAGCTGCCATCAGCCCATCAGTCCATCGGGATAGTACTTTGCCCGCAATAATCTTTTTGGATAGGCTTGCAGAAGAATGATACTGCATCAGTAGTACCTAAAGCTTACCTTACTGATGCTCTTTATTCTTCATCCAGTAGCTCAAGCTATTGATCATCTTGTTTCTGTCGTGCATCTTGAGCTGTTTCACACGTCATACTCATCGGTCATGTTCTTCCAGTAAGTATTTTTATATGCAAGCCTGCTCTTCTTGTTGCTTATTGGTGAATGGTGTGAACTAATATCTCTTTTGCTCATTTGCAGCAGGTTCAAGTTGGAGCTGAATGTTGAGATGGTATGAAAATCAGAGTTGACATATCTGAGTTTTGACATCAAGAATCAAAGAGATTAATGTTGATTTTTCATGGGAGCTAGTTGAGACCTTGTAGAGCACTAGTTTCAGTTACTTGAGATGTTTTAATTTATTCATGCATTGTTTCTGGGATGACCTAATGCGTCATTCAAGACCATGTAAAATATTTCATGTACTGCCATGAGTATGTGCACTGCTTTAGTTTCAAGATTTTTACATGATTTATAGTACCTTGGCAAAGAACAAAGCTTGAAGAGCTAATTCACCTATATCAGATTTTCTGTAATTTCACGTTTGATCTTTTTCTGATTTGATAATATTATGTCGTTGTTGAATTTTTCTATTTTTTTAAAAACAAATTAAGCTAATCTGAATAGTCTAGTATTAGTTTAGAGTGCAAAAGCTATCAGAGTAGTAGGTGCAATAAAATACATGCTCAATCCACCGTGGGAGTAGATTACACAAGAGAGAGGGGATTAGTGGAAGGTATAGGGTGGACGGACAAGGGTCACCCAATCCACTTCGTGGATTTGTTCACACGTGGGACAGAACCACGAGCAGCCAAACGAAGCCTGAAGGTATCCAAAATTACGAAGAAGCGTGTGGGGTTGATTTCGGATGGGTTTATTTGTGTGGATTTTGTTCTGGGTTACGCTACGCAGACAAAGACTGGCCCAAATTACGCCATCTCTCACCTTATAGCAACTAAAAAAAGCTTTGGCTGAGTCCACCTGAACGCACACTGGGCACCAGTCTGCAACTCCATCCAACCTTCCATCAACAGACAGCCGTGTCGGTTGCAGAGGGAAAAAAAAAAAGCCAAAACGAGAGCATGTCTCGCCTTCACTAATCTCCAATTCCAACCTGCAACAGACAGCTTGTACCATTCCTTAGGACCTTTGATGCAATGCAAAGGGTTGGACAGCTTTCCCCCATCTCCATACCAACGTGTTTGGATCAGAGATTGATCCTGTGCAGCACCGGTTGGTCAGGCATGGCACCACTCCTCGTTGGACCGGGTGGTGATTTCCTTCTGTTTGGTTTGGGGAGGTCACCGTGGAACAAGATCGTCCGATGGTTTTTGAGAGAAAAACTCGATGCTGGCTTTCTAATATGGAGCGGCTGACCTGGTGACGGACGGATCCAACTCACGATGGAAACCAAACGCCTCGACTAGGGCATTAGGCTCGGATACAGATTCCGCGTCGATCGGTCCTATGAACCAAACATGATGTAAAAAGTGCTAGGTCCGATATTTATAACACCCTACGTGTTAAGCACTAATGAACTTGCCATGACATCATTGTTAAGCATCATGTCAATGATGTTGCATTAGTAGCTTAATGAAGTGCATTTGCTCATCCATAGTCATTAAAGTGCACTTACCATGTAATTAGGGTTTTAAAAGTTGCTAACCTTAAAACCCACCTTGGTTTGCTAAGAGAGTGGTTAACCAACTAATTATACTCTAACAATGTTTATTTACCAAATCAAATTTCTTAAAACATAGCACCAAATTTGAATTTGAGATTGAAAACCTAAACCTAGCTAAAAATGGCGAAGTGTGGATTGGAATTTCACTTTCAAACTTGGGTAGCTAATTGCAATCAATTTTCAAAATAAAATCTGCCTAACTTTTATGGACCTAAGTGCCTCGCCCCCACCATGCAGCTGCTTCGTGGTGGCAAAGGTAAGCAACTGTTGTCGCCTACTCATGCGTCGCCCTCACCTATAAAGCCAAGTGCCGGCCGCCGTCGCTCTTTTTTCCTTCTCCGGTCTGCCACCGAGCCCTAAGCTTGTCGGAGCAATTCGTGCGCCTCACTCCACCTCCATCCTCGCATCGCCAGAGTCCCCCGTGCCTAGTCCTTCCCCACTACCCGCCAGAGTCCCTTCGTCGTGCCATCGGAGTCCCGTCGCCATGCCCTGCACGCGGCCAAAGGCTATTGCGTGAGCCCTGTGGCCACCCGACACGCGTCCTTGCTCCGCCCTGACCTCGCGAAGCTCATTGGCCCATCGCTACCACCTCTGCCATGGCAAATGCGCGGGAACAGGCATCCGCCGTCGATTCACGCCGCCATCTCCATCCTCATCGTCGTTCTCGCTGTTCCGTCGCGTCTCTGTCTCAATCCGAGGATTGACCAAGTCGAGGTGAGCAACGTGAAGTTGATGTGCGCCTTGGCCGATCCTTCGAGGCATGTAGTGGTCGAAGCACTGCCGTGCCGCCGTCCATAGCCGCACCGAACGCCATGGCTGGTGGTAAGCTCGCCGTAGTACCTCAACCGCCAACTAAGCACATAGGTCAATGTGTGAGGTCCAGTGGAGTCTAGTGGTGCAGGTCTCGTCGCCGGTGACCTCGCTGACAGCGAGAACCCACCGGTCAACAATGCTGCTCCATGGCAATGCGCGGGCGCACTATGCGCTGACACTGGGCCCCGCCTGTTAGGCACAGTGGCTGGGCTGCGCGTGGGGTGAGAAAAAGGATTTTTATCTTTTTTCTGATTTTTTAGAAATGTTTTAAAATAAACTGATTCCTTGGAAATTCATAGTTATATAAATAAAAATGCTAAAAATATAAGAAAAATTGCTCAGTGATCTGTGTGATGAACTATATTCTGGACAAATATGAGTTTGCTATAATTGATTAGTTTTGTATGAATTAAAATTCAGTCTTTTAATTAATAAATGGTTAGCCTTTGATTTTTGTGGAGTAAAATAATAATCCAAAAATCATCAAAAATTAGGAATAAGCTTCTCATGCTAAAACCAATCTCCACTAAAGGTTTGGCTCTATTTGGAGAAAGTTTACTTTAGAGAATAATTTAGCCTTGTTTAATGACTGTAAAAATGGTTAATAAATATCTTAAAAAGTTAATCAAGTTGTTAAATTGAGCTTTGAGTGATTTGTGTCTTTGTTTGAAGATCATGTATCATGAACCACCTCTGATACATGGCTTGTCATGTGTAGCTTAGAAATTAAGTTGCTCACATGCTTAATAAATAATTAAATGGCTTAAGTAAATAGTAAAATGCTTCACTTAACATTGATTCCTTTTGATGTTGTTTGAAGACCATGTGAGACTAATCCTTTGTTGTCCCATGGCATCATCATGCCTAGCTTTGTGTAGTCTTTATCACCATATTTAGTGAAACACTAATCCTGCTCTATGATAATGAAAACTTTAATTAAGAAACCCTGATCCAACCTTCTCCATGAAGGAAATTTGTACTCAAGGTATAATTAAGATGTTTTATCCTTGTCACATCACCATGCATCATGTTTAGTCATCTTTGTGCTAAACAAGTCTCTTATCTCATTTCCTAGCTATACACCTATACCCATCTAGTTATGAAGGAGGTTCCTGTAAATGCTTAGCAATGCTTATACATCGTTAGAAGTCGGACGATGGCTTCATCGTTCAAGATATAGGTTGTACTTTTTATTGACATTTTTAGCGTCATCACTAGGTTTGTATCCCCAATGATGGCACCAGACATGCACGAAACGACCCGATTTTCCACGAAGGGAAAATCCACACGATCAGTGTAACATACCTTTTAAATCATATTACCCATATTCCAGTCGATAATCAAATCCATACAACGATAAATGCAAACAGAAGGATTTAATAACTTATTACAACGCCAACAAAGCGCGAATCACGAGTAGCATCAACTGGAACAGCTTGAGGGTGCAGAAGCAACTTCTATCCAACGACTTGAGCGTAGCGACGAAACCCCTAACCAACGAACCCTTCGGAGTTGTATGCCTCCTCAGAACCTGCGTGCCAAAGTATCAATGCGATATGTACTGGCCACATTTCCACCCTATGCTTTGCAATGCTTTGTGGAACTGGATGCAATAAGGGTATAACAAGAGAACCTACATTTGGCTGTGGTTTCCTATGCAATATCAGTTATGTATAATATAAGTATGTATATAGTTTAAGTTTAACACCATATCCACACACCATCCATCCAACCATCCATCCATCCATCCATCCCGTACCACCCATCCACCTCATCCACCACATCTCATCTCACTCGTGTCGATAGGCCAACTCCCACTCGGCCTGCCTCAACGGTCCTTGACCGGCTCTATCTCACAACACGGGGGAGAGAAGAAGGACACCTCTCCTATCTAGTGAAGCAGGTCCCAGGAAAGGTCCATAGCCGACAAGTCGGCATATGTATCGATCGATCAACCATAACACTCTGCAGAGGTTTCACATACCCACAAGATAACCATCCTCGACCATGCATTATCTAGGCAAATTCCGGCTGCTTGCTTGATAGACTGATGCCATCCTACCACTTAGCCCTGGGTCACCCCAGCGAACCGGCACGCTAAGACCGGGGGGAGGCAAAGAGCACCGCCCAACAAGTGGTACTGCCGACTCGGGACGATACAGGAACTTCCGGCATCCATACCGCCCTCCCTATCACCTCACAACCTAGCAGTAATGGCATCACTCATACCAAGTAGTCCAACCGTCCCTCCCATTATAAGAGAGCGAGTGGTATGCAAGGATTCCCGGTGAGTCTGGATACTAGTAAGTCCTTAGGGTTGACCAAGCTGGACATCTTCATCAGGTTTACCATTTTACGTGCCACCACAGCACCCCTGTCCTGGGCTCCACCTCTCAACAGGCTCACACCCAGGATCCCACCTCACACATCACATCACATATACCCGCCACAGGTATTCATCTCATAGGATGCCCAGGTCACATCACACGGCAAGACTCGCCTCAAGCTCGTCACATATTCCAGCTCGGTCGACACAACCCTCACCCTCCACTCACCCAAGACACACACAGCACGCTCACCATCCACCAGGTTTAGGTAGGCACCACGTGCCTTAGTCATATATATATATAACAGTTTCCACCACGCATCACATCAAGATATAAAGCGTAATAGAGATCAAGTAGTAATCATGATAGCAAGCGCGTGTGTCTAGTCTAACAGCGGGTGAGCAGGGGGAAGGTTGCGTCAAGATAATGGCAATTGTTGGTATAAATTAACTGCACCCTAAATAATGATTATAATCAGATTATCCGCAAGCGCACAGATATATACTGATCAGCACTTCACCAAGATCAACCCGGTTTTAATATCGAACCCAAAGGAACAGTCGGTGAATTATGAAATAGCCCAATACTCTTAATCTAAAAAGGGGGTACAAACAATCTAGAAACTATTGAGAATGAGGAAATAGCTAATGTACTCTAGTTCTAACTACCAGTAAACTTTGTATAATATCGTCTTATCGGACCAGTGACCTGAGTAGGAGAAGAAACAGAGTAATCTACCTAACAGACACCTATAGGCCTATCAGTCCTATCAACGGAAAGTGGACTACGGAGGATTCAACGCAGCTATAAAGTCACCTACGCGAGCTACCACTATCCGGGGTGATCGGGGGGACATTCACAAGCAATCATAACCCGCACACCACGTCTACGCTACGAATACTACTCGACCTAGGAGCTACCCAAATCAAAGTACTCAATATAGTATGAGTTGCAAACCAAAGAACGAATATAAACAAATGCTCACTTGAATCAGAATGGTAAATACAAAACTACCTCGAACACGGCTCCGGGCGAGGGAGTTTAATCCAGATTTAATACAGCTCCCGAGGATGCTCCGACAGCCGGTACTCCTCCGAATCTCTACTCTTCTACTCTATCTCTAATCTCTATCTTGATTGCTAGCCTAGATCTAGTGGATCTCTATCTAAAGCTCGATTCTTCATCTCTTGATCCGGCCTCCTCCGGGGGGGTATGGCCCTCCTTTTATAGCCCTGGGATTGATACGCGCCGTTGGATCAAACCGACGTAGCAAGCGGCCGGATGACTCCTCGAGGCGGTGGAGGAAGGTTCCGAAGGGGGGCGGCAAACCCTAACCCTAGGGGCCGCGCCCGACGCAGGGGGGGGGCCGCCCGCCCCACTTGGCGGCCGCTGGCCCCCTGTTGCTTCGGGTGTCTTCTGAGTATTCCTGAACCCTCTGGTGATGTGTTTGCGTCGCGATCAAGTTTCGTGGTAAATTAGCACTTAAATCCCTCTTTTAGGCTTTTCTGGAAAATTCCCTGAAAAATGCACAAATCACCAAAACTCGTGGAAATTGTTAATAGTAACCCTATTCTTATCATATATAAATGTCTCAGGAAGTGGTAATTACTAATAAATTTTGGGTGATAACAGGTGTCAACAATTACCCCCACACTTAGGCTTTTGCTCGTCCCAAGGAAAAGGTTGATTTTAGTAGAATGGATATACATTCAATGCGTAACTTAGAGATTAAATTATATAGCAACAGTCTAGTGATCATATATTATGGAATTCTAAAGTGTCTATCATGGATCCTCAAGTGATTGCGGAGTAAGAGAGCTGAAGACTGATTACTCTTTCTTTAATTATGTCTTTTGGAGTAAAGGTGTATTTGCAAAAACATAGCTTCAACCCTCTCATTTGTAATGGCACTAATGGTAGAGACATAAATTGAATATATTTTTATAGCGAGGGAGAGAGATATCATATTCCTAGATCAGAAAAAATTCTCACTTCTTGGCATATTATGTTGGAGGAACCATGAGTCTTTCTTTTTGATGAGCACGTGCTCCTATTTCTTTCTTTCATCGAGGTTTCGGACACTTGTCCCTTTTTATTTCCTCGTGATCTATCTTTCTGAGGTTTCGGACACTTGTCCCTTTTTATTTCCTCGGAATCTTTTTGAATAGCTCATGCCTCCTTCACAATATTGCTCAAGATAGTGAATTTTATTTTTATTTATCTTATGATGCTGGGAATATGATAAACCTCTTCAACCAGAGCCATAATTAAAGTTGTTTTGATATAATTATTATTGGATTCCATTACAAAGAAGAGTGAAGCTAAGTGTTTCAAATTTTTTTTTCGAAATAAAATCTCCAAAGACAAATTAACAGAAATTGAATAATCATTATCTTTGCTATCTTTCTCCCTACAATAACTTAGACAATCATGAAGCACTATAGAATTCAGAATATTCATGACTCTAGAAGGGTGTCATATAATTTATTTCTCTTAAGTCATGGATTGAATGGGTTTATTATTTCGTGAAGCATTTATTATAAAGATTAAAAGTTTTAATTGAAATTCGGAGTATATGTATTTGACTTGTAATTAACTCGAACCTGACCATGACCGAAACGAAGGGGCGAGAGAAGGCAGGGGGGCGCCGCCCGCCCCACCCAGGCGCCGCCTCGCCCCCCACCTCGGGGGTCCTGCGGGTCCCGCTTCGTGTGTGCGGTGTTGGGTCGATGTCGCTTCAATTACGCTACTTTTCCGATCGTATTTTTGCTTCGTGATTAATTGTACTTCCCCACATTTGTTTTCCTGCATACTTTCTCAAGCGCAATATGTGGAGACAAAATATTCCAAAAATAGAGAGTAGAATAGATAACACACATTAATATAAAATAAGGCACTTTATTCATTTATGGTGGTGGTATAAAATAATTCAATAGACGCTTTAATGACTGAGCTAACGACTGCCCTAGCTCATTAGGCTTTGTCCTAACAAAATGACTCGACCCGACTGACTCCTTTAACTAATCGGACTAGCGGAAGTGTGCCTTATTGGATAACTAGGTAGTTAATGCTGCCCTTCATTATTGAGGCCCTGAATTATTGCTTTGAGGGCTACAACCTCTTCTTCAAGCTTGTCTTTGTTGCGCTTGAGGCTGCGGATTAACTTGAGATTAACCCCAACCTTCTTTTCTACGTCATCTATGAGCTTGTCCCTCAGCTTGTTAGATGTTTCTATCTCCTTGACAAGGTCAGGGAGGCCTTCAAGCTTCTCGTTAAGAGTGCGTAGGGTTGGTGTTAGCTGCTTGGGAACTTTCTCCAGTGCTAATGCTGCTGCTGCTCTCTTTCTCTTAGGCTTTGGCTTAGGCGCGATGGGCTCAGTGTAGCATACCTCATCAGGGTTTGCACGAACTCCTTGAACGGAAGGGCGAGCAGCATTGGAGTACTTAGCGCATATCAGCCTGCCCTTCTTGTCGGTCTCGACTGCCACGAGTCGCTCATTAGGTCTTGGTGCAAAGAGCCGGGTACCCTTGGGGATAGCAATCTGCTTTCCTTTAGCACCTCCTTCAAGCATCAGCCTTGCAGGTGGTGGAGGAAGAGCAGATGGATCTTGCACGTAGTAGACTTGCTCATGACACTGGGGGATCGTTGCAACTTGCTTCGGCAGCACGACGGCGAGAGGCTTCGGCTGCGCGAGGACGAGGGCCTTCGAATCATCACTGGGGATGCTGTCGAAGTCCGCGCCATAGGAGACGATCGCCTTGTTCGCCATTGCTAATAGATCTAGATTGGAGAGCTCTCTTTGAAAGGGAGAGGTGGCTGGTTATGGAATAAAGTTGAGGAGTTCTAGGTACGTATTTATATGGGTTTTCAGGAGACAGGATGAGGATAAAACCTAGGTTCTACGGGATCTGCATGCGAAAGGATATCCGATCGCGCGGCGTGGGTATACGCGAATATACGTAGGAAGAGTGTAGAAGGACGTGAGACGAGAGTCGGGACGAGGGGGCACAGGGGGCGCCGACCGGCCCCATAGGGGTGCCGACCGGCCCCACCTAGGGCCCACTTCGGTGCCCTTCCTTCCACGGGTACTTCGGACTCCTCCTATGTTTCTATTAGATGTATTTGCGGATAAAAATTCGTACCGAAATAAAATAGAACTTAATAAGTTGGTAACTGGATGAATTCGATTTCATCCACTACTCCTGAATTATATGGCTCTAAATAAAGTTTAAGTCGGTGTCCATTTACCTTGAATAACGTACCTTCGTTTGATTGTAGAGTTATTGCTCCATGTGGTGATGAATTTACAACGGTGAAAGGTCCTTCCCATTTGCTCCTTAATTTTCCAAGCCCGAATAATTTAAACCTGGAATTAAAAAGTAATACCTTATCTCCTGGTGTAAACTCCTTCTTCTTGATCCTCTTATCATGCCATCTCTTCGTCCGTTCTTTGTAGATCTTTGAATTGTGATAGGCCTTTTCTCTCCATTCTTCTAATTCTGATAATTGCATTTTCCTTTTTTCTCCGGCAGCTTCTAGGTCCATGCTCCATCTTTTGATAGCCCAGTGAGCTTTATGTTCTAATTCGACTGGTAAGTGGCAGGTCTTGCCATATACCAATTGATATGGTGACATTCCCAAAGGTGTTTTATAAGCTGTCCGGTATGCCCATAGTGCGTCAGGTAAGCGATCCTTCCATAAAGTTCCCATTTCATTCACTGTTTTCTGGAGAATATTCTTGATTTGTTTATTAGATGTTTCTGCCTGGCCACTTGTCTGAGGATGATATGGAGTAGCGACATTATGTCGTATTCCATGAGCTTGTAGGTATAAGTGAAACTTCTTATCAGTGAAATGTGTTCCTCCATCACTTATAACCATTCTAGGTGTTCCAAACCTTGGAAATATAACCTCTTCAAACATCTTCTTTGAGTGTTTTGAGTTAGCATTCTTGCATGGCATAGCTTCTACCCACTTGGATACATAATCAACTGCCACCAAAATGTACTCATAATTCTTTGACTTCACAAAGGGTCCCATATAATCAATTCCCCAGACATCAAAGAGCTCTATCTGAAGGTTGTTGGTGAGTGGCATAGTATCTCTTGCATTGATATTTCCGTGCCTCTGACATGCTCCACATCTTTGGATGAAATCTTTGGTGTCTTCATACATGGTTGGCCAAAAGAAACCACTCTGCCAGATTTTTGCATGAGTGCGGAATGCCCCATAATGACCTCCATATGGTGACGAGTGACATTTCTTGAATGATCTGCATGCCTTCCTCCATTGGTACACATCTTCTGAGTAATCCATCGGCGCATACCCGAAAGAGGTATGGTGGATCCCACATGTGGAGACGACTTTCATAAATGAGTCTTTTCTTATTTTCTCCCCGGTGGCACGTATCCCGCAACCATAAAGTTGACAATATTCGCGTACCAAGAATCTGTCTTGGTCACTTTAAACAAATGTCATCTCTTAATGAGTCATTAATAGGTAGTTCCTGAGGTTCTTTGAAACACATCCTAGATAAATGATCAGCAACAGGGTTTTCTATCCCTTTTCTATCTTTAATTTCTAAATCAAATTCTTGCAGCAATAAGATCCATCTTATTAATCGTGGTTTAGCATCTTTCTTAGTGAGCAAATATTTAAGAGCAAATAAGTGATCAGAATAAACAATTATTTTAGCTCCAACTAAGTAAGACCTAAATTTATCAATAGCAAAGACAACAGCCAAAAAGTTCCTTTTTAGTGGTTGCATAATTTAACTGTGCTTCTATCATTGTCTTGCTAGCGTAAGCAATTGCATGATGTGTTTTATCTTTTGTTTGTCCTAAGACTGCTCCTACAAAGATAATCACTAGCATCACACATAATTTCAAAAGGTAAAGACCAATCGGGGGGTTGAATGATTGGTGCTGATGTAAGTGCTTTCTTAAGAATATTAAATGATTCTAAGTATTCTTCATCAAACTCAAAAGGTACATCCTTAGCTAACAATCTGGTCATTGGTCTAGCAATTTGTGAGAAATTCCTTATAAATCTACGATAAAAACCACAATGACCAAGAAAATCTGCGGACTCCTTTCACATTAATAGGGGAGGTAGTTGTTCAATTACTTCAATTTTAGCCTTATCTACGTCCCTAACACTATTCCTTCTCTAACCATAAAATGACATTTTTCCCAATTGAGGGCTAAGTGTTTTTTTCACATCTTTGCAAAACCTTGTCTAAATTCTCTAGGCAATCATCAAAAGTTTTTCCATAAACTGAAAAATCATCCATAAAAACTTCCATGATTTCTTCTATCATATCAGAAAATATAGACATCATGCATCTTTGAAAAGAAGCGGGTGCATTACATAATCCAAAAGACATTCTCTTATAAGCGTAAGTTCCATAAGGACATGTAAAGGTGGTTTTGCTTTGATCATCGTGGGTGGATAGGAATTTGGTGATATCCTGAGTAACCATCAAGGAAACAAAAGAAAGAATAATTTGCTAAGCGCTCTAACATCTCATCAATGAAAGGTAACGGAAAATGGTCTTTCTTTGTTGCTTTATTGAGTTTTCTATAATCTATACACATTCACCATCCAAAGGATGTTCTCTTAGGTATTAATTCATTTTTATCATTTTGGACAACCGTCATTCCTCCTTTTTTAGGTACAACTTGCACAGGACTTACCCATTCGCTATGCGGCACGGGGTATATAATCCCCGCATGTAAAAGCTTTAGAACTTCTTTCTTTACTAAATCCCGCATCGCATTTTGGAGTCTACGCCGAGGCTCTCTTGAAGGTGTAATTTCTGGATTGGTAGGTATGCGATGGGTGCAAAGAACAGGGGCTAATCCCTTTTTAGGTCTTGGAGTGAATATCCAAAAGCAGCTCTATGTTTTTCTAAAACAATTATTAATTTATAAGTCTCTTCATCAGAAAGTTTATCGCTTATAATTACAGGATATTCTCGATCATTATTTAGAAAAGCATATTTAAGACCAGATGGTAACGGTTTGAGCTCAATAGGAGGTTTAGGTGGCTCTAGTAATTCATCAAGAGGTTCAGGATCAACAAGGTCCTCCTCCTCTTCATCGATGAAGAACTGGGTATTATCTTCTAAATCGGGTTGAATTAAATCATTGAATTCAATAGCCTTAACCTCTTCTATTGGATCTAATTCGGGAAGGGGCTCTGCTTTAAATTTTACTGCATGAGTTATAGGTATCAAAAAATTAAATCCTTTCCCAAGTTGAACATTTAATTTACCATCACGACCTTCTTGAAGAAGTTTTATTATGGGTACTCTAATCATTACATCAAAATCCCACACATCAAAGATATAGAAATTTAGCAAAATGCGGAAATCATTAATAACAATAGGAAGCGCACTCAAAACTCCTAAGCTAGGAATAATATGTCCTGAATAATTTTTAAATAATTTATTTGTAGGAATTAATGGCATATCTTTTAAGAATTTTCTAGCAAAGGTATATGACATAATGTTGACTCCTACAACTGGGTTATATAAAAGCTTCAAAAGGATATGAATCTACTTGTAACTTTATACTAACAGAGGGTGAACTGAGACGAATTACTTCAGGGGGATTGCTCAGATTCTATCAACCAATCATCTCCCAAAATAAAAATCAATTCCCTTATTATTTCTCTTAGAAATTTTAAATCATCGATGTGAAAGATTAGAATTGAAATCTCTAGAATGCTGAGGTTGAATAATTTTACGATAAAGTGTAGTATTCCCAAAATCATTAAAGAAATCATCCTCTATTTCAAACATCCACTCGAGAATTTGGAATTATCTCATTAGCTAGCTTAGGTTTTGATTCAACTATAAATTGAGATGAATCGGGTAAAAGTTCATTTTCAGCTAACTCGAGAATTTTCTTCTAGCAACTCTTCTTTTTTCTTCGGGAGATCATTTAAAATATTAGCAAGAAAGTTTTAGCATGTTCAACAGTAATATGCATAAATGCTCCACCCGAGGCCAAATTAAGATATTCCTTATTTCTATCATCAAGGCCTAAAAAAGAAATGTTGTAAAAGCATGGGTTCTGGTAAAGCAAGATTAGGTCCGAATTTACAAAACCATCAAAATGATCCCAAGCTTTGCTTAGCGATTCATTGTCTAATTGTTTAAATCCTATGATTTCAAATCGAAGTTTAGCGACATTTTCTACTGGGAAGAATTTAAGACAAAAGTATTTTCGTAATGTTTCCCAATCTCCTTGACTACTCCCAACATGGCGATTATACCATTTCTTGGCTCTGCCCATTAATGAAAAACGGAAAGAGTTTCCATCGTAAAGTTTCATCGGCCATGCCTTTAATGCTCGATATGAACATGTCTGCTCAAAATCAGTTAAATGAGAATAGGGGTTTTCGCTAGTATTACCGTAAAAAAGATATGTTCCCCGAACTAATTTAATTAATCCCGGGCGTAGCTCATAGCCGATGATGTGATAGGTTTAGAAGATTCTATTGGTCGGAGGTACGATCCCGAAGGTGCTCCATATTGATATAAAAGTTGAAATTCGTTGTCCATAATATTTTTATTGTTTTTTTAATATAAAAGGATAACTATAGACTAAGATAGGCTAAATCAAAATCAGCAAACCGTTCCCCGCAACGGCGCCAGAAATGCTTGTTGGTATAAATTAATCGCACCCTAAATAATGATTATAATCGATTATCCGCAAGCGTCATGGATATATACTTGATCAGACTTCACCAAGATCAACCCGGTTTTAATATCGAACCCAAAGGAACAGTAGGTGAATTATGAAATAGCCCAATACTCTTAATCTAAAAAGGGGGTACAAACAATCTAGAAAACTATTGAGAATGAGGAAATAGCTAATGTACTCTAGTTCTAACTACCGGTAAACTTTACATAATATCGCCTTATCGGACCAGTGACCTGAATAGGAGAAGAAACAGAGTAATCTACCTACCAGACACCTATAGGCCTATCAGTCCTATCAACGGGAAGTGGACTACAGAGGATTCAACGCAGCTATAAAGTCACCTACGCGAGCTACCACTATCCGGCTGATCAGGGGACATTCACAAGCAATCATAACCCAGACACCACGTCTACGCTACGAATACTACTCTGACCTAGGAGCTACCCAAATCAAAGTACTCAATATAGTATGAGTTGCAAACCAAAGAACGAATATAAACAAATGCTCACTTGAATCGAATGGTAAATACAAAAGTACCTCGAACACACGGCTCCGGGCGAGGGAGTCGAATCGAGACGAATACGGCTCCCCGAGGATGCTCCGACAGGCCGGGGCTCCTCCGAATCTCTACTCTTCTACTCTATCTCTCTAATCTCTATCTTGATTGCTAGCCTAGATCTAGTGGATCTCTATCTAAAGCTCTGATTCTTCATCTCTTGATCTGGCCTCCTCCAGGGGGGTATGGCCCTCCTTTTATAGCCCTAAGTGGGATTGATACGCGCCGTTGGATCAAACCGACGTAGCAAGCGTCCAGGATGACTGCTCGAGGCGGTGGAGGAAGGTTCCAGAAGGGGGGCGGCAAACCCTAACCCTAGGGGCCGCCCGGCGCAGGGGTGGGGCCGGCCGGCCCCACTTGGTGGCTGCTGGCCCCCCTGTTGCTTCGGGTGTCTTTTGGAGTATTCCTGAACCCTCTGGTGATGTGTTTGCGTCGCGATCAAGTTTAAGTGGTAAATTAGCACTTAAATCCCTCTTTTAGGCTTTTCTCGAAAATTCCCTAAAAAATGCACAAATCACCAAAACTCGTGGAAATTGTTAATGGTAACCCTATTCTTATCATATATCAATGTCTCGGGAAGTGGTAATTACTAATAAATTTTGGGTGATAACAGGTGTCAACAGCAATCAAGAAGTACTACCATGCAACCCTAATCAGGTGATAGCAACAGTGAATAAAGCACTAGCAGTACTACTTATTTGCAATGCGTAATGGGATCTACGAGAAATGGGTGGAATGTGGCCAGTACGGTCGTCTCCCAAGTCCTCGTTGTAGTCACGGTCGTACTCGGCGCGTTCCTCCTCGGACTCTGAAACGGTACAGTTATAGTCGCGTTAGCGACGCCTATAGAGGGCACAAAGAACAAATGAACTGCGAAAAGATTCAAATGCACTCAAACATAACTCCAATGCGTAGAGCTCGATTTTAGATGAATTTTGAGACTTGGTTCACCAAATTTGGAGTTCGTATGAATTAGTTATGAATTTCCAAAGTTTAAACATAATTCTGGAAAAGAAAAGAGGACATTTTCTCTGGAATTGACACGTGTCAGCAGCTGGTTGGCTCTCTGTGTAGGGCTGACATCAGCATGACGTCGTGATGACGTCATCAGCGGGTCGTTGGTGGGCCTGGATGGGCCTGGAGGGCCGGACTTGGGCCAGGCCGGCCCGCCACGTGTCGGTTCCTAGGTATGCCACGTTATCTGTTGGATACGGGCTGGGCTCGGTCTCGGCGCTTGCAATGCTCATGGTGGATCGCCTGGTTTTGGTTCATGGACCGGAGACACGGACCATGGTGAACTAGGCTCACGCTCCCTTTCTCTCCTCCTCGTTCACCAAAGACCGGTGCACAGCACCTTCTTTCTTTTCTCTTCTCCCTCTGTTCTGTCTTGCCATGGCGAGACGCCCGCCGGTGGCGAGCACCCGCATACGGCGCTACGGTGCTTCTCGCACCAATTGATGAGCGCGTCAACTCCGGGAAGGCAAGGCGAGTTCGGCGAGGTACCAAACGGCGGCGGTGGTGGCCTAGGGAAGGCTAGCCGTAGCAGCGGCGGCATGTCCACGGCGTGCGGTGGCGAAGGGGTATAGTGCGCTGCAGTGGTGTTTTGGCTTCCCTTGACGGCACATCGCCACCGTAGGTCTCAGGGCGAGCACAGCCCAAGTGCTCTTCGCTGGCGGTGGCGCGTCCCAGTGAGGCGGCAGCGGCGGCGGCGGCTCGGCGGTGGTGGCGCGACGCGTGGTCGGGCAGCGGTGCTTCTAATGTCAAGTGGAATCGCAATCGGTCAATTGGCGATCGCGTGTAGGTGTTGTGCTTGCCGGCGACGACCAAACGGCACGGCGGCGCTGGGGACTCGGTTGGTGGCTACGGCGGAGCTCCAGTGGCACGGCGATCACGTGGTTAAGGCATAAGGGTGGCGCTCCGGCCTCGTCTCGGGTGTGGTTCGGCTCCGGGCATCATGGCAGAGCTCGGCGACCGATCCTTGCGACGCGTGGTGGTCTAATTTGGCTAGAACAGTGTTGGTATTTTTAACTGCACTCTATTTAAATAAGTTTTAAGTAGGATTATCCGCAAGCGCTTACGATATCATACCGGTGTCACATTTTACCCGGAGGTTTTAAATATCGTATCCACAGAGAACAGGTTGTGATAATGACAAAGTATATAGACTTAACCCTACAATTAGGCATAGATCATATCAAGAAAAAGGAAATAGCTAATGTACTCTAGTTCTGACTACCGGTAAACTTTGTGTAATATCGTCTTATCGGGCAAGTGACCTGAATAGGAGAAGAAACAGAGTAATCTACCTACACACACACCTATCGGCACATCTGTCCTATCAACGGAAGTGGACTACGGAGGATTCAACGCAGCTATAAAGTCACCTACGCGAGCTACCACTATCCGGCTAATCAGGGGACATCCACAAGTAAACCTAGCCTAGGCACCACGCCTACACTACGAAATACTACTTCAACCAAGCAATTACCAAGATCAAAGTCCTCAATATGAGATGTGAACTAAAGAACGAATATAAACGATTTGCTTACTTTAATCGAGAATAGTAAATACAAAAGTACCTCGAACGCAGCTCCGGGCGAGGAAGTCAATCCAAAGAATACAGCCACGAAGAAGCGCCGACATGCCGGAGCTCCTCCAGAATCTCTACTCCTCTACTCAATCTCTCTAATCTCTAAACAAGACTAGATCTAGAAGAACTAGTCTCTCCTAATTGCTACATCTAGATGAACTAGCTAGAACTAGATGAACTAGACTAGATCAACTAGAGGGACCCTATCCCTAATCTAATGAAGAATATGAAGCCTTGGGGTGTAGAATGCCTCTCGGGGGGAGCCTTGGGCGTCATTATATAGGCCGAGGTGGAGTAGGGGCAAGGAACCGCCACGTCGGCGATCCGCGTCTTCATCTCATGTGCACCGTCGGATCAAACCGACCTCAAATCAACGTAGGGATGCTGCGATTGGACTCCACGCAACCGAGGGAGGAAGACTCCGAAGGCGGTGGTGATCGGTGGAGTTAGGGCGCCGGGGCGGCCCGAGGGGGGGGCCGCACCTTATCTCCTCTGGGGCCCCGCTTGCTTCGGTGTCTTCTAGACCCTTCCCGAGTCCTCTAGCGATGTTGCTCGATGTGGATCAATTTCGTGATAATTATGCACTGAAATCCTTCTTTTATCCTTTTCTGGAAAATCCCCTGGAAAATATAGAATATGCAAAACTCGTGGAATTTGTCAGATAAAGCCCTAGACTAGTATGTTTTTATGTTCTCCTTCAGGTTTAAAGTGCTAGTAAAAGTTGACGCTATGGAGTGTCAACAATACCCCCAAAGCTTACCTTTTTGCCAGTCCCTTGGCAAACAATCTAAATCTAGTTCTTAATAAACTTGGATCGAGAATTGCTTTGTAATACTTTTATTTCTTTTAAGCTCACTTGCTTTTAAACATAAATTTTCCTTTGGTTTAGATAAAACTACTCTAACTTTCAAACTTACCCATTTTACCTTTAACTATGGAGCTTTTACAGCTTGTGCATAAATATTGAGCAATCGAAAGATAGAACAATCAAGTCAAGCACTATGTCTCAAATTCTTTCACGATACCAATATTCCGAGTTTTGTAAATTTTCGCAATAAAACTCAGAGCTTAATTGTATGACACCCTCAAGTCTCTCAATGTATGTGGTATTTATGGTTCTCTCTTGAGGCATTAATGATGTTATGCCTTTCCTACAACTAAGTATTTATAGTGGTGCTCATAGGAGTGGCAATAACAAGGATGAACATACTTGTAATTCATATATTATAAAGTCAAACAATGGATCCATAGAGAATCAAGGCATTCAATCAAATCAAGATGTGCATGTGTGTGGTGTATGGTGGATAGGTGCATATATGGTATTTAGTGGCTAATCCTAATTCTACTTTTGCTCTTTAAAAATAATCTCCTTCCTTAGAACTCTTTTCGCGGGAAAACATGGGCTATCTTTATTCTCTCTTCTTTTTTTTTTTTCTTCTTTTTTTTCTTTTTTTTTTAATTTGGGAGGCGGGCATCTATGTACCCATTGTTTTAATGCTGGGATACTTGTCCATCTCTTACTCCCTTTTTTTCACTCTTCTCTCTCTCTTTTTTTTTCAATACTTTTGCATAGCCACATGTATCCTTTGAATATAAATAATTGAAGAGATAATGATAAGAACTTAGAGCAATTAAACGGGGGGTTGTCCTATAGAGTCTATTTTTAGGTGTTTACTCCTAATGTAGGAGAGAAACATTTTTAAAGTGGATCTAGATGAAAGTGGAAATGACTGCGCTTACTTCCTAGAGTAGGAGTAATGCATATGTGGGTGGAGTGCTTATGTGATCTTGATTTTAAAAAGCATGACAAGACTCTCATAAGGTATATTCCAAAGGTTGACTAAACTCAATGTAAAGCAAGCAGCATAAATGTGCAAAGGTTTTCCTAATTCTAAATGTGTCATATATGGCTTTGGTAGGAATTTAGATTTTGTCATACAAGAACTCATCATGTAAGATTTTAGGTTTTCAAAATAAATCTCCAGAACTTAGTAATGATAAGAATAAGATAAATAGTAGCTTAGACCTTCATGTATCATTGTCGATCAATTACCTAGACTTTAGCTCAAGCGTGTGCCTCCACAAATTTCAGGTTCAGAGTAAATTCTTATATCAAAGTAGTCATATCCAAACTCAGGAGAATCCATGGTTAAAAACTAGGCACTTAAAAGAAATTTCAGTAGAGCAACTATTCATCATTTCCACTTTAAAAGATTAGAGAGAGAGAGTTCTTTAAACATACTTTAATTATTAAATCTAACACACACTATAGCTTACTAAAATAAAATTAATAGTAAAAACATACCTTAATCACGATGATAACGGGGGTGCATCTCCCCCAAGCTAGTCCCTTCGATCGCATCGAGCCTTCATGTGCCCGAATATTTTTGTATTTTTCTTAATTAAGGATGAGCCTTCATGTGCTCATATAGTTTTGGTATTTTCAAATTTTTCTATGATACTATTGTGAACCTTCATGTGCTCACATATTTTTGGTATTTTATGACTATATAAAGTAGACTCGATAATCGCCTAGGTATAGTTACCTGATAACTAGGGGATGCTCCTCCCCCAAGCTAGATGTTTGCAATACTTGGTGTTGATGATCTTTAGAGTGAGGTAACCAGCAGCGCTCCTGGTGGGTGCCACTAATAGACTCTCTCCTTATCATAGTGTTGTTCCTGCATAATTATACTCCAACAAAAAAAACCAAAACTCGAGGCTCAAATTTAATAAGAGGTTAGTGATCAGCCAATAAGTAATTGATTATTCCTTGAGTTGATTTGAATTGATAGATTCTAGCAGGATTCTTTTTTTTTTTTGATTTTCTAGATTAATTATGCAAAAATTGAATATATGAGTATGATGATATATAATTATATTTTTATGCCTCCACAGAGAATATTTATTCTTATGGGGCTTAGGTTTCTCTTTTTTTTTTATGCGAGAGAGTAAATACAAATACTCTTATCATTTATTTTATTATTTTTTTTTTATGCTACCACAGTGAATATTTCTCTGAGGTTACCATAAGTTTATTCACATGGGGCTTTTAATATTTTATGATGCAGTAAATGAAGCGATAAAGATTTTATTTTATTTTATTTTATTTTTTTTTTTTATATTTATGCAGATGAATATATTAAAGTAAAATTATTAATGTAGATAGAAAATACTAATTAATTAGATAACTACCATATTACCTTATGGCAAGGGTACGGAATTTTAAGTTTACCGACAAAACTTATTCTTCCACTCTTGTGTATCTTTCCATCTTGAGAGATGGAGGTCTTGATAGTTGCATACCTCTAGTGATGATGATGTCACTTTTGTTCTTTGATTTGACCAATAGGTTGAAGTAGTGCTTTAATTATAGCTGGCAAAGATCTTGCTCAGTGTGCACGTTCACGTAACACTCACTTATAGAATTAATGAACCTTGCTCGATGTGTTCTTCTATTTACAAAACCAAGGTAGAGATCAAGTGCATGGGCTCTGTTGGTGGAAAGACACCAATAGAACCAAATCTATTTCTTTATTTATTATTCTCTATCCTTAAGCACATTGAACAAGATAACGTTGGTGTTACATGAATTATTTATTTATGCCATGAGTGATAGGATCAAAAGATTAAGCATTTAATGTTGCATTTAAGTTCACATGGCAGAAAAAGAATGACTTGCTTAACCAATGGAAGGATTGTCTATCTATATATAAATTTTCATATGAGTATGACTATCATCTTCCCAAGATCGAATATAATGTTTTAACGTATTTTGGTTAAGACTGAGATTAAGAGTACAATGCCATGAACAATCTTAAAAGACAAACCATGTTGAGTTCATTAGATTATCAATTTAAGTTATAACTCTAACATGCTTGTGTTTTAAATTATATGTGCACCAAGATCAAGAGAAGAGCAAAGACTACTTACCTTGGGTATTACCTTCATTATTAGAGCGTGATGGCACTAAGTGATGAAGGGTAAATGACTGGTGGTCCTTCCTCTTGAATCTTAAGTTGCTCATGAACATCTTATCTCCTCTGTTGCACTCATTCTTTTGTCATCTTTTGCTTCTTGGATCTTTTGACTCTTTTGACTCCAGTCATTATTATGTGTCTGCAACAGTTAGTGGACAACACATACCCGAAGGAGTATACAGATTTTGAACACAGGTTGCTTGTCCAAGATTTTATTTTGTCTATGCTTAATGAAAAGATAATATTAATATTGTTTAGCATAAATCATATTTTATACAGACATAATTTAAGGCAAAGTAACCTGTAGTAGAAGATAAAGTGAATGAATCATTAATGCTCATAGTTCTTTCATTCATGATGAATGAGCTATGTCTTCTTTTTACAAAGTTATTAAAGTTAAACATGTACTCTGTCGCATCTCTAATTCGAATTTATCTCATGACTTACCCAAATTGATTTTGAAAATTTCCTGTAGGGGTTAGTCCAACAAAATATCCAATGTCTACTGCAAAGTATCTTATCGGTTCAAAAATCAACCTAGACACCACGTCTAATTTGACTTAGGAAGGCATTCTAACCTAAGCACCACGCTTAATTCAAAAAAGCCTTTGAAAGTAAAATCAATACACCTCTTAGTTCAAGAATCAAACTAAACACCTTGTCTAATTATGACTCAAGAAAACAGTTTAAACTAAGCACCATGCCTAATTTAAAAGGTATATGAAATTTCTCCAAACCTTAAACATACTATAGCAAGCAAAGGTAACATAAAAGTTTATAGAGTGTTATTCAAATAGAGATGAAAGAGTATGATTAATAAATTGAATAAAGGTAGAGACAACCAATATTAGCAATATAGAATTTTCTAAATAAGACCATTCCCCAAGCTAGAATTTTACAAAGTAAATGTAAGCTTGAGTGGATGTAATTCAAAATTGCATAATGGTTGTTTTGACATACCTGGTGCCGCCATTAGTTATTTTCTTACTTCAAACCTGAAATGGTTAGTGACAAAAATACCCAAAGGAATATTTTGATAATTATAACTCTGCTCAATTCACAAGGGTATAACAAAAGGTGCAAGCTCAATTAATTTTTTTTTAAGAGTGGTTATTTTGGGACACAAAGTTGTTCTTAGCAAACCTTCTAATTATTGTACTTCAAGTTGGTGAGGTGGGTTCCTCTAGAACATTAGCCTTTGTGTATCTATATCAAGATTACAACGAGATCTATAATATTTATGAACATATGCATCTACAACCACCCTCTTAATAATTTTATGAACAGGAAAACTAAGGGGATTGAAGATCTCGTGTGTGGTAATATTAGAGAGAGACCAAAAGATTCAGGAGATTTCTCATATGAGCATGGATTTAATAAGGTGTTGATGAGATAATTCTCATGCTCATCGATGTAATCTCTCTTTTTAAACTCTAGGGGTGCCATGGATGTCTATAGGCAACAAGTTTGTCTCTATCATTTCATGCCTATGACATTGATTGGATGTTTTATTTTCTAGGATTTCCCATGAATCGATGTCTCCAAGGTTGGTCTCACCTAAAGTTTCCTCTAAACTTGGGTAGTTCTAGAAATTAATTTAAGCTCACCGTTTGAATTTAAACCAAGTCTAGATGCTAGAGCTTCATCTTCTTTCATCTATTCTTTCACAATGGCATATGTATTTCTAGTATGTTCTATGCATTCCCATTGTTGCCCATAATCGTCATGACCCTTATTTTTTGAGATGTCTTGATAGATTTCTAGGATTATTATGAAGTTTAGTAGAAAGAGCATAAAAAATTCATTGGAGTCAAGGATGGGTTTAGAGATGGGTTCAAAGACATTTAATGTGAGCATAGAAGGGGAGAGATAGAATTTATTCCTAAGTGGGTTAGCTCTCCTTCTATGGCATCATTCAACATGCCATCCTTGCATTTTTTCCAATGTCTTTCAGAAGGAAAAGGAAGTTGACTACACTTTTCCTAAGATGCTCTTTTGAGAAGATCTAATGTGTATTGTTTTATGAGCATCTTAGCCAACTGGAAGTCTAAATCATTAAAGTGGAATTTTAAGGGTTTAGGATTGATAGCTAAATCTTGAGAATAGAATGATTATGTTTTAGCTACCGAGACTTCCATATCTAGTTCGGGTGATAAGATATCCCGAATCATATTAATTAGACATGGGCGTAGCTCATAGCCAGGTGTTATGATAGGTTCCATAGATTTTGGTGGCTTAAAGCTTCGCACATGTCATAAAGATAGATAGAAATAAAATTAGAGAAGTCCATAAGGATGAACACAAAAATAATGAAGAGACTGGGATAAAAACAGGATTGAAGCATCCATAAGGATGAACACAAAAATAATTGAAGAGACTGGGATAAAATAAGAAAAGATAAAAGTATAATACAAGATTAAGCTAGACTAAGTCAAAATCAGCAAACCGTTCCCCGGCAACGGCGCCAAAAATGCTTGTTGGTATTTTTAACGCACTCTATTTAAATAAGTTTTAAGTAGGATTATCCGCAAGCGCCGCGAGATATCATACCAGTGTCACATTTTACCCGGAGGTTTTAAATATCGTATCCACAGAGAACAGTTGTGATAATGACAAAGTATATAGACTTAACCCTACAATTAGGCATAGATCATATCAAGAAAAAGGAAATAGCTAATGTACTCTAGTTCTGACTACCGGTAAACTTTGTATAATATCGTCTTATCGGGCAAGTGACCTGAATAGGAGAAGAAACAGAGTAATCTACCTACCAGACACCTATCAGCCTGTCTGTCCTATCAACGGGAAGTGGACTACAGAGGATTCAACGCAGCTATAAAGTCACCTACGCGAGCTACCACTATCCGGCCAATCGGGGGGACATCCACAAGTAAACCTAGCCTAGGCACCACGCCTACACTACGAAATACTACTTCAACCAAGCAATTACCAAGATCAAAGTCCTCAATATGAGATGTGAACTAAAGAACGAATATAAACGACTGCTTACTTGAATCAGAATAGTAAATACAAAAAGTACCTCGAAACGCAGCTCGGGCGAGGAAGCTGAATCCGTAAGAATACAGCCACGAAGAAGCGCCGACATGCCGGAGCTCCTCCGAATCTCTACTCCTCTACTCAATCTCTCTAATCTCTAAACAAGACTAGATCTAGAAGAACTAGTCTCTCCTAATTGCTACATCTAGATGAACTAGCTAGAACTAGATGAACTAGACTAGATCAACTAGAGGGACCCTAACCCTAATCTAATGAAGAATATGAAGCCTTGGGGTGTAGAATGCCTCTTGGGGGGAGCCTTGGGCGTCATTATATAGGCCGAGGTGGAGTAGGGGGCAAGGAACCGCCACGTCAGCGATCCGCATCTTCATCTCATGTGCACCGTCGGATCAAACCGACCTCAAATCAACGTAGGGATGCTGCGATTGGACTCCACGCAACCGAGGGAGGAAGACTCTAGAAGGTGGCGGTGATCGGTGGAGTTAGGGGCGCCGGGCGGCCCGAGGTGGGGCCGGCCGGCCCCACCTTATCTCCTCTACGGGCCCCGCCGCCGGGTGTCTTCTAGACCCTTCCTGAGTCTTCTAGCGATGTTGCTCCGATGTGGATCAATTTCGTGATAATTATGCATTGAAATCCTTCTTTTATCCTTTTCTAGAAAATCCCCTGGAAAATATAGAATATGCAAAACTCGTGGAATTTGTCAGATAAAGCCCTAGACTAGTATGTTTTCATGTTCTCCTTCAGGTTTAAAGTGCTAGTAAAAGTTGACGCTAAGGAGTGTCAACAAACAGCGACGGCACGGCGGCGCACAGGAGCACGCCGGCGTGGGCACGGTTCGACGCTCCGGTGTCTTGGTGGCTTTCTCCTCCGTTCGGAGCACGCACGGGTGGTTCATGGCAAGGCGGGGCGTGGCTCCGAGGTTAGTTGGGGCGTCACGGGTGTGTATCGGGCGGAACGGCGGTGGCGTCATGGGCTGCGCACGGCGGCGTCCATGGCGGCTGCTCTGGAACGCAGCCGTGGTGGCGAGGCTCGGTGTCCAGGGCTTGGCTAGGTGGCTTCTAGCTACGATCACACGCCGCGATGTGTACTGCGACGAGGCGAACATGGTTCATAGGTTAGCGAAGCGCTGGAGAGCCCATATTTGTCGAACGGCGCTCGCCCGTGGCTCGGTGTGGACGCGGGCGGTGACATGGCGGCTCGGTTCTGCTAGAGTTTATGGGGCTGGGTCCGTTTGGCCGGGGGCTAGTCCGTGCTCAAGTGCGTGTGCGTGCGTGTGCTTCCCGAGCCGGTAGTGGCTCTGGCCTTCGCGCTCCGACGGTGGAGCGCCATGGCCGGTGAGTGGGCAAGGTTGGAAAGGCGGCTAGTGGCGGCTCACCTCGGTCTCGGTGATGCAAGGGTGGTGGGGCAGTGTAGAGTCGAAGCCGTGTCGTCTCGAAGCCGTGCCGTGCCGATCTGCTGTGCCGGCGTAGTTGTACGGGTCGTCTCTTCCAACTCCGGCGGCGTTGCTCGGCTCCGGCGCAGCTCCGACGTAGCACTGGCGGCTTCCTCCTCCTGGCTCCTTCCTCCTCCTCTCTTTCTCCCGGCTCGGCGTGGTCTGGAGATGGCCACCGAGTGGCGGCGAGGCGATGGGGATGCCCTAGGGCGCTTGGCTCGGCTTTTATAGGCGTAGCGGCTTGCCCAGGTGCTCGGCGGACGGTGATCGCTGGCACGAGGTGATCAGGCGGCTACGGATGGCTCGGGTGGTTGCCGGGGTGCGTCTTCGTGCCCGCGCGGGCCCCAATTGGCAGCGGGTGCTACCAATTTGGCTTCGCGGCCAAGGAAACCGCGGCGGAAAGTAGGAGCACGGCATGTGCGTAGGTTCGGGCGAGCGCGCAGGGGCAACGCTCATGCATTTTGCATGACTGTGGGGCCCGCGTGCAGTGGGAGCGGCTGCGGAGTCGTGCGGAGGGCGTGGGTCTCTAGCTGCTTTCGGTGGGCGCGGGCGTCGGGGCGTTGTCGCCGAGCGGGGCGTCGGCGTGAGGTAGAAGAGAAAACAGGGGCGGCGTTTGGCTGATGAGCGGGCCCTATCTGTCGGCGTCTGGAGTGGAGGCGGGTTTCAGCCAGGCGTGTTCGATGCGAGCGCGGGCGGCCTGCTGCGGTGCTGTGTGGGTCGCGTGGCTTGTGGGCCGGCCCAACGCGGGGGTATGCGCGGGAGTAAGGGGAAAGGGAGGAAAGGCAGTCTGGTGCTGGTGGGCTGCGCGGGCCGCCTCAGGCTTCTTTCCTTCTTTCTATTTCCTTTCCCTTTTCTATTTTAATTCTCCTCTATTATTAGTGCTTAATCATAGTTAATGATGGTAACTAGGGTCTAGTGGTTATGATGGGGTCCAGCAGGGTTCATGGTGTTCCATCATGGTCTAAGTCAAGGCTTAGGGTTAATCCCCTTATATTTTGGGATTACTTAGTAATATCGTACATGTTTATATTATTATTATCTACACATGTAGTGTAGATTTTAGTTGGTTTAAATAATTAATGATCCGCATTAATTATTTATTATATTTATTTACTTTAGCACATCATAAAATCCAAGAAAAATCTCAAATCACACATGGTTTCTATTACCATTGTATAATATTTATATTTATAGAACTAAAAGCAAGAGCTTATTCACATGTGATAATAGTAATACGGAGTGTGTTGGCATGCATATTGACAATAGAAATGTCCTACTTGGGTTCCCTATATTGCATGCTAGGGTTGGTTTGCTAAATGACATCCACCATTCAAGGGATATTCGAAGAAAAATTTTGTAGTCGTGATTTTTGTGTTGTGTAAAAATTCGGGTTGTTACAGTACTACCCCCTCATCAGGATCTCGTCCCCGAGATTAAAGTGCGACGTACTCCTCTGAGGGGTGGGGTTGTCGTGCTCAAAGATTAGATTCTTTTACGTTGATGCTTGTGTATGATCATGGTACTCTAGAATGCTTTAATGCCGTATACTAGAACATACCGTACTCCTCATTTGGTGTAGCCCGCGCATCCCTAGCTTTCAGGTTGGTGAGGCGTCCACGAGTAGCCGATCCCTTATAGTGCGACTTCTGGTGCGCAGGTGTAGCAGACTTGTGTGGTGCAGGGGTGCCATGCTTCTGTGGTGCAGGGGTAACAATCTTCTTTGGGCAATAGGCGGCCTTGTGCCCAGGTTGACCACAGGTAAAGCATGTGATACGCACACCGCTGGATGGTGTGGGTGCAGGGATCTCATGGGTGTCGGCATTTGGTGGGTCTTGGTCTTGCGTGGGGTGCTCATACGCGATGCGTGGCTGGGTAGAGCGATCCTTGTTGTAGCGGTCTGGAGCAGAGCGAGAGTGGCCGGTGTGGTAGGATCCACCATTCTTGTTGTAGCGGTTACGGCCTGCTGAAGGCGTCTCACTACGGTACCTCTTGTGCTCAGAGCTGTGGTACGGTCGGTCATACTTGTGCTTCTTCTCTCGGTACTCTCCTACGACTTCCTTGCGGTCCTTCTCGATTTGGATAGCACGGTCGATCAGGTCACGTAGTGTGTGGCTTTTGGTGCCTCCCAGATTCACCTTGATGCGGGAGTCCAACCCTTTTCTATAGTAGTAGAGCTTCTCTTTCTCGGAGGACCTGATAGAGTTAGGTGCATAGCGAAGTAGGTTGGTGAAGCGGGTGGTGTATTCACAGACACTGTCTTTCTCCATCTCGATGTTGCGAAATTCCTCGGCTTTAGCTTCCATTACTCCCTCTGGGATGTGGTACTCGGTGAAAGCTTCCACAAATTCCTCCCAAGAGATGTTGGCGGGGTCCTCATGCGCATCACTGTAGCTATCCCACCAGGCACGAGCAGCACCTGTGAGCTGATGCGTAGCGGCGGCGACACACTCCTCGTCAGTGGTGCAAGTGGTCATGTCCAGTTTCTTCTCCATTTCCTTGAGCCAGTCACTAGCAGCGAGCGGGTCAGGGTCAGAGCCGTCATAAGTGGGCGGCCTGAGCTTCATGAATCCCTCAATTTTCCGCTGGAAGTCGTTGTGGTGACCTCCATAGCGGCGATTTGCTCCTTCCACGAGTGATGCCAGAAGTTGAGTCTGTTGGGCCATCACCTCGGCAAGCGTAGGCGGCGGAGGTGGTGGGGTGGTGCTCCTCCAACAGGGACTTCATGGGCAATAGGAATCTCATGGGTAGGTGGGGTTTGTTCACGGACGTCTTCAACTTCCTGGTCGTGGGGAACGTGTTCGGCGCGTCCCCGTCCACGACCACGACCGCGTCCTTGACCACGGTTGCGATTCGCCCCACGCCCCATGGCTGGTTCAGGGGAGGGAGGGCGGCGGCCTTCCAGGCGAGCAGAACGTCGCGAAGACATCTGCGTCATAGCCATAAAAGCATTTTAGTGCACGTGGCATGGATTATAGCAACTTTATTTTAATAGTAATTAAGAGCTTAATCAGATTTAAAATATTTTTCTATCCTACACTCAATCAAAGAAGCAATTAAGACCCATAAAGATGCGTTAAGAGCCAATTCACTCATTACATTGGTTTGCTACACAGCGATATCCCTAGCAGCTACGCTAGAGGGTTCGCGAAGATCGTACTATACGTACCATGTTGACGTCTAGCCAAGTCTGGGTTCTTCTCTAAAAAGGGTTCAACCTAGCTCCTAACAGGTCACAACTAAGGTCTTTGCAAGTTCTTTTGCTTTAGATCTTGTTCAGGGAGGTATCTTACGTAGGATCATGGCTATCTATAGCTCCTAACCTTGCTGTGTTGCCTAGTATAGGTGGCCCATGTAGCTAGGGTTCTAGCTGGCTCCTAAGTCGGCTAGGTCTCCAACGGGTGTGGACGGGTACTTGAGTTGTGGTAGACGGGGTCTTGTTCGAGTACTTCTTTCTAAAGTGGCTTTTTAGGGAATAAAGTCTGGGGTTGGTTCCATAGGCCACCTATATTTCTAAGGTATTGCAGTATTTCAAACGGTGATGGATAACAGATTGGTCAATAGTAGATAAGCCTTGCAAGCAAAAGTGTTGCAAGGTCGGTATATAACCGAAGAGAGGATTGTCTTATCTTGTTTCTATCGTCCATTTCCAAGGGTTTCGTCCTAGGGTCAAGTACGGCTCTGATACCAACTGAAACGACCCGATTTTCCACGAAGGGAAAATCCACACAGTCGAAGTGTAACATGACCTTTTAAATCATATTACCCATATTCCAATCGATAATCAAATCCATACAATGATAAATGCAAACATAAGGATTTAATAACTTATTACAACGCCAACAGGCGCGAATCACAGAGTAGCATCAACTGGAACAGCTTGAGGGTGCGGAAGCAACTTCTATCCAACGACTTGAGCGTAGCGACGAAACCCCTAACCAACGAACCCTTCAGAGTTGTATGCCTCCTCAGAACCTGCGTGCCAAAGTATCAGTACGATATGTACTGGCCACATTTCCACCCTATGCTTTGCAATGCTTTGTGGAACTGGATGCAATAAGGGTATAACAAGAGAACCTACATTTGGCTGTGGTTTCCTATGCAATATCAGTTATGTATAATATAAGTATGTATATAGTTTAAGTTTAACACCATATCCACACACCATCCATCCATCCATCCATCCATCCCCTACCACCCATGCATCCACCTCATCCACCACATCTCATCTCACTCGTGTCGACAGGCCAACTCCCACTCGGCCTGCCTCTACGGTCCTTGACCGGCTCTATCTCACAACACGGGGGAGAGAAGAAGGACACCTCTCCTATCTAGTGAAGCAGGTCCCAGGAAAGGTCCATAGCCGACAAGTCGGCATATGTATCGATCGATCAACCATGACACTCTGCAGAGGTTTCACATACCCACAAGATAACCATCCTCGACCATGCATTGTCTAGGCAAATTCTGGCTGCTTGCTTGATAGACTGATGCCATCCTACCACTTAGCCCTGGGTCACCCCGGCGAACCGGCACGCTAAGACTGGGGGAGGCAGCACCGGGCCCAACAAGTGGTACTGCCGACTCGGACGATACAGGAACTTCCGGCATCCATACCGCCCTCCCTATCACCTCACAACCTAGCAGTAATGGCATCACTCATACCAAGTAGTCCAACCGTCCCTCCCATTACAAGAGAGCGAGTGGTATGCAAGGATTCCCGGTGAGTCTGGATACTAGTAAGTCCTTAGGGTTGACCAAGCTGGACATCTTCATCAGGTTTACCATTTTACGTGCCACCACAGCACCCCTGTCCTGGGCTCCACCTCTCAACAGGCTCACACCCAAGATCCCACCTCACACATCACATCACATATACCCGCCACAGGTATTCATCTCATAGGATGCCCAGGTCACATCACACGGCAAGACTCGCCTCAAGCTCGTCACATATTCCAGCTCGGTCGACACAACCCTCACCCTCCACTCACCCAAGACACACACAGCACGCTCACCATCCACCAGGTTTAGGTAGGCACCACGTGCCTTAGTCATATATATATAACAGTTTCCACCACGCATCACATCAAGATATAAAGCGTAATAGAGATCAAGTAGTAATCATGATAGCAAGCGCGTGTGTCTAGTCTAACAGCGGGTGAGCAGGGGGAAGGTTGCGTCAAGATAATGGCAATCAAGAAGTACTACCATGCAACCCTAATCAGGTGATAGCAACAGTGAATAAAGCACTAGCAGTACTACTTATTTGCAATGCGTAATGGGATCCACGAGAAATGGGTGGAATGTGGCCAGAACGGTCGTCTCCCAAGTCCTCGTTGTAGTCACGGTCGTACTCGGCGTGTTCCTCCTCGGACTCTGAAACGGTACAGTTATAGTCGCGTTAGCGACGCCTATAGAGGGCACAAAGAACAAATGAACTGCGAAAAGATTCAAATGCACTCAAACATAACTCCAATGCGTAGAGCTCGATTTTAGATGAATTTTGAGACTTGGTTCACCAAATTTGGAGTTCGTATGAATTAGTTATGAATTTCCAAAGTTTAAACATAATTCTGGAAAAGAAAAGAGGACATTTTCTCTGGAATTGACACATGTCAGCAGCTGGTTGGCTCTCTGTGTAGGGCTGACATCAGCATGACGTCGTGATGACATCATCAGCTGGTCGTTGGTGGGCCTGGACGGGCCTGGAGGGCCGGACTTGGGCCGGGCCGGCCCGCCACGTGTCGGTTCCTAGGTATGCCACGTTATCTGTTGGATACGGGCTGGGCTCTGGTCTACGGCGCAGCGGCTCACGGTGGACTGCCTGGTTTTGGTTCATGGACCAGAGACACGGACCATGGTGAACTAGGCTCACGCTCCCTTTCTCTCCTCTGGTTCACCAGCACCGGGTGCACAGCACCTTCTTTCTTTTCTCTTCTCCCTCTGTTCTGTCTTGCCATGGCGAGACGCCCGCCGGCGGCGAGCACCCGCATACGGCGCTACGGTGCTTCTCGCACCAATTGATGAGCGCGTCAACTCCGGGAAGGCAAGGCGAGTTCGGAGAGTTACCAAACGGCGGCGGTGGTGGCCTAGGGAAGGCTAGCCATAGCAGCGGCGGCATGTCCACGGCGGCGTGCGGTGGCGAAGGGGTATAGTGCGCTGCAGTGGTGTTTTGGCTTCCCTTGACGGCACATCAGCACCGTAGGTCTCAGGCGAGCACAGCGGGGTGCTCTCTGCTGGTAGTGGCGCGTCCAGTGAGGCTGGCCACGGCAGCGGCGGCTCGGCGGTGGTGGCGCGACGCGTGGTCGGGGCAGCGGTGCTTCTAATGTCAAATTGGAATCGCAATCGGTCAATTGGCGTCGCGTGTAGGTGTTGTGCTTGCGGCGACGACCAAACGGCGCAGCGGCGGCTGGGGACTTCGGTTGGCGGCTACTGGCGGAGCTCGATTAGCACGGCGATCACGTGGTTAAGGCATAAGGGTGGCGCTCCGGCCTCGTCTCGGGTGTGGTTCAGCTCCGGGCATCATGGCAGAGCTCGGCGACCGATCCTTGCGACGCGTGGTGGTCTAATTTGGCTAGAACAGCGACGGCACGGCGGCGCACAGGAGCACGCCGGCGTGGGCACGGTTCGACGCTCCGGTGTCTTGGTGGCTTTCTCCTCCGTTCGGAGCGCGCATGGGGTGGTTCATGGCAAGGCGGACGTGGCTCCGAGGTTAGTTGGGGCGTCACGGGTGTGTATCAGTCGGAACGGCGGTGGCGTCATGGCTGCGCATGGCGGCGTCCATGGCAGTGCTCTGGAACGCAGCCGTGGCGGCGAGGCTCGGTGTCCAGGGCTTGGCTAGGTGGCTTCTAGCTACGATCACGCGCACGATGTGTACTGCGACGAGGCGAACATGGTTCATAGGTTAGCGAAGCGCTGGAGAGCCCATATTTGTCAGAACGGCAGTTCGCCGTGGCTCGGTGTGGACGCGGCGGTGACATGGCGGCTCGGTTCCGCTAGGGTTTATGGGGCTGGGTCCGTTTGGCCAGGGCTAGTCCGTGCTCAAGTGCGTGTGCGTGCGTGTGCTTCCCGAGCCGGTAGTGGCTCTGGCCTTCGCGCTCCGACGGTGGAGCGCCATGGCCGTGAGTGGGCAAGGTTGGAAAGGCGGCTAATGGCGGCTCACCTCGGTCTCGGTGATGCAAGGGTGGTGGGGCAGTGTAGAGTCGGCCGTGTCGCCTCGGCCGTGCCGTGCCGACCTCTTTGTGCCGCGTAGTTGTACGGGTCGTCTCTTCCAACTCCGGCGGCGTTGCTCGGCTCCGGCGCAGCTCCGACGTAGCACTGGCGGCTTCCTCCTCCTGGCTCCTTCCTCCTCCTCTCTTTCTCCCGGCTCGGCGTGGTCTGGTGATGGCCACCGAGTGGCGGCGAGGCGATGGGGATGCCCTAGGGCGCTTGGCTCGGCTTTTATAGGCGTAGCGGCTTGCCCAGGTGCTCGGCGGACGGTGATCGCTGGCACGAGGTGATCAGGCGGCTACGGATGGCTCGGGTGGTTGCCGGGGTGCGTCTTCGTGCCCGCGCGGGCCCCAATTGCGCGGGTGCTGCCAATTTGGCTTCGCGGCCAAGGAAACCGCGGGTGAAAGCGGAGCACGGCATGTGCGTAGGTTAAGCGCTAGGGGCAACGCCACGCATTTTGCGTGATCGTGGGGCCCGCGTGCAGCGGGAGCGGCGCGGAGTCGTGCGGAGGGCGTGGGGGTCTCTAGCTGGCTCGGTGGGGCGCGGCGTCGCGGGCGTTGTCGCCGAGCGGGGCGTCGGCGTGAGGTAGAAGAGAAAACAGGGGCGGCGTTTGGGCGACGAGCGGGCCCTATCTGTCGGCGTCCGGAGGGAGGCGGGTTTCAGCCCGGGCGTGTTCGACGCGGCCTTGGGCGGCCTGTTGCGGTGTGTGTGGGGGTCGCGCGTGGCTTGTGGGCCGCCCAACGCTGGGTATCGCTGGGAGTAAGGGGAAAGGGAGGAAAGGCAGTCTGGTGCTGGTGGGCTGCGCGCGGGCCGCCTCAGGCTTCTTTCCTTCTTTCTATTTCCTTTCCCTTTTCTATTTTAATTCTCCTCTATTATTAGTGCTTAATCATAGTTAATGATGGTAACTAGGGTCTAGTGGTTATGATGGGGTCCAGCAGGGTTCATGGTGTTCCATCATGGTCTAAGTCAAGGCTTAGGGTTAATCCCCTTATATTTTGGGATTACTTAGTAATATCATACATGTTTATATTATTATTATCTACACATGTAGTGTAGATTTTAGTTGGTTTAAATAATTAATGATCCTCATTAATTATTTATTATATTTATTTACTTTAGCACATCATAAAATCCAAGAAAAATCTCAAATCACACATGGTTTCTATTACCATTGTATAATATTTATATTTATAGAACTAAAAGCAAGAGCTTATTCACATGTGATAATAGTAATACGGAGTGTGTTGGCATGCATATTGACAATAGAAATATCCTACTTGGGTTCCCTATATTGCATGCTAGGGTTGGTTTGCTAAATGACATCCACCATTCAAGGGATATTCGAAGAAAAATTTTGTAGTCGTGATTTTTGTGTTGTGTAAAAATTCGGGTTGTTACAATGCCTGTTGATATTTCTTATGTTCAAGTAGATAATTGTGCTAGCGCACAAAATATAATATTGTAGTATTTCTAGTTCGCTGTTTTGCACAATGACTGTTGTTGTGACTCTGTCTAATTGGAAATGCTCATTTTTTTAGTATGTGCGCACGCTTTGTGGATAACAATTGAAAAGCACATCTCTTTCGATTTGACCATATAGTTAGTCTTCAGAACGGAATAACTATTTGTGCAAGTAAAAATATATAAATGGAATTGTTTGTTTGAACTTTTCAGCGCTGCGGTGCGGTTGTGGACCTGTGGCACAGCACTGTTCATAAAGCAGCAGAGTGCAACCAAAAGGACCCAATGAATCTAAATTGGTTTCATGTTGATCACTCCCGGAACAAATTTCAGTATGGAATACGAAGTAGGAGTACACAAATTTAATTATTTATGTAAGAACATTTCTGAGCAAGTGCACCAAGATGAACACCGGCATTCGTCCCACTAACCAGAAGGTCGACGAGGACGACGAGGAAGGAGGTGGTCACGCTAGCTTGTGGACGGCAGCACGGTCGCGGAGCCCCGCCCTGCCTCTTCGTCGACGCTATCAGTGGGGAGGCGCAGCACGGCGTGGACCAAGACGAGCAGGACCAAGACGAGCAGAGACCCGACGGGCAGTGAGACGAGGATGCTTGCTTTGTCTCCGATGAGCACAAGCAACAAGAGCGTGAGCGCCAAATGCACGGGGAAGATCTTGGAACGCAAGGTGAAGAAGCAGGGGAAGACGATGGACACGCGGAAGGGCGGCACCCAGAGAAGGGACGCCAAGAAGACGACGGGAAAGATGACGTTGTAGTTGGCGGTGAAATACGCGAGGTTCGCGGGCGCACGGTGGTAGGCGTCGGCGAAACCCCCGGGACGGAGAGCGCGCTCGGGTCCACGAGCTCGCGCCAGGGACGGCACCGGTTGGCTGAAAACGAGCCGGGGTCGTCGAGCGCGCGGTGGAGCCGCCGCCCTCGGGTGTCGGGGTGGGCGAGGTGGATGCGGGGATAGTTCCGTACTTGGACATGCCTGGCTGCAGTTGGATCGTCCTCGTCGGAGGCCGGCGAGGCGTGGAGGTGGATGCCGGTCGTGAGCGCCACACGGGTTGTCAGCAAACCTGACGGTTGGACTTGGACTGGAAGGATTTATTTATATTGTATATATTTTATAATAGACGAAGACGAAGTATTTTATAATAGACGAAGACGAAGGTGTATTCCCGCGATTCGTGTTCAAAGAAGGGAAATAAATACGGTAGCTGTAGTTGCGTGGCACCGACGTCGTCATGCCACCGCGCTGCCTTGCTGAGGTTGCTGCGCTCCACCACGAGGTCGCCATGCCGCTCCCTTGGACTAAGGTCGTCAGGATGCCGTAGGATGGGAGGTGGAGGCTCCATGGGGAGAAGGGAGGAGGAGTTGGACGCTGGATGGGAGGAGCTAGGCACGAGACATGGGAGGAGTCTGGACAGGGAAGAGGCAGCAGTGAGGCCTCTGAGGACGGTCTCAAGGAGCTACGGGGTGTTCTTTCTTGAATAGAAGTTAGGGTAGGGTACTTATATCCCATCATCCAATGGCTAGAAATTCCCTAGAGATCATCTAGTGGCTACGAAATAATGGGCCGCATCGTGCCAGTCCAAAATCTGTGCCTTGTCTGGGCCGGCACTATGGGCCAGTATAGAGGCCTAGGCACAGGCACGATGGTGGGTTGTGCTAGGCACAGGGAGAAGGGAGGAGGAGTTGGACACTAGATGGGAGGAGTTAGGCATGAGACATGGGAGGAGTTGGGACATGGAAGAGGCCGGAGTGAGGCCTCCACAGATGACCGCAAGGAGCCACGGGGTGTTTTTTTCTGGAATAGGAGTTAGGGTTGAGTGCTATATCCCATCATCCAATGGCTAAAATTTCCCAAGAGATCATCTAGTAGTTAGGAAATAACGGGCCACATCATGCTAGCCTAAAATCTATGCAGTGCCTGGGCCGTCACTATAGACCGGTATCAAGGCCTAGGCACGGGCACGGTGGTGAGCGGTACCAAGCACGGGCACTACGCAGGTCATGCCGGATCACCAAGATCAGAAAGCTTTTTTTCGATCTTGGGCCTATTCCAGGCCCATTAGGCTCGGCCCACTTAGAAAATTATAATTCAAAGTCTACTTTTTCTCTCTCTCAACTTTCATAAAAGTTCGTTTTTCCTCCCTAAACTCTAAAACCGGACAAATAACCTTCTTCAACTTTTTCAAACCATGCACTTTACCCCTCCCTAGAGTTGTTTTGACAGTGGTTTTGCTACAATGAGGTGGTTTTATTTTGGCTGATTTTTTTTGAAAAATCATAATAAATCACAAAAAATCATAAAATAGAAAATCTAATTTTATTGGACTCCACATGAGTAGATCTACACAATAAATATATAATATGGTATATTTTAATACAAAGTTTTTACAAGTATTTTTTTTTTTATTTATTTCAAATTTGAATATTTAAAAAATCATAGTAAATTATTGAAAATCATAAAATAGAAAATTCAATTTTGTTTGACTCCACATAGGTAGATCTACAAAGTGAATATATAATATGGTACGCTTTAGTCCAATAAAATAATTATAGAAGCTACAGTTATGAATTATTTTAATTAATTATAGAAAAATATAAATCAAAAGTTACAAAGAAGAATTTTGTACTAAAGTATATCATATTATATGTGCATTTCTAGATCTATTCATGTGGAGTCTAAAAAATAGATTTTCTATTTTCTAATTTTTCTGTGATTTACTATGATTTTTCAAAGGTTCAGCTAAAATAAATAAAAAAAAAGACTAACAAAAACTTTGTACTAAAGCATACCATATTATATATTCACTATGTATATCTACTCATGTAGAGTCTAACAAAATTAGATTTACCATTTTATGAATTTTTATGAATTTTAAAAAATTCATCCAAAATAAATAAAAAAGAAAAAGACAAAATCACTGTTACTGTAGCGAAACCACCATCAAAACCACCCCAGGGAGATAAAACACATGGTTTGAAAAGTTGATGGAGGTTATTTGTCCGGTTTTAGAGTTCAGAGGGAAAAGTAGACTTTTACGGAAGTTGAGGAAGAAAAAGTAGATTTTTTCCTTGCTGACAATGATCGGTGGGTGTCTCCATGTGGTCGGGTTCATCGTTTTGGTCCAAATGAAATGTCAGGGCCCAAATGCCAATTGGCCCAAATGCCAAATGGTGCCCTAAGTTTTTGGATCGGAACATAAACCAAATTTTGTGGGCTTCGGTTGGGCATTTCAATCGTATGGCTTATCAGGCGTGCGTGTCTCCGTGTGGTCTGGTTGGTCATTCGTGTCAAAATGAAATGTCTAGGCCCAAATGCCAAAAGGCCCGAATGCCAAATGGTGCCCTCATTATGCCAAAAACACACAAGGAGACATCACATTCAGTGACGGAATTGAGACTTATCGCTAGTGTATATGACTAGATGGGTCAAATCCAAACTCGTCTGTGATATGTTGGCTCCAATAAAACATGTCTCTAGATGCACATATCAAAGGTGGGCTGCAAAACGGTCACACCCGTAATTTCTATTTTGAGTTCAGAATACAAAACACCAAAAAATAAATAATTAAGTATTTTTCTATTTTTTCAAACTTTAGTCAGTTTGTTACCATTTTTTCAAATAAAAATGGTTTCATAAAAAGTTTCTAATTTAATTTTATAGAACTGCATTCTTGTTAGTTGCATTAATTTATCCAAGTGATTATTTATAAAATTTGACTAATGCCTTGAATAGATTTTGTTATATTTTAAAGAAAAAGTTCAAAATTATGTTTCAAAAACTACTTTTAAAAAATGGGTTCATGTTCCAAAAGTGTTTCAAAATTAATTTTAAATTCAGATTATGTTCTTTAAAAATGATTTAAATTCTCAAATAATGTATATTTCAAAGTAAAGCTTATATAATGTTTGAAACTTACATTAGGAGAATACAATTCAAAGATAGTTTATTCGGCATTCTAGTTGCTTCAAAACAGTTTAAAATTGTTTCAAAAATATAGTTTAATAGGTTTTTAAAATAAGGCTTCAAAGGTTTCTGGAATATGTTTGAACAAATTGAAAAAATGTTTCCATTTAAATCAAATTTTAAGCTTTAGAATTTTCAAAATTTGAAAAATTTAAATAAGTTTGAAAAGCAACTTCCAGAAACTGAAGTTATTAAAACATGTCATAAGTCTTAATTAAAATCCAACACAAATTTTATTTTTATATACTTTTCATTTCCTTTTTAACCTGCTTCACCATCTCCTCAAGCCGAATCTGGCCAAGCGCAATCTGGCCAAGCCCAACACCCTACCATAGCTTTCTCTCTTCTCCTTGGTAGGTTGGCAGCCTAAAATCCGGCTCCAACCAATCTATCTGTTACTTAATGTTAATACTTATTGCGTCTAACTTACTGGTGCGTCCAAGAAATCGGTCCGAAGGGAGCATCTCCTTATGCCAATGATAGGTGAAGACCATACTTATCCACTCTTACATCTAGCCACTCTTTTTACCTCTCTTTCCAAGGTGTCATATCGGATGTTTCATAAAGTGTTCCATGGGGTGTTTGGATACTAATAAAAAAATAAATTATAGAACTCACCAGTAAACTGCGATATAAATTTTTAAGCCTAATTAATCCATCATTAGCATATGTTCACTGTAGCACCATATTGTCAAAATGGACTAATTAGAGTTAAAATATTCGTCACGCAAAATAGTTGCAATCTATAGAATTAATTATTTTTTATCTATATTTAATACTTCATACATGTTTCCAAACATTTGATGTGATATGTGTAAAGTTTTTGGGCCAAGGAAATAAACACCCCTGCAGAAATCAGGTGCATTCAAGCTCTGCAATAAATCCCTCCAATAAGACCTTAAATTGTTGGATCAAAATAATTATATTTGTTGTCCCTATGGTATAAAATATAAGGTATTAAAGCACTCAAAATTTATCTCTAATTATAAGGGTCTCCAGGTCAATTAAGTCCTGATCCTCATTTACGTGGTTTATTAATGTTTATTGTTAACCTCACCATCAAGCTAAA